>BSBK01005248.1:1695000-2080000 GCA_027943335.1 Chamaecyparis obtusa
AGCATCCTCCAATGGCCCAATCATCCAGACCTTGACTGTCCCCTCAACCAGTGACCCTTCAAAACTAGGTTATCATGCAATCAGTGAGTGATCCTTCATTCTCCTGGTTTGCCCTACATCCAAACATATTGGAAATACATAATACAATGATAACAAGTCTTTCACAATCCCCCTTCCCCCAAGGAACACTATCAACCATCCCTTCCACATAGCATTTCACTATTTTATGAGTGGATTGTGCTAGAACAATTAACATTAAACAAGGAGAAAACAATTCAATAATAAATGAAACCTAACACCAACACTATTCCTCTCAACTTCCCGAACCACTCCTAATTGGTTAGAGGGATATTTCTAGAATCTCCACTATTCATATCCTTACCAACAATTCTTAAACATACTTTATCTGATATGATAATAACATTGTAAACTAAACCAATGGCATGTTCTTCATGTGGTACAACAAAGATTTGGCTATCAAATCTTCCTTCGTGCAAGCTGAGCGCGAGAGAAGGTATGTGATTTCTTCATCTTTGATTGGTATCTTTGACGGGCAATGTCTTTTGAGCCTCTAGCATCATATTGGACCGCAAATTTCAAATGCATTGCATTTTATTTGATCATGAATGCTCACTGAAATGACCACATTCTACTGGTGTCATGCCCTAGCCTGTGCTTTATCTCCATTATTTGATGTTATTGGTGCTTGTGCTCAAGGATATCGATTCACTTTTTTCAAATGTTTGGATTCACATTTG
Organism: Chamaecyparis obtusa; assembly: GCA_027943335.1. NCBI lineage: Eukaryota > Viridiplantae > Streptophyta > Pinopsida > Cupressales > Cupressaceae > Chamaecyparis > Chamaecyparis obtusa. Next base: position 1,695,759 of record BSBK01005248.1, read on the forward strand.
TTGATATTACAATTCATCATATCAGATAAAGTATGTTTAAGAAGTTTTAGTGTCTAAACACTCAACTAATCCCTCTAACTGATTAGGAGTGGTTGGGGAAGTTGAGAGGAAAGTTTTCAAACATTCATATTCACTTACTGAATGCTTTGGAGACTACTGGTTTGACTGTCCATGCGTTAATTTTTAGAAGAGATCAATGAAGTATTTAAAGACATTCTTACATGTTTGGAGAGGTTTAAGAGGCACTTATCATGATTGTACCCTCACAAACAATGGCATAGACTGGTTTTACTAAGTTTCCTTTCTCTATTTTGAGGTTTCCTTTCTCTGCTGTAGGGGTGTAGTCAGAGGGTTCATTAACAAAATGATCCTTTGAATGGTTACTATGAATATGAATGATTTGATATAGCATATTGCTCATTTTACTTGAAGTTTGGAATAGCTTGTGCAAGGGTGAAAGTAATTTTGATCATTTTGGTCGTGACTGTTCCTCTACACAGTCAGAAAATGTAATTGTGTAATGATTATATGTAATGTTGAATGGATTAAATGCTTTATTCTTGGTATAAGTGAATGGAAGGAATAGTGTTGGTGTTAGGTTTCATTTATTGTTGAATTCAATGGTTTCCAAGATGTGTTGAGGAGTTTGCTCCTTGTTTAATGTTAATTGTTCCTGCACAATCCACTCATACAATAGTGGAATGCTATGTGATTGACAATTTCATACAACTAGTCCTTTGGCGTGTATTATATACAATCCAGTCACTTATTGAATGTTTTGGAGACTATTGGTTTGACTATCCATGCGTTACCAGTGTCTGAGATTCATTAAAGGATACAAAACCCTTCATTTTGGGGTTATTGTGTGTGGATTCAAATGTAGGTTTGATTTGGTTAATGTTTAGAAGAGAGAAATAAAGTATTTAAAGACAATCTTACATGTTTGGAGAGGTTTGAGAGGCACTTATTATGACTATACCCTCACAAACAGAGGCATAGGTTGGTTTTACTAAGTTTCCTTTCTCTATTTTGAGGTTTCCTTTCTCTATCGCAGGGGTGCAGTCAGAGGGTTCATTGACAAAATGATCCTTTGAATGGTTACTATGAATATGAATGATTTGATATAGCATATTTCTCATTTTACTTGAAGTTTGGAATAGCTTGTACTTGAAGTTTGGAATAGCTTGTGCTTGTGCTAGAATTCTTGGTAGAAGTGAATGGAAGGAATAGTGTTGGTGTTAGGCTTCATTTATTATTGAATTCAATGGTTTCCAAGATGTGTTGAGGAGTTTGCTCCTTGTTTAATGTTAACTATTCTTGCACAATCCATTCATACAATAGTGAAATGCTATGTGATTGACACAAATTTGCTCACAACATTTGTGTATTAAAACTATTCACAACTTAATAATATTAGGTAATCAAATGCTTAAATCAATGTATTCAAGTTGTGGGAATTCATGGGGCTATTCTGTATCTAAGACACATGCACCCGTAAGTTCACCGAAATAGTAGGCAAAGAAAGAATAATTTAAAAAGTTTGAATCAATAGTAACTATATTATTTTAAGATTAAATATAAATCCACTAGTTAAGTCTTAAAATGTCAAGTAGGTAAAGCAATAATAAGAATATTGCATAAACATAGGTAACGATGTCCAAACAGTAATACATGTAACATACTTGTCATCATATCTTTGAAACATGTCATTATTATCTAGGAGCATTCTAATACCATCATTACTATCTTACATGTGTGGGATAGCTCATTACATTTGTGCCATTTGAGAAAGACTAGCCTACTCCAAAAGTGGCGGGAAGGCATCGTCATTCTGTACCTTACATGCCAAAGATGGTAGCCAGGCATTAATTATGGCCATGCCTATCTTGGGAATTGATCTGCTCCTGACTGTGATAGGCATGGCCATAATTAATGTCTGGTTGTCATCTTTGGCACATAAGGTACAGAATGACGGCGCCTTCCTGACACTTTTGGAGAAGGCTAGTCTTTCTCAAATGGCACAAATGTAATGAGTTGTCCCACACATGTAAGATAGTAATGGCAGTATCAGAATGCTCCTGGATAATAATGACATGTTTCAAAGATATGATGACAAGTATGTTACATGTATTACTATTTGGACATCGTTACCTATGTTTATGCAATATTCTTATTATTGCTTTACCTAATTGACATTAGAAGACTTAACTAGTGGATTTATATTTAATCTTAAAATAATATAGTTATTATTGATTCAAACTTTTTAAATTATTCTTTCTTTGCCTACTATTTTGGTGAACTTACGGGTGCATGTGTGTTAGATACAAAATAGCCCCGTGAATTCCCACAGCTTGAATACATTGATTTAAGAATTTGATTACCTAATATTATTAAGTTGTGATAGTTTTAATACACAAATGTTTATGGCTCAGGTGAGCCCCAATCTGCTATCAATCACATGATTTAACATATAGTGTTTTCTTGGTTGTTCTATTTGTTCCTTGACCTTGACTATGGATTGACTATCATTTTCAAGCTTGAGCGTGGCTTCATACCACACACCGTCCATAGATTTGTACGCAACATTGATTTACGAACGTAAATAATGCATTGAACATAATCTACGAACATGTGTGGTATGAAGTCTTGTTGAAGTTTGAGCATCCTCCCTTTATTCCAGTGAGGGATTGGAATGAGTTCATTTTTTATGCAAAGGAGAAATTAAATTAGAATTACTATCCAAAATACATAAAAAACATGCACATAAACACGACAAATGAGAAACATAAATGTAGATTTCACAATAGCTGAGAAACATAATTGTAGGCATCATAGTCACAATCTTTTGGAGATAATTATGTTGTGTACCCAAGCGGTGGAGAGAAACTTATGCACCCCTTATTCCAATTTGAATACATCTGTTGGAGGACCTTGTATTCATGAGAAACAGATGTAGTCAACTTAGAATCGGAGGTGCAGGACTTGCCCTCCATTGTTTGGATATACAACTCAATTACATTGTCTCCAAAAAATTGTGACCACGATGCCTACAATTATGTTTCTTAGCTGTTGTGTCCCAGGACCCCTTATGACCATTTACGATCCCTAAGAATACATCTTAGAGGTCTTAAAATGTCATAAAGGGTCATAAGAGGCTCCTAGGAGGGGCCAGATGAGCTTCCACCTTCACATGGTTGGCCCTGTGAAGTAGAGAATGTTTAACTATTCTCGAAACAAAGAGAAGCTCAATAATTTAAGGTCTCAATCCATCGAGATGCTGAAAAAATGACAGGAATCAATGATGGAGAGTTTATAGATTCTAAGAAGACGTATATGGAGTGGAGGCCAGATTGAGTACCAATGTAGAGTGTTAATAATTATAGCCTTTCAACCAAGATCAAACTGATCAAATAAATACCCTTGTGCGATTTATAATAATGAGATTATTATTTCATCTATATATATGTGTTGGTTGAATTAGTTAAGGGCCCAAGGTCGGCCTCTTGGCTTTAACATTAAATATATTTAATAAGACCAGGTCGGCCCTCTTGAAGATAATTCAATTCATATATATATGGTGTTGGATTCTAGGGAGAGAAGCACCAAAAACATAACGTGCTTCCCTCCCCCAAAACATTGATTCTCTGCCTTAAGCAAACTTAGAGGAAGCAGCGAATTTAAGAGCAATGTATGGAGGCAGTGATGAATTCATAGAGGAAGCAACGAATATGGAGTCAGTTGTGAATTCATGGAGATAACATTGAATTCATCAAGGAGCAATATTCAATGATTGTTATTGGTGCGAACTACAATCATAGATCAGCATATATTGGTGTGAAAGATAAGCAGCTTCGGCTAATAGATAAGAACAAGTCTGAGCATGAATCAAAATCAGATTATGATCTGATCCATACAACCAGCAATTATTGGCAATGTTAACTGCGAGTTGATTAGGGCTGGAAGCCTCTGTTAGGAGTGGACTCTTCCTCAATACACTAACACTAAGGTACTAATCAAGTTCTCCTCATCACCTTTGTTAGTATAGTTCGGAGGCATATAGACTGGAGTATACTTGGTTGATATCTGGGTATCTTCTATCCCTTCTTGTTTACTTTATTCTATGTTTAGCTTTGTTAGATCTCTATAGTTTGTTCATTCCGGAGTAGAATCTGAAATATATCAACAAGAGATGATGATTTAGTAACCTACATCTAGAAAACCTTCACAATTATCCCTTCTTTGGCCTCCACTTTTTCTTCTTCTCAAAAATAGTTATCTAGAAACTTTGGATACTGATTCTCATCCATGCACGAAATGTGCTAGTGATCGTATAAAATTACTTTAGGCCTCCAGTATTGATGAGATGTACTTGGAGTAAAATGTTTTTGCAAGACTAAGATCAATTTGTGTAGTGTATATAAATGCAAGGTAGTGATTATTCTCGATGATTGATAGGTGTAAGTCTTCCATGCCTTACCCAGTAGCTAGGACTAAAGATAACACAACTCAAGAGACAGTGATAAAGAAGCATTTGATGTTAAGTTCCAACATAAAGTGAGTAAATTTGTTTTAAGTAAGAAAACAATGATAACATGAATGCATATGAAATTGAAATGTAGCCTGCCAATTCTTGCCATACACAACTTGTGTGTGTTGATGACAATGAGGACGTGCATCACAGTAATACAAGTAAACATCTTAAATTGATTGGTGTAGTAATACAAATTTAGGTGCAATTGGTGTTTGGATTAATGTAACAATTTGTATTACAATTGTAGAGAGTGTAGAGGCCGTTGTTAATGAGCAGGTTGAGGTTGAGGCCAAGGCCGGACAAACTAACCTCGATGTTGATGATGTGACTAGATTAGGTAAAGAGCTATACGATTATGAATGTTGTCAATGCCTTTATTACCAAGGAATCACCGCCTGCCATTAATGAATATTAATGATCATTGTTTCCTAAGGGTAATCGATGTTTGTGTATGCTGATCACCCAAGTCTTTGGTTGTGATTTGCATGCTGTGCAGTTTGTCAGAAGTGGGGGTATGACATGTTGGTTGGATTATAACATATTGACACTTACACCATAAAGAAGACAAATGATTAAACAGAAAGAGAGGACCAACTGAACCATCTTGTGGTCAGTCTATATCACATTGAGAAACAACATCAAGACTTGAGAATCAAAACAATCAAAAGTTTCTTCAAGACTATGAACGATCAACAACATTCCATCAGAAAACAAAACACTAATCTATGTTATCATTAAGCCATAAAATGTCTTTAAAGTTTAGAAGCATCACAAAAACTTTCAAGAAACATAGTACTATCCAAAATATGTCTTTAAAGTTTATTTCTAATGATTATGATGATGTTGATGTTGATGTCTATAATTTATTTCACTTACTGATGCTTGCCTAGATTGAATTTTGAATTGCCAGGTTGGTGAATGCTTTCAAAGTTTAGGGTTTGTTCCACATGATACTCTTAGTTACAGCTCAAATGCAACTTGACATATTTTTGATGCTGGGAAACCCACTGTAGAAACTCATTCGTAGGTGAAATTTAATGTTGTGAATCTTGGCATTGTTAATGTTATTACTTTTCCCCACGTTTCATATTTGTGAAAATGTTTCTTGGCACTATCTTCTTTTTCAATTCCTATATTTGCAGCTTTTTAGATCATTAACTTAAGCATTACATGTCTTTGTTCAAAGTTTATTCTAACACTATTTTGTATCTTATTCTTATTACAATGTTCTTTTTTGTGGGGCAGGAGGTCAATCTTCATTGTCTTCATTGTGGGGGACAGTGAAGATTTCTCTGACAAATAGTAGGTCTTCTTTAGTATCTTATAATAACATGCTAAACTGATAAAGGTGTTATGGGCATTTAATCTGCAATTACTAATAGATTAAGAATATTATTACTATGCTTAATGTTCCATTTAAATGCATTTAACACAAAAAAAAAATTTACAAAACTGAACCAATGGTATGTTTACAACAAAGATGTGTTGAGGAGTTTTCTCCTTGTTTAATGTTAACTGTTCCTGCACAATCCATTCATAGTAGCCATTCAAAAGATCATTTTGTCAATGAACCCTCTGACTGTACCCCTGCGACAAAGAAAGGAAACTTAGTAAAACCAATCTATGTCGTTGTTTGTGAGGGTACAGTCATGATAAGTGCCTCTCAAACCTCTCCAAACATGTAAGATTGTCTTTAAATACTTTATTGATCTCTTCTAAACATTAACCAAATCAAACCTACATTTGAATCCACACACAATAACCCCAAAATAAAGGGTTTTGTATCCTTTAATGAATCTCAGACACTGGTAACGCATGGACAGTCAAACCAGTAGTCTCCAAAGCATTCAATAAGTGACTAGATTGTATTTAATACATGCCAAAGGACCAGTTGTATGAAATTATCAATCACATACCATTTCACTGTTGTATGAGTGGATTGTGTAGGAATAGTTAACATTAAACAAGGAGCAAACTCCTCAACACATCTTGGAAACCATTGAATTCAATAATAAATGAAACCTAATACCAACACTATTCCTTCCATTCACTTCTACCAAGAATAAAGCATTTAATCCATTCAACATTACATATAATCATTAGATAGTTGCATTTCCTGACTGTGTACTAGAGGAACAGTCATGACCAAAATGATCCAAACATTTGAAAATAGTGAATCGATATCCTTGAGCACAAGCACCAATAACATAAAATAATGGAGATAAAGCATGGGCTAGGGCACAACACTAGTAGAATGTAGTCATTTTAGAGAGCATTCATGATCAAATAAAATGTAATGCATTTGAAATTTGCGGTCGAATATGATGCCAAAGGCTCGAAAGATGAAGAAATCGCATACGAAGAACATGCCATTGGTTCAGTTTTCTAATTTTTTTTTTGTGTAATTAGTAATTGGCAGATTAAATGTAGATAACACCTTTATCAGTTTAATTAGCATGTTATTATCATATCAGATAAAGTATGTTTAAGAATTGTTGGGACTGGTCCTTTTGCATGTATTAAACATAATAGAATTTTTAGAATATTATTATCAATCTATTTCTTTGTTCTAAACATGCCATTGGTTCAATTTTGTAGATTTGTTTTTTGTGTTAAATGCATTTTTTGTGAGGAGGGGTCTTGTTTTGAGGAGATTGATGAAGATTTTGCACCTAAAAAACCAATTCATAAGGTACCAATCCATGTTTCCTATTTGCTTATATTTTTGGTTTGGTAAATCTTCTTATAAGTTTCATGTCCTTTCTTTTGATTACTATGAATGAGATATATATCTTACATTTAACATTCAACTTCTTTACATTTTAGAACATGTAGTGTGTTTTTTGAGGATTTTACCAAATCAACTTTTAACATAAACTGAAAACACCAAACTAATATCTTTCCCTTGCAACGTGACAAAATATTTTCATTTGACCAATAAATGCAAGCAACTGAATGATAAATCCACATACCTGTATCTTTGTAAAATACCTGGAACATCAAAAAGATGGCTAAGTGGTTGCCGCCATGATTTTTATCTACTGAATATGGGAAAAAAAACACCAAAAAGAATTGAATAGAAAACATGATTGGTCATTTCAGAGAGCATTCATGATCAAATAAAATGCAATGCCTTATCTCACGCTCGATTAGCTTTCACCCGCTTGTTTTCTCCCACTCCTTTTCTCTACAATGGAAATAAAAATGATTTGGCCATTTCCAAATAGTGAATCGATATCCTTGAGCACAAGCATCAATAACATCAACTATTTTGATCTGTGGGTACCCTAATGTTGCCAAGAGTTCTTTTATTAATAAGATTACTCTGCAAGCTTGAAGAAGCGATATATTTTGGCAAATGAAGAGTGGAAAGACAGTGATGTTCCTGAGATCATGGATGGACACAATGTTGCAGATAGAATGGGAAGACATCTTTCAAGCCTGGCCCTAGATCCTTCGACAATTGGGGTAGGATCCAGACCCAGGCTAAAAGATGTCTTCCTTTTTGTTGTGGAATATAGGCTCTGTTGCTGCAACAACGACAGACTACGATATACATATCACAACAACTGAGAAACATAAATGTAGGCATCATGGTCACAATTTTTTTGGAGGCACAACATAATTGAGTGCTATTCCCGGATGATGAAAATGAACCACTACTTTGCATCATCTCAGAAAACCACTCAATTATGTTGTGTCTCCAAAAAATTGTGACTATGATGCCTACATTTATGTTTCTTAGCTGTTGTGTTCCAGAACCCCTTATGACCCTTTATGATCCCTAAGAATACATCTTAGAGGTCTTAAAATGTCGTAAAGGGTCATAAGAGGCTCCTAGGAGGGGCTAGGTGAGCTTCCACCTTCACGTGGTTGGCCCTATTAAGTAGAGAATGTTAAACTATTCTCGAAACAAAGAGAAGCTCAATAATTTAAGGTCTCAGTCCACAGAGATGCTGAAAAAATGACGAGAATCAATGATGGAGAGTTTTTAGATTATGAGAAGACGTATATGGAGTGGAGGCTAGATTGAGTACCAGTACAAAGATGATGATTTAGTAACCTACATCTATAAAACCTTCAAAATTATCCCTTCTTTGGCCTCCACTCATTCCTCTTCTCAAAAATGGTTATCTAGAAACTTTGGATAGTGTTTCTCATCCATGCATGAAATGTGCTAGTGATCGTATAAAATTACTTTAGGCCTCCAGTATTGATGAGATGTACAAGTGTAAAATGTTTTTGTGAGACTGTGATCAATTTGTGCAGTGTACATAAATGCAAGGCGATGATTATTCTCGATGATCGACAGGTAGCTAGGACAGTAACTAGGACTAAAGATAACACAGCTCAAGAGACCATCATAGGTTGTCTCTTTCTTCGGTCTATATTATTGATAGAATGTTTTACCTTTCATTAGCTCATCAAATCTAGGGATTTGAAATAATTTAATAGAATATTTTCATGACAACGTATATTATTTAAGTTGACATTGTAGGAATTTATCTACTTCACACACTTGTATACTATGAAGATGGCCATGCTTCTTTATCATCATCCTCATAGTCCACAAGTGCGCAAAGTAGATAAATTCATGCAACATCAACTTAAATAATATACGTTGTCATGAAAATATTCTATTAAATTATTTCAAATCCTCGGATTTGATGAGCTAATGAAAGGTAAAACATTCTGTCAATAATATAGACCAAAGAAAGAGACAACCTATGATGGTCTCTTGAGTTGTGTTAAATTTAATGTGCATATCCATTAGTTTTTCGACACTTCATAATTAATTTTGATAGAACTATTATGCATTCGATAGATAAAATGTCAGAAAATGATAATTTATGACAATAGTTCCAACAATAATGCTATACATTCAATAGGGATACCTGTCAGAGAAATATTGCACAATTGTCGCTCTTCCGACAGTATAAGTGTCAGAAATAGCAATTTTTTGATAGAAGCTTTGACAGTAATGCAATATCACCAACAAGTATATCTGTCAGAATTAGGTGGAAATTGTCGGTATTCCAATAGTTATAATGTTAGAAAGGATATTTTTGACAGTAATTTTTGATAGAGTTGTCTATTTCTGATAGGTCATGGTGTCAGAATTCTGATGGATGAACTGAAGTAAATGTCCTAGTGAAGCTATTGTCATGTGCAAGTTTCTGACATGACATGGTGTCGATAAACTGATGGGTATGTCTTCTGTCACTATTTCCAATGCAAAAACTGTGACGGACGTATGTGTCAAAATTTTGACAAATGAGCATTGCAAATCCAACATTTATGGCCATCAAAATTTGACCTCAAATGTACTAGTGTTCCTATGTTCTTATGTTTCATACCATTATATATACTCACTTGAGCCACTTAGTACTACATTGTTTCAATACTACATATATACTCACTATGTATATAACTCATCATATTGGGGTTTCTCGATACCTCTCACGAGGTTTGAGATACGATCCACGGAAGATTGCTGCCCAATCGTGCTTAATCCACCTTAGGGTCACTTGGGTTGAGCGTGGTCGTGAGCATTCCAGTGACTCCATGGGTAGAACAGGATTGTCACCAATGTTTACCTGGTTAGCCAGAGCTAATGGAGTAGATGGTTTGATGCAATGTCAGATAGTTTGAAAGATACGTTGTTGAGCCACTTTCAACTAACACTCACTACAAATTTTGGCATCGATTGAGATCGCCTTGCCAAATGAAAATGAAGTCGAATTGCCCAAAATTGAGAGAGGTTATTATAGACCTCAGAAACATGATCACATAGCCCCTGATGGTTTTTCAATATCTCTCATGAGGTCTGAGATACGATCCATGAAAAATCACTACCCAATCATGCTTAGTGCACCTTGGGGTCACTTGCGTCGAGCGTGGTCGCAAGCGTTCCAGTGACTCTGTGGGTGGAACAAGGTTGTCACTGGCATTTACCCAGCCAATCGGATCCAATGGAGTAGATGGTTTGATGTAATGTCAAATGGTTTGAAAGATACGCTACTGACCCACTTTCAACTAACTCTCACTACAAGTTTTGACATCGGTTGAGATTGCCTTGCCAAATGCAAATGAAGTCAAACAGCCAAAAATTGAAAGAGGTTATTGTAGACCTCAAAAACATGACCCCGTAGCCCCTAATGATTTGTCGATACCTCTCATGAGGTCTAACATACGATCCACGGAAGATCGATGCCCAATCATGCTTAGTGCAAATTGGGGTCACTTGGGTCGAGCGTGGTCGGGAGCGTTACAGTGACTCTGTGGGTGGAACGGGGTTATCATTAGCATTTACTCAGCCAACTAGAGCCAATGGAGTAGATGGTTTTAAAGATAAGTTGTTGAGCCACTTTTAACTGACCCTCACTGCAAGTTTTGACATCGACTGAGATCGCCTTGCCAAATGCAAATGAAGTCAAACCATCAAAAACTGAGAGAGGTTATTGTAGACCTCAAAAACATGATCTTGTAGCCCCTAACAGTTTTTTGATACCTCTCACGAGATCTGAGATACGAGCCACGGAAGATCATTGCCCAATCGTGCTTAGTGCACCTTGGGGTCACTTGGGTCGAGCACGGTTGCGAGCATTCCAATGACTTTGTGGGCAAAATGGGGTTGTCATTGATGCTTACCTAGCCAACTAGAGCTGATGGAGTAGATGGTTTGATACCAGGTCAGACGGTTTGAAAGATACGCTGCTGAGCCGCTATTAACTGACCCTCACTACAAGTTTTGGCATCAACTAAGATCGGCTTACCAAATGCAAATGGAGTCCAACTGCCAAAAACCAAGATAGATTATTGTAGACCTTGGAAACATGATCCTGTATCCCTTGATAGTTTGTCGATACCTCTCACGAGGTCTAAGATATGAGCCACAAAAGATCGCTACCCAATCGTACTTAGTGCACCTTGGGGTCACTTGGGTCAAGCATGGTCACGAGCGTTCTAGTGACTCCATGGGTGGAACAGGGTTGTCACTAGCATTTACCCAACCAACTAGATCAGATGGAGTAGATGGTTTGATGCAATGTTGGACGGTTTGAAAGATACGTTGCTAAGTCACTTTCAACTGACCCTCACTATAAGTTTTAGCATCGACTAAGATCGCCTTTCCAAATGCAAACAAAGTTGAACCACCCAAAATTGAGAGAGGTTATTGTAGACTTCAGAAACATGATCTTGTAGCCCCTGATAGTTTGTCGATACCTCTCATGAGGTCTGAGATATGAGCCACAGAAGATCGATGCCCAATCGTGCTTAGTGCACCTTGGGGTCACTTGGGTCGAGCGTGGTCACGAGTGTTCTAGTGACTCCATGGGTGGAATAGGGTTGTCAGTAGCATTTACTCGGCCAATTGGAGCCGATGGATCAGATGGTTTGATGCCAAGTCAAACTATTTGAAATATACACTGCGGATCGGCTTGACAAACGCAAATGAAGTTGAACCACCCAAAACTGAAAGAGGTTATTGTAGACCTTAGAAACATGATCCCATAGCCCCTAATGGTTTTTTAGTACCTCTCATGAGGTATGAGATACAAGCCATGAAAGATCGCTGCCCAATCGTGCTTAGTGCACCTTGGGGTCACTTGGGTCGAGCCTGGTCGTGAGCATTCCAGTGACTCTGTGGGCAGAACGGGGTTGTCACTAGCATTTACCTAGCCAACTAGAGCTGATGGAGTAGATGGTTTGATGTAATGTCAGACGGTTTGAAAGATATGTTGTTGAGCCGCTTTCAACTGACCCTCACTACAAATTTTGGCATCGACTGAGATCACCTTGTCAAATGCAAACGAAGTCGAACCACCCAAAACTAAGAGAGGTTATTGAAGACCTCAGAAACATAATCATGTAGCCCCTAACAATTTTTTGATACCTCTCATGAGCTCTGAGATACGAGTCACGGAAGATCATTGCCCAATCGTGCTTAGTGCACCTTGGAGTCACTTGGATCGAGCATGGTCGCAAGCGTTCCAATGACTTCATGGGTGGAATGAGGTTATCACTAGCATTTACCCAGCCAACCAAAGTTGATGGAGTAGATGGTTTGATGCAATGTTGGACAGTTTGAAAGATACACTATTGAGTCACTTTCAATTGACCCTCATTGCAAGTTTTGGCATCAATTGAGATCGCCTTGCCAAATGCAAACAAAGTCAAACTGCCCAAAACTAAGAGAGGTTATTGTAGACCTTAGAAACAAAATCTTGTATCCCCTAATGGATTTTTGATACCTCTCATGAGATCTGAGATATGATCCACAAAAGATCGCTGCCCAATGGTGCTTAGTGCACCTTGGGGTCACTTAGGTCGAGCATGGTCGCAAGCGTTCCAGTGACTCCGTGGGAAGAATGGGGTTGTCACTAGTGTTTACCCAGCCAACTAAAGCTGATGGAGTAGATGGTTGGATGCCAAGTTGGACGGTTTGAAAGATACGTTGTTGAGCCACTTTTAACTGACCCTCACTACAAGTTTTGGCATCGACTGAGATCGCCTTGCCAAATGCAAATGAAGTTGAACCACCCAAAATTGAGAGAGGTTATTGTAGACCTCAAAAACATGATCTTGTAACCCTTGACAATTTTTTGATACCTCTCACGAGGTCTGAGATATGAGCCATGGAAGATCATTGCCCAATCGTGCTTAGTGCACCTTGGGGTCACTTGGGTTGAGCGTGGTCGCGAGCATTCCGATGACCCCGTGGGTGGAATGAGGTTGTCATTGGTGTTTATCTAGCCAATTGGAGCCAATTGAGTAGATGGTTCAATGCTAGGTCAGATAGTTTGAAAGATATGCTGCTGAGCCGCTTTCAACTGACCCTCACTACAAGTTTTGGCATCAACTGAGATCGCCTTGCCAAATGCAAACAAAGTCAAACCACCCAAAACCAAGAGAGGTTATTATAGACCTTAGAAACATGATCCTGTATCCCCTAATAGTTTGATGATACCTCTCATGAGGTCTAAGATACGAGCCCCGGAAGATCGCTGCCCAATCGTGCTTAGTGCACCTTGGGGTCACTTGGGTCGAATGTGGTAGCAAGCATTCCGGTGACTCCATGGGCAGAATGAGGTTGTCATTTCTATTTACCTGGCCAACTAAAGCTGATGGAGTAGATGGTTCTATGCCAGGTCAGATGGTTTGAAAGATATGTTGCTAAGTCGCATTCAACTAACCCTCACTACAAGTTTTGGCATCGACTGAGATCGCCTTGCCAAATGCAAAGGAAGTCAAACCTCCAAAAACTGAGAGAGGCTATTGTAGACCTTAGAAACATGATTCTGTATCCCCTAATAGTTTGTTCATACCTCTCATGAGGTCCAAGATATGAGCCCCAGAAGATCATTGCCCAATCGTGCTTAGTGCACCTTGGGGTCACTTGGGTCAAGCGTGGTCGCGTGTGTTCCGATGACTCCATGGGTGGAACAAGGTTGTCATTGGCATTTACCCAGCTAATCAGAGCTAATGGAGTAAATGGTTCAATGCCAAGTCAGGCGGTTTGAAAGATACGCTGCTGAGCCACTTTTAACTGACCCTCACTACAAGTTTTGGTATTGACTTAGATCATCTTGCCAAATGAAAACATAGTCGAACCACCCAAAACTAATAGAGGTTATTGTAGACCTTGAAAACATGATCCTATAGCCCTTGATAGTTTGTCGATACCTCTCACAAGGTCCGAGATATGAGCCCCGTAAGATCACTGCCCAATCATGCTTAGTGCACCTTGGGGTCACTTGGGTCGAGCGTGGTCACAAGCGTTCTAGCGAATCTGTGGGTGGAATGGGGTTGTCATTGGTGTTTACCCAGCCAATCGGAGTTGATGGAGCAAATAGTTCAATGCCAGGTCAGACAGTTTGAAAGATACACTGATGAGCTGCTTTCAACTGACCCTCACTGCAAGTTTTGGCATCAACTGAGATCATCTTGCCAAATGCAAATGAAGTCAAACCGCCCAAAATTAAAAGAGGTTACTATAGACCTTGGAAACATGATCTTGTAGCCCCTGATGGTTTATCAATACATCTCACAAGGTCTGAGATACAAACTCTAGAAGATCGCTACCCAATCATGCTTAGTGCACCTTGGGGTCACTTGGCTCAAGTGTGGTCGCGAGCATTTCGGTGACTCCATGGGTAGGATGCGGTTGTCACTGGAATTTACAATGTCATGAAAGTGAACCACCAACTTATAGTCCACACAATTTTCAGTAACAAAAAAGTTAACCCTTTAACTCTCTTGTGCAAACTCATAAAGCACATCACTTGCAGACCATAAAACACACAATGCATTATGGTACACTGGGCAGCCTACAAGAAATTGTATTTTATAGATTGAGTAAGTAGTCCTTGGGAACATGTCCTTGTCTACAGTGGAAAAAATTAGGTTTTCATTTTGAAACAAGAGAAGAACCAAATGGGAAAGCATGCACACTTCTTTTCTTGACCCAGTTTCGTTGCAATGACTGTTATGTTTAAAATTTGAACTATGAAACTAATCATGATTAAGCTTCTGAAATTTGAACTGTGAAGCTTATTATGTTTGAGGTTTAACTTTTATAGATTGTTTGAAATGATAAAAAATAATATCCTTAAAGCATTAGAAACAACAATCAAACATGTAAGAATAAAGGAGTTAGATACTATGGAACCCATGTATCCACCCACTCACTTGACTCACAATGATCCCAATCATACTAAAAACACATGGGGCAAAAACAAGCCAACTCTCATGTCCAAATGGTCCATGTACTACTATTGGAGCTTCAGAATGAATGCATTTTTTAAGAGTCTTTCACTGTTTGACAATCCAATCTATCTCCTATAGTTCCCTCCTCAACCAACCAAAAGAATCTCCACACTATAGAATCAAGAGTCCCCCCCTGTGACAATGCTAAAGTACACCAATCAACAATAGAACAAGCATCAAGAAGTACAACACCTAAAATCTTTAATTGCTCCTTAATAAGAGCTCTCTTCACACACACACCTGCTCTGTCATGCTCCCCTTTCCCATGCCCCGACTCAAAAAAACTCCAAATATGAGGTACACCTCTCTCCACATGCATTCTACACAACCAATAAAACATTTTGGCATTCTTAAATTGACCGGTGCAATTATCTGACCAAATGAGATGCCTATCCATAGTAATACCATTTTCCTGCAAGAAGTCAAAATAGTTTTGGAAACAATGTTGAACAAACTCATGAGAGTGAGACCTGTCGTTGCTCATATAAAAATGGTCTTCTCTGATTATCTTTCGCTCATCTTTTTGTGCTATCAAGGGAATGTCTATATGTGATGTGTACAAAAATAGCAACCTGAATGGAATTATAATATTGAGATTGAGTCTCATTTTGGGGCTGCAATGTATAGTTCTCCGCAAAGTCTACAACGGATATAATAGTTCCAATGGGGAAAGTGTCCTTACATGTCTTGAATTTTTGATCCAACCATTGCAACCTGTGACTATGCCTTGCATACTTATAAAAAATATTTGTCTTGAAATCTAAGATAAAATCAGCAACATTGTATTCTTTTGCAACTAACTCACATCTAGAGCCTTCACCTCCACTCTTCAATGTATATTTCAATGTTTCATAAACCATTTTTTGGATGAGTGTCTTTCCAAAATTGTGTTCCAAACCCTCATGAAAACATTGTCTAAACTTGGACAAGCCACCACATTCTAAGCACTTGGCATTTAAGAAATCTTTTTTATAAAATAAACAACCATCATCTCTATGACATAAAAATTGATCTAGCAAGTCTCTTGATGATTTGGGAAGACCACTTGCACCACAATCCTCTACCATTTCATTAGTATGCAAAGTAGAACGGATGGACCATAATAATTCATGATGCATTGAAAACTCAACATGATATTTGCAACAACATGTATTCCAAATCTTAAGGGGTACACAATAAAATGGCCTCACAGATTCAAAAGACCTTTGTGATATTTTCAATGTTGGATGTGTCTCACAAAATTTTTTATACAACATTGTTTGACTTACCTCCACATAATGTTTAGGATGTGGAGTGCGGTCTCGATTTCCAACTCTCAACTTCAAGACATCCTTCACATTTGGTGACACTCTTGAGTTAGCATCCCAAAATTGTTGAATTTCATCCTTGACAACATCTATTAGCTTCTTATTGAAACATGGAAGTCTCCCACCATAAGTCCATGTATCAATTTGAAGCGGATCATCAAGTATTTCTCTTCTTGCAAGTGCTCTCTACCAAAATTTTTACAGTCTATATTGAAGTCAACACAAGTTTGTCTCATCAAACGAGCCTTTCTCAACTGATGACTTACTAAAGAGGTTGTAATAACCCTCCGAGAAACTCTCTTGTCTTTTTCTCTACTAGTCTTCCCAATGCTATTAAGAGCATTGAAAAGATTCTTCACAACAATGGCATTTCTCTCCATTTTCTTGTTCACATGAATCTTCAATTTCACAAGCATAGGTCTCATCTTTTGCATCTTTAACAACTCCACAAAAATTTGACATTGCTCAACCAATGTCTTGTTTCCAAAAAATTGATCATAAAGTCTTGACCTAATGGTTCTATGTGACCTCTTTCCTTCCTAATTATTCACAATGTTCTCCTCAATTTCAATTAACCATTTAGCTCTTCTTGAAAGCCCCGAATTTGAAAACTGATTATCTTTATTGCAAGGGACTTCATTTCACATATAATTTGGAGATGTGTAACTTTCATGTGGTTCTTGTGCAACATTTTCATTCCCCAAGTCTACATTTTCAATCTCCATCTATACATTTTCATCTTCATTGTCATTCCCCAAATCTACGTTTTCATTCCCCAAGTCTACATTTTCATTCTCCATCTCTACATTTTCATCTTCACTCCATACATTGTTATTCACAAAATTAATTTCCATATTATTTTCAAATTCAACCTCCTCTTCACTTACAACTACATTTACGGGGTCACCTTGATTAATGTTTAACATACCTTCTCTCCTTCTTCGATGATTTTCCTTATCTTTTTCCCTATATACTTGAATTTCTCCATCCATCACCTTCCTCTTGCTTTTAGCCTTTCGACGGCTACTGCTTCCCATGGTGAGACCACAAGTTGACAAAAATTTAAAAATGGGCCCCAAATCACGTTATTTTTTTTAGCAATGCGTGAAAAAAGTATGAAATCCCATGCTTCTCTAGTCTATGGGGATAGGGAATATTTTGGTCAAATATTACTAGTGCATAATTGGGTCTCTAATTACATATCGGGTACCTGATATTCCCAGGTAGATGAAAAAAGGGTGAGAGAAAATGAAAAATATTGAACTTTTACATATAAAATGGGGTATATAATATATAAAATGTATATTATATATATACTAATGTATTATATACTAATGTGTGTGTGTGTGTGTCATATATATATATATATATATATATATATATATATATATATATATATATATATATATATATATATATATATATATATATATATATAAAAGAGGGATATGATATATATAATGTATATTATATATATACTAATGTATTATAATATACTAATGTATTATATGTACTAATGTATTATGTACTAATGCATATAATCTATTATATATATACTAATGTATATAATATATATATAAAACATATTATATATATAATGTATTTGATAAGGCATACTAAGACCCCTTGTAATTTTAGTGGTCTGACTATACCGAATAAGTAGATGTCATCATATGTCGTAGAAACTAGTACTAGGACCCCTAGGAAGTCCCCATGACCCCTAGGAAGTCCTCATGACCCATTTTGACACATTTGAATGCCCAAGTGTGTTCGAAGGGGTTGTAGGACACATTGGAAGTCCCCATGACCCCTTTTGACACATTAGAATGCTCAAGTGTGTCTTAAGGGGTCCTAGGACCCCTTAAGGCACACTTGAGAATTCCAATGTGTCAAAAGGGGTTATGGGGATTTCCTAGGGGTCCTAAAGTGTGATAAGGTCTACTAGAACACCTAGGGAGTCCACATGACCCCTTTTGACACATTTGAATGATCAAGTGTGTCTGAAGGGGTCCTAGGACCCCTTAAGACACACTTGAGCTATAGAATGTGTCAAAAGGGGTCATATGGAAATCCTAGAGGTCCTAATGCATGATAAGGTGTACTAGGACCCCTAGGGAGCCCCCATGACCCTTTTTGACACATTCAAACATTCAAGAGTGTTTGAAGGGGTCCTAGGACACCTTAAGACACACTTGAGTGTTCCAATATGTCAAAAGAGATCATGGGGACTTCCTAGGGTTCCTAACGCATGATAAGGCATACTAGGACACCTAGGGAGTCCCTATAACCCCTTTTCACATATTTGAATGCTCAAGTGTGTTCGAAGGGGTCCTAGGACACCTTAAGACACACTTGAGCATTCCTATGTGTCAAAAGGGGTCATGGGGAATTCCTAGGGGTCCTAACACGTGATAAGGCGTACTAGGACACCTAGGGAGTCCCCAAGACCCCTTTTGACACATTTGAATGCTCAAGTTCATCGGAAGGGGTCCAAGGGCCGCTTAAGACACACTAGAGCTTTCTAATGTGCCAAAAGGGGTCATGGGAACTTCCTAGGGGTCCTAACGCATGCTAAGACATACTAGGACACCTAGGGAGTCCCCATGACCACTTTTGACACATTTAAATGCTCAAGTGTGTCTGAAAGGGTCCTAAGACCCCTTAAGACATACTTGAGAGTTCCAATGTGTTAAAAGGTGTCATGGGAACTTCCTAGGGGTCCTAATGCATAATAAAGCTTACTAGGACCCCTAGGGAGCCCCCATGACCCCTTTTGACACATTCAAACATTCAAGTCTATCCAAAGGGGTCCTAGGACCCATTAAGACATACTTGAGCATTCAGATGTGTCAAAAGTGGTCATGGGGACATCCTAGAGGTCATAATGCATGATAAGGCATACTAGGACACCTAGGGAGTCCCCATGACCCCTTTTGACACATTATAATGTTCAACTATCTCTGAAAGGGTCCTAGGACCCCTTAAGACACACTTGAGCATTCCAATGTGCCAAAAGGGGTCATGGGGACTTCCTAAGTGTCCTAATGCATGATCAGGTGTACCAGGACACCTAGGGATTCTCCATGACCACTTTTGACCCATTTGAACACTCAAGTGTGTCCAAAGGGGTCCTAGGACCCCTTAAGACACACTTGAGCATTCCAATGGGTCAAAAGGGGTCATGGGGACTTCTTATGGGTCCTAATGCATGATAAGGTGTACTAGGACACCTAGGGAGTTCACATGACCCCTTTTGACAAGTTTGAACACTCAAGTGTGTCCAAAGGGGTCCTAGGACCCCTTAAGACACACTTGAGCATTCTAATGTGTCAAAAGGGGTCGTGGGGACTTCTTAGGGGTCCTAACACCTAATAAGGCATACTAGAATAGCTAGGGATTCCCCATGACACCATTCGACATATTTAAATCCTCAAGTGTGTCCAAAGGGGTCCTAGGACCCCTTAAGACACACTTAAGTGTTCCAATGTGTCAAACGGAGTCATGGGGACTTCCTAAGTGTCCTAACACATGATATAGCATACTACAACCCCTAGGGAGACCCCATGACCCCTTTTGACACATTTGAATGTTTGAGTGTGTCCAAAGGGGTCCTAGGATGAATTAAGACACACTTGAGCATTCCAATGTGTTAAAAGAGGTCATGGGGACTTCCTAACGGTCCTAACATGTGATAAGTTGTACTAGGACACCTAGGGAGTCCCCACTACCCCTTTTGACACATTTGAACACTCAAGTGTGTTCGAAGGGGTCCTAGGACCCCTTAAGACACACTTGACCTTTCTAATGTGTCAAAAGAGGTCATGGGGACTTCTTAGGGGTGCTAACACATGATAAGGTGTACTAGAACACCTAGCGAGTCCCCACGACCCCTTTTGACACATTTGAATGCTCAAGTGTTTCCAAATGGGTCCTAGGACCCCTTAAGAGACATTTGACAATTCTAATGTGTGAAAAGGGGTCATGGGGACTTCCTAGGGGTCCTAACGTGTGATAAGGTGTACTTGGACACTTAGGGAGTCCCCATGACTGCTTTTGACACATTTGAATGCTCAAATGTGTCTGAAGGGGTCCTAGTACCCCTTAAAACACATTTGAGCATTCCAATGTATCAAAAGGGGTCATGGGGACTTCCTAGGGGTCCAAATGTGTGATAAGGCATACTAGGATCCCTAGGGAGCCCCCATGACCCCTTTTGACAAATTCAAATGTTCAAGTGTGTTTGAAGGGCTCCTAGGACCCATTAAGACACATTGGAGCACTCTGATGTGAGAAAAGTGGTCATGGGGACTTCCTAGAGGTCCTAACATGTGATAAGGTGTACTAGGACATCTAGGGATTCTCTATGACCTTGTTTGATAGGTTTGAGTGCTAAAGTGTGTCCGAAGGGGTCCTAGGACCCCTTAAGAGATACTTGAGCATTTCAATGTGTCAAAAAGTGTCATGGAGACTTCCTAGGGGTCCTAACATGTGATAAGGCATACAAGGACACCTAGGGAGTCCCCATGACCCCTTTTGACACATTCAAAAGCTCAAGTGTGTCTGAAGGTGTCTTAGGACCCCTTAATGCACACTTGAGTGTTCCAATGTGTCAAAAGGGGTCATGGGGACTTCCTAAGGGTCCTAACATGTGTTAAGGCATACTAGGACACCTAGGGAGTCCCCATGACCTCTTTTGACACATTGGAATGTCCAAGTGTGTCTTAAGGGGTCCTAGGACCCCTTAAGACACACTTGGGCATTCCAATGTGCCAAAAGGGGCCATGGGGACTTCCTAGGGGTCCTAACAAATGATAAGGCATACTTGGACACCTAGGGAGTCCCCATGACCCCTTTTGACACATTTGAATGCTCAACTATGTTTGAAGGGGTCCTAGGACCCCTTAAGACACACTTGAGCATTCCAATGTGTCAAAATGGGTCATGGTAACTTCCTATGGGTCCTAACATGTTATAAAGCATATTTGGACCCCTAGGGAGCCCCTATGACCCCTTTTGACACATTCAAATGTTCAAGTGTGCCTGAAGGGGTCGTATGACCCATTAAGACACACTTGGGCATTCTAATGTGTCAAAAGGGGTCATGGGGACTTCCTAGGGGTCCTAACATGTGATAAGGCATACTAGGACACATAGGGAGTCCCCATTACCCCATTTGATAGATTAGAACACTCAAGTGTGTCTGAAGGGGTCCAAGGACCCCTTAACACACACTTGAGCATTCCAATGTGTCAAAAGGGTTCATCAAGACTTCCTAAGGATCCTAACATGTGATAAGGTGTACCAGGACACCTAGGGAGTCCCCATGACCCCTTTTGACACATTTGAATGCTCAAATGTGTCTGAAGGGGTCCTAGGACACCTTAAGACACACTTGAGCATTCCAATGTGTCAAAAGGGGTCATGACCCCTTTTGACACATTTGAATGCTCAAGTGTGTCCAAAGGGGTCCTAGGACCCCTTCAGACACACCTGAGCATTCCAATGTGTCAAAAGGGGTCATGACCCCTTTTGACACATTTGAATGCTCAAGTGTGTCCAAAGGGGTCCTAGGACCCCTTCAGACACACCTGAGCATTCCAATGTGTCAAAAGGGGTCATGGGGACTTCCTAGGGGTTCTAACACATGATAAGGTGTACTAGGACACCTAGGGAGTCCCCATGACCCATTTTCACATATTTGAATGCTCAAGTGTGTTCAAAGGGGTCCTAGGACCCCTTAAGACACACTTTAGCATTCTAATGTGTCAAAAGTGGTCATGGGCACTTCCTAGGGGTCCTAACACATGATAAGGTGTACTAGGACCCATAGGGAGCCCCATGACCCCTTTTGATGCATTTGAATGCTCAAGTGTGTCCGAAGGGGTCCTAAGACCCATTAAAACACAATTGAGCATTCCAATGTGTCAAAAGGGCTCATGGGGACTTCCTAGGGGTCCTAACGTGTCATAAGGCATACTAGGACACCTAGGTAGTCCCCATGACCCCTTTTGACACATCTAAATGCTCAAGTGTCTTTGAAGGGGTCATAGGACCCCTTAAGAGACACTTGAGCATTCCAATGTGTCAAAAGGGTTCATGGGGACTTCCTAGGGGCTAATGCATGATAAGGTGTACTAGGACCCCTAGGGAGCCCCCATGACCTCTTTTAACATAGTTGAATGTTCAAGTGTGTCTGAAGGGGTCCTAAGACCCCTTAAGACACACTTGAGCATTCCAATGTGTCAAAAGGGGTCATGGGGAATTCCTATGGGTCCTAACGCATGATAAGGCATACTAGGACACCTAGGGAGTCCCCATGACCTATTTTAACACATTTGAATGCTCAAGTGTGTTCAAAGAGGTCCTAGGACCCCTTAAGACATAGTTGAGCATTCCAATGTGTCAAAAGGGGTCATGGGGACTTCCTAGGGGTCCTAATGTGTGATAAGGCATACTAGGACCCCTAGGGAGCCCCCGTGACCCCTTTTGACACATTTGAATTCTCAAGTGTGTCCAAAGGCCCCTAGGGAGCCCCCATGACCCCTTTTGACACATTTGAATGCTCAAGTGTGTCTAAAGGGGTCCTAAGACCCATTAAGACAAACTTGAGCATTTTAATGTGTCCATAGGGGTCATAACAACTTCCTATGGGTCATAATGTGTGATAAGGTGTACTAGGTCCCCTCTCTCTCTCTCTCTCTCTCTCTCTCTCTCTCTCCCTCTCTCTCTCTCCCTCTCTCTCCACCTCTAGTGAACTATTCTTCAAAGCCTCCATTTCTACATAGCTAGGGGTTACGACACCTGTAAAAGGCACATTTAATATAAAGATTTAGTTGACCACCTTTAAAGACCTAAAAGAAACAAGAAACAAATTTAGGCCAAAAATACGTACCACATTTTTGTATGTAGTATCGTAAGCTTCAACAATCTAGTCGGCTTCCTCTGCTAAGGCACAAAGAACTTCATTAATGTATGCTCTAGGAGGAAGATTATAATTTCCATATTTCCACAAGAGATTCTCCAAAATTAGTATACAAAGGCATCCTATAGAAAAAAATGATAATTTTCACAGAAAATATCCACAATTCGTATACAAAAGCATCATACAGGAAAAATGACAAAAAAAATAATAGCTAAAAGGTAAAATTTATCATTAACGCCTGCAATACCAAGGTCATATCTGCTGTCAAATCTTGGCCTATGATGTGAAAAATGAGCAAACGAAGTGAAATGAAAGGGAAGGGATTGATCAAATAGCGAGTGCATCAAATCAGATCAATATCATAATAAATGCAGAAAATACTATTACAGACAAAAATATTTGCATATTAGTTTGTTACACCTTTCTCGAGCTTCTGTACCTTGCAACGTGATTAGACATTTTCTTTAGCAGAACTAAATTTTTA
This sequence comes from Chamaecyparis obtusa, assembly GCA_027943335.1. Lineage (NCBI taxonomy): Eukaryota > Viridiplantae > Streptophyta > Pinopsida > Cupressales > Cupressaceae > Chamaecyparis > Chamaecyparis obtusa. The sequence continues at coordinate 1,719,773 of BSBK01005248.1, forward strand.
GGTTAAGTTTTATAGATCATCTTTTTGATCCAAAGGACACAGATCGGCTACTGTATCTTCCTCAAATAGTTTGATTCTATTTCTTTGCTATGTTTTTCTAAAATGCACAGGCAATTGAGTCTAGAATACTAGAAAGAATTCTTTAAGAGTCTAATCTAGATTCTTTAATGCTTCTAGTGAATCCAAATTTAGTTTTTATAAAGATGAGATGTTAGCGAATGACTTCTTGCTAATACTACTCTTCCACTAGATCTAGATTTCAACCCTTTTGTGGATCTATAGGCTCAATCGTGAACCAATAGGATTGGCCAAGAGAAAATTGTGATTGTATATCAACTGATTACAAAATGTTCAGTTGAGGAGAAAATATTGCAACGATCAAGAAGAATATTGGCTATGTAAAATCTAGTTATGAATTCTATTAAGAATGAAACTATTAAGGAATTGCATGATATATTACTCAACAGTGCAAGGAATATTCTTGATGAACATGGGATTGCAGTTACATCTATTCAATATACAAAGGAAGATATATAAAATCCTCTTAATAGAGAGATTTTAATGTGAGAGAAAAGGACATTTCAAAAGACTGTGGCTATCTTGGTGTCATCCAAGGTATGCCAATTACTCAGGACAAAGAGTAAAAGCCCATAGTTAATGGGAAAGAGTGGGAAGAGCTTCTTGGACCCATGATAGAAGTTAGAGATAAGGAGGAAGAGCTAGGAAGGGGAAAGTGACAAAGGAAAGAAGTAAGATATGTGTGTGAGCCTATATCAGATGATGATGATGAGTACTCACCATTTGCTAGTAGCTCAAGTAGTGACAAAAGCTCTTCAGTGCACATGTACACTGTCACAAAAAATTCAGATAGAGAAGTAAAAAGTGTTGTGGAGTTATCCACAGAGCAATGTGAAATGAAGCCTCAAATTAGTTCATTAGCATGCAAAGAACTTGGTCATGCACTTCATTCTAGCACCACAAATATTTCTATTAGAAATGCCTATTCATTAATGGTCTTGCATTTTGAGACTTGGGAACTAGGTTACTCATGTTGGGAAATATCCCTCAAATGTAAGTTTGTTGCCACCTTTGGCAAGGCAATCTCACTCCTCATTTTACAACAAAGGGCAGCCATATATGGTCCAAGGCTTTAATTCAGCTAAAAAATGGAGAGCTTCTCAAGGTACTGATCTCTTTCATAGAGAAGTTCTTGATTCATCTCAAGGTTCTCGTTTAGGTGACCAAATCCTTCGAGGTCCACAAATAGACCCATTGATTTCCCAAATTGGTAAAAGGGTAGATGCAATTTTGGAAAGAGTATCCTAATTGAAGAGAAATGGAAATTCCATTGAGCATAAATTTATTGCAGATCCAATGGGTGTATCTCCTCCACTAACAAATATAACTGCACTTCCACAGACTTGAGTTTAAATGGAGACTATTTGTTCCCAAACATGCCCCAGTCGAGCAGATGAACTAGATGTTGCTTGAGTAAAGAAGATAGTGGTTTATTAAAGGATCTACATTATCCCACTTGCTATCAGTTACTACTTTTTGAGTGGCTTGCTAGCTGCTTCTGTATGGGATTCCTGTAATATATAATGTCCTCATGCAAGTACATGCCAGTTTTTGTAAATATTTTCAGTTCTAAAGGGTTAGTGAGAAATATCGAAGAAAAGGTTCTTGCATGTGTTATTTAAACAGATATCAATAAATTAGGAAACCATTTTTCTCCCATTACATGGTAGAAATGCCTAGATTCACTTTGTCGATATCAATAGGCAGCAAGATGAGGGAAGAAATATATTTGTGTAGAGGAAGTACAAATGTTACTGTCCAAAACCATTTGGAGAGTAATATTCTTCTCCTGATTGTAATAAGAAACTCAAAATGCAAAAGACACCAAATAGCTAGGGCATTTATTTCCTATGACCTATGTCAATTTCAGTTCAATTCCTAAGGATGATATTCTCAATGTGTAAAAATAAATTGATGTGTTATTTTAAAATGGTGTTGACTGAAATTTATGAACATATGTCAAATATCCATTTTTTCCAAAATTTGAAATAGAACCAGTGGCAATTTAATCAAATTTGTGAATTTCACATCCAATCATTGGATGTTAATCAAAAGTACAACACAGTAATATTTTTGAGCCGATAAACAATCTTAGTCTTACTTTAAACCTACTCCTATGTATGTGGGTTCTTGGAGGTATCTACTAAACAATGTGTGGATCTGTAATGTCCCTATCCAAGACCTTACTCACTTTTCTTAAAACTCCTAATTAGAATTTGGATTTCTAATGCTTGTTGTGATATTATTTAAGTTTTCCTTGCTCCTTACTAATTAATATTTTAATGAATTGGTTATCCTTCCCCTTCTCTCTCTCTCCTACTCTCTCCCCTTCCCCTTCTCTCTCCTACTCTATCCCCTTCCCATTCCTCTCTCTCTCTCTCTCTCTCTCCTACTCTCTATCCTTCCCCTTCTCTCTCTATCCTACTCTCTCCCCTTCCTCTCTCTCTCTCATCACCCTCACTCTCTGTCTTGAGCCATCTCTCTCTCTCACCTTCTCACTCTCTCTCTTCCTCTCTTAGCCCCCACCACCTTCTCACTCTCTCTCTTCCTCAATGGCCGCCCATGAATTTTTTAAATGGCTGATTAATTTCCTTTTCTTCTTTCAATGGCCATCCATGATTTTTCTACAATCTTCCAACCTTTCATACATAGTCATAAAATACATATTAATTATTATACATATAAAATAATATATAATATATGATATATAATGTAACATTTAATATTAATATATATTAAATAATATTTAAAATGTAAAATGTATATTATATAATATTTAATATATAATTTATATTATATAATATTTAATATATCTAATATATAGTTTTTTATATCTAATATATCATATGAAGGATGGAGAAAGTGGAGGGAAAGTGAAAATTCAAAATTTTGTCATCATTTTCGAGTACCCAAAAATATCAGGTACCTGATTAGGCTCGGTATTGCTTTGTGCACCAAACCTACATGGTCAACTATTGAAATGTCTCAAAAATGTGTTTTTCCCTTGTTTCTCTGAGTTCTAGACTTCGACCATTTAGCTGATGACTTTTTTTTCACCTGAATTTGATAAAATGAAAAGGGTATCTTAAGGAGATTATCAGCTTTCTATCGATATAATTGTTGTCAAATTTTGAATTCGGTAAGTAATTATTAGTTATTTTCTAATTGAGTTACCTCTAAAGTGTTGATTTATATACTGATTGAAAAATGACTATAACTTTTAGATGGTATTTAACATTTTTGAAATCCAAAAAATGTGTCACATTCTATGCTTTGCCTACTATAAGGAAAAAAAAAATTGAATTTTTTAAAGTTTTGAATGAGTAATGGGGTCACATCTAGGCATGATTCTACTACTTATATATAAAATCTTATAATAAAATATTATCATTTGATTATGATTAAGGTGGTCAGACATACACCTACTTATTTTTTTCTAGAAATTTTTGTACTGCTGCATTGAAATCTACACTTTTCACCAATCATACTAACTTTTTCTCAAAAAAGGCCTAGTAGTTTAGAAACTAAATTCAATTTTCTACAGATTCTATTCTTACAACTTTTTGATATTAGGTTGATAGCTAGTTGAAATTTTCACGTCAAGTTGACTAACCCTGATTTGTTGATTTTTCATTGCCACTTAAGGGCATAGTTTGGCCCCTCATGATCTTGCACATACCCTTCATAATAGAAACATATAATAGTGTAGTCTACTTATCCAATAGTTTCTAACTTGTAAAACACAAAAATGTTCAAACCAAAACATTCACGCAAGTATCAACACCAGGATTTATAGTGGAACCCAATTTGGGAAAAACCACTTTGTAACATGTTACTATTATGTTCACTCTTCTGAAGTGAGCTCAGTGAAAAGCCAAGCCTGTCAAAGGTTACAAACACACTGTCACGTGTGACTTGGTTAAAGGATTTAAACCACTCTGTTAAAAGTGTGCCTTGTTATAGGACTTACATACACTCCGTTAGAATGCAACCTTGTTCAAAGGATTTATACATATGACTATTAGGTCAACCTCTATTAAAAGGATTTTGACTGATACAATGGTTAGAAAGTAGTAGTAGTATTGATCTAAAAAACATACAACTCACTTTGCAAATATCAGATTTAATTACGTACACATATGTTGGCTTACTGACTGTGAACCTTTACCATCACCATCATTGATCTGCTTGAAACTCTCTTCAAGCAATCACAACTCTTCTCTTTTAGCGTTCTCTTCTTACACATTCAATAACATCAACAACACTTCCAACATCCTCTACTCTGTTAACCTCATGCTTAGGTTTCCTTAATACTTCCTCAATTAGGTCAATACATCTTTTGCTACTTAATCTCCTTCATAGATCTTAGAGTTAGGTCAGATTCATCGAATCCTTCCATCTTTGTGTTCTTCAGCTATCCTTCTAGAAATATCTCAAATCTTTTAATAGATTTACAATAAAACATTTTACAGTGCATTAAATGCTTTTGTACAATCAATAAATAAAGTCAACATGTTTTACATAATCCAAGAATTCAATGATGTCGGTTGGAAGTCTGAATTCTCCCTCAAATGTAAAATACTAATGCTCGGTCAATAAAGTGTTCAACTCCTTGATCTTCATTAGAAAGCTCGGTCAACTCAAAAACTATTTCCTCGGCTAATATTGTCTTCCTCGGCAATTAACTAGTGTTCGGTCAACACTAAATTTACTTGACATATACTAGCTCGGTCGACACTAACATCACTCGGCTTAAACTAGATTTCTTCACTTTTGCTCGATTAAGCCTACCAGTTTAGTCTTCACTAATACTTAGATAAACAATACATTATCTTATCATTGTGCCACATAATCAAGTACTCATTGAAATTTCAAGATAACTCAACCTTTCCTTGGGTGCTATTGTTACCAACCTTGCTTTTCCCCTTCACAACAATCAAATAGATATAGTACTTTCTTAAGTAGCAATAGTCTTACCAGTTAAGGTTTGACATCAATGACAATACAATAATTACTTCAATTGCAGTTTCCAACAATCTCCCTCTTTGGCATTGATGGCAACACCATATGAATATCACATGAATTACCAAACAATCCAAAACTTATCTGTCCATCAGAAATATTTATAATATCCTTAGCTTCATTCTGATATAGAATCTATTAGCCATGCTTGTATGACCATCCACTGAATCTCTCCCTCTTACTTGATATTCCATGAAAATTTCATTCTGTGTATTCATTTGTGATCATCTCCCTCTTTGACAAAAATGCCAAAACAACAACTAAAACATACATCCTACATATGTAGATATCATCTTTTCAGTTTAGTAATAGTATTTCCCCCTCTGTCATCTTGCTTATGACTGATTCTTGTCTTTTCTATACTTTTCACAACTCTAGGCTGCTCCTAAAGTGTGGCCTATTTCTGCATCAACTTGTTAGATACTCTTTGCAGTACATTTGATGCAGTGCTCCTAGCTTGACTAGGCAGCCTCAGTTAGGGGAAGGACCCCTAATTGACTTCTCAGATATTCATGAGCTTCTTTAGGTAAAGCTTTAGTGAATATGTCTACTAGTTGTTCCTTTGTATTCATATATTCTATTCAGACCTCTTTATCTTGCACCAGTTCTCTCAAGTAATAATACTAGATTGCAATGTGTTTTTTCTTTGTGTGCATCACTGGATTCTTAGAGATGTTGATAGCACTTGTGTTGTCATAGAAAATGACAACTAGTTCAGTGATTTCTTCTTTCATGCCTACCAACAATTACTTTATCCATACCAAGTTTGAACAGTTCATAGCTGTAGCCACATACTCGGCTTCAACAGTAGATTGGGAAATGCAATTGTGTTTCTTATTTTTCTAGGAAACTAATATCTATCCAAGAAAGAAAGCTCCACCACTAGTACTCTTTCTGTCATCCACATTTCCTGCCCAATCAGCATCAATATACACTCTCAGTTCAAAATTTTCATGCTTCTTGTAGTACAATCCATAGTCAGCAGTCCCTTTCAAATATCTCATTATTCTTTTGACAACCATCATGTGTGTTTCCTTAGGATTGGCAGAGAATCTTGCCACAATCCCAATAGCTAAAGCAATATCTAGTCTATTAGGTACAACATATTGTATCTTTCCAATCATAGATCTATACAAGGTCTAGTTTACTTTTGCATCATCATCATTTTTAGACAACTTTTGTCCAGTAGCCATGGGAGTACTTACTGGCCTTGAATCTTCCATGCCAAAGGTTTTTAGTATCTCATGAATATATTTAGACTAGGTGATGAAGATTCATTTATCCATCTAATATACTTGTAAACCAACAAAAAATTTGATCTCCCCAAACATACTCATTTCAAATTTAGTTTGCATTTTTGAAAATTTCTTACACAAGGCATCTTGTCCACTAAATATAATATCATCTACAAAGATCTTAGCTAACAAGATTCCTTTACCTTCTTCATCTTTCATGTATAGATTGCTTGTATCAGTTTTCCTTAAGAATCCAATCTATATTAAGTAGTTGTGCAGTCTCTCATAACATGCTCTGGGAGCTTGCTTTAGTCCATACAGTGCTTTGTTGAGTTTGCAAACCATGTGTCTTTTGTTTGGATCAACAAATCCTTCTAGTTGTTCAATATACACTTCTTCTAATATACCATTTAAAAATGTAAACTTAACATCCATTTGGTATACCTTGAAATCTTTATAGGCAGCATATGCAAGTAAAGTTCTAACTCCTTCCAATCTAGCTATAGGGGCAAATGTCTCCCCATAATCTATTCCTTCTTGTGTGTAGCCTTTGCATACCAGCTTAGCTTTGTTTCTTGTGATTTGACCATGCTTATTCAGCTTATTTCAGAATACCCACTTTGTCCCAATGACATTTTTATTTTTTGGTCTCAGCACCAAAGTCCAAGTATCATTCTTCTCTATCTGGTCTATCTCTTCATTCATTCATTATATCCAGTCTTCATTTTCTAATGCCTCCTTTGTTGTCTTAGGCTCGAATTCACATAGTAAACATGTTGGATCTCTTGTCTTGCTTCTAGTTAGAACTCCAGTATCTTTGTCTCCAGTTATCTGTTCAGGCTTGTGATGTCTCCTTAAATATTGTGCTAGAATTGGTTCTTCTCTCCTTTCATTTTTCTCTTCAAGTTCACCAACAAGATTGTTAGATTTAGCTTCTGAATGCTCAACAATCTCTTCCTAATACTCGGTAGGTTCTTCCTGTCACTCGGCACATTCTTCTTCTCTCTCGGCATTGTTTTCCTGATGCTCAACATTGCTTTCCCGAGACTCAGCATCAGGTGCAAGTCTATCACTTGCCTCTCCTTCCTCTATATACACAAAAGATCTGTAATCTTCTGGTTCTCTTTTACTGTCGGCTTCATTTCTCTTTGCATACTCATCAACTTTGACATTCACACTTTCCACAATTTTGTTACTGATAGAGTTCAAATACTTATAAGCTTTACTTTTTGTGGAATAGCCTAGGAATATACCTTCATCACTTTTAGCATCAATTTTTCCATTCCTATTGTCCTTTAGTATGTAGCATTTACTTCCAAAAATTTTAAAGTACTTTACATTAGGTGCATACCCATGCCATAACTTATAAGGTGTCAGATTTGTACCTTTTTTATATGTACTCGGTTAAGAGTATAAACAACTGTACTTACAGCTTCTTTCTAGTACTTTTGTGTAACATTCTTTTCAATCATTAATGTCCTTACACAATCGAAGATAGATCTATTCCTTCTCTCTGCTATACCATTCTGTGGAGGAGTTCTAGGTGCAGACATTTGTCTGTTGATCCCTCTATCTTTGCAAAATAGATTAAATTCATTGGATATAAATTTTCCACCTCGGTCAGATCTCAAACACTTCAGGTTTCTACCTATCTCATTTTCAACCTTAGCCAAATACCACTTAAAGAATTGAAAAGCATTAGATTTTTCCTTTAAGAACATTACATGCATCATTCTGGTATAATCATCAACAAATGGGATAAAATATCTAGCACCACAATAGCTTTGTACACCCATTGGTCCACAAAGGTCAGTATGAACCAAATCTAAGATATTCTCAGAAGTAAAAGTTTTGCTCTTGAAACTAGACTTTGTCATCTTACCCAATTGACATTCTTTGCACATTACATTCTCAGGTTTCTTCAATCTAGGTAGACCTCTCACTTTCTTTTTCTTACTAATTTCTATCAGATTATCAAAGTTAACATGGCATAGCCGCTTATGCGATAACCAAATATCATCAAGTTGTGCAATCATACATGTTTCTTTAGATAGGTCTAGATAGAACAAATTACCTCTTGTATGTTCTCCACTTTCGATCAGTTCACCAGTGGCATCAAATATTTTGGCCTTCCTATGATGAAATTCCACTCGGTAGCTAGTGTTATTAAGTTGTGCAACACTCAGTAGGTTATAGTTAAGACCCTCAACCCAATAAGCATTTTCACAAGTGATCTTATCAATCAGCTTAATCAATCCTTTTCCTCTAACAGGACATGGTGCATCATTACCAAATTTCACACTCCTTTTATAATGATCTAAGGTATCAAACTTACTCTTGTCACTAGTCATGTGATGTGAACAACCGCTATCAATAATCCATTTGTTATTTTTGTTCACATAAGATATCAATGCAGTTTTCTCATCCTCATCAGATTCATCTTTCATTGCAACATAGACAACCTCAATTTTAAAATCATCACCATCAGTGTCAGTCTCTTCTTTGGCAATATAGCAAGATTTCTTACATTTTACTTTTTAGTCCTTGTATCTTCGGTAACCTCTATCTTCTCTTTTGTCTTTATGCTTGCTATCTCTTTCTTCATCCTTATCATCCATATCAGGACATCTAGCACTATATGACCAACTTTGTTACATGAAACACATATAATAGGGAGTTTACCTTTGTACTTTCCCTTTTCCCCTTTTCAGTCTTTTAGCCATAAGAGCTTCTAGATCCTCAAGTTCTTCATCAGATGTGTCACTATCACTTTCACTTTCACTTTCACTTATGCATCTTTCTTTTTCCTTCTTTGACTTACTTAGAACCATTTCTGACTTAAAAGAAGATTCAACATTACCAACAATGAAGTTAACATAGTTAGAAAGTTCAAAAGTAGTGAGCTTACCAACCAAACTTTCCAAAGTAAGAGTATTGTTAGGGTTACATCTCAATTCTTGAATTGTTGAAATTCTGATGGCGTGGAGAGGACACACAGTTCTCAATACTTTTCCAATCACAGTTTCATCATCAATAGTTCCATTTTCTCCTCTAATAGCATTTACAACTTCTTTTAGTCTACGACAATATTGTGCAATATTCTCACCTTCTTGCATTCACATTTCATCCAATTTACCTCTTAGGCTCTCAATTTTTGCTCTCAATACATTTATGTCACCACCATAGATGTTTGCAAGGGTGTCCCACATTTGCTTTGCATTACTATAGTCTTTGATGTCTTCAAATTCTGGATAACTTAGGGCAGATGCAATCTCCAACATTTCTTGGTTGTGCTCTTGTTTAGCTTTCATTTCCTCGATAGTCAGAGGTGCAATAGGTGTGGTATAGTCATGCTCAATGTAATATTTTGTAGAATCACCAATACCGGCCAAATGTAGCTTCATCAAGCTTTGCCATGCAGGGAAGTTCTCCTTGTTCAGCTTTGGTACCTCCTTTTTATACATCTGGACCTGAGAACAATTGATTCACCCCCCCTCTTTGTTGTTCTAAATCATATTAACAATTGGTATCAGAGTTGTTGGTGCTTAGGAAAGTACTATAAGAAGCATGAAAATTTTGTACTGAGAGTGTATACTGATGTTGATTGGGTAGGAAATGTGGATCATAGAAAGAGTACTAGTGGTGGAGCTTTCTTTCTTGGAAAGAGATTAGTTTCCTGAATTGCAGTTTCCAACACACCACATTTGTTTGATGCCTTGCTAGTCTAAATTTTGTCATCTCCTCTAATGCACAATTATGCTCTCAAATAGAGTGAAAATCTTTTCTTCTCTCTCAATTTTCTAATTAGCAAGGTGCAAATGAATAGCAATTTTAGTAAAATTATTTATATAAGCCATCCTAAGCCCTAATTTTCACTTTCCTGACCCCTACAAAGCCATTTTTTCACATCATTTCTTCCTAGGGTCTCTTATTTGAGCCCCATCTTTGCCATGGTACCTCATTTTTGTTAGGGATTGACATATCCAAAATAATATAAAATTAATAGTTATATGCAGAAATAGACGAAGAAAAACAATCACAAAATAGATAACACACAGATTTAACGTGGTTCACCCAAAACCTAGGCTACGTCCACCTACACATCTATCCAACTTTCTTATTATCCACCTACATAGTCGTCCAATGCATTATGCATCTCAGCCACTTATAACAGCATTTTTTAGGGCAACCTCTAAAATCAACTATTTTAGGGTTTTACAAGAGAGGTCGTCACAATATCAACACCCACTACATGATTACTCACCACAATATCAACAATTTTTCACTATCATCCTTCTTTCATGTTGGGGTACTATTTCTTTCGAGACACCACTCAATCCCCTTTGGTCTCTTGACTGCCCTCCCAAGGAGGCATCACCATGTCTAACACACCATTTCCTGTTGTCTAGGGCAAATCCTTGCTCCGATTTCCTCATGCCATCAAAATTTTAATTTTCTTTCGAAACAATGTTATTTTTACACCATTTCAAAGAGGGGAAAAATGTAGACACTTAAATTTGATTAACAATTTTAATAAAATTTAGTTTTCTTATCTCAAAATTTTAATTTAAATAATCATGTATTATTTAATTAACTAATGTTCACTTTTTAGATTAATTATTTCAATTAATTATATATATCCCAATTAATCTAATGGTAACCCATAGATATTTAATTAATTAATCCTACCTGTTCTATTAATTTAAATAAATGTACTTATCTATTTGTGGGAGAACAAATCGTGGTCACCAAAATGTAGATGAACAAAGAGTTCTCTCCTAAGGGGGAATGTGAATATGTGTGATAATATGATGAGGATGGGAATACAAGATATACTTCTTAGCCCCCTGGGGGAATCCTTAAGACCCCAGGGACTCAAATCTTCATCAACTCCAGGATCACAATAAGAGAGACATCTCTAGAAAAGAGAGAGAGAGAGTGTGTGTGTGATTATCTTTAGGATCAAAAGATTTAGATGCTATCATAGCAGGTAAAAGAGGTCAAATAGGAGGTAAAGTAATCATATTATAAGTTAACAACCTATTCATAATAGAATGTAAAGATTCAGAGAGAGGAGTAAATGTACGATTCAAATGAAAAGTAGTGGATGCCGAAGTGGCATTGTGAGATGCAACAACAACTTGATCAACAACTATATTCGCTTGTTTATTTATCTTGACACAGTTGTTGAGTTTTTGAAATTTGTTTGGATTAGGAGAAGCATCACTCTTATCAACTAGAATAGGAGCCATTTGAGTCTTTCTCTCAAATTGACTCACTTGTAATTGATAATGATGAAGCACTGCACAAAGTTGTTGAAAAGAGGTAAATTCAGTAAGCAAAATCTTATCTCTAATATCCTTTTATAAATTTTAAATAAACATACATTGAATATCCATATCAGGAATAGGATAAGAAATCTGAGCATGCAAATGCTTAAATCTACCAATGAATTTAGTCAATTTTTCCTTAGTGTTTTTTTTATAATGCATCAAATTAGTTAAAGACACTTGCAGACCAATGTTATTTTGAAATTGTTGAATAAAAGCATTGGCAAGTTTTGGAAAAGAGTCAATAGAATAAGGAGGCAAGGAACAATACCATTGTAAGGACTTGTCATGAAAATCTCTAGCAAATAACTTGGCTAAAAACCTATGGTCATGAGCATAATCACTACAAAGGATTTGAAATGTTTTAACATGAGTAATAGGGTCTCCCTTTCCATTGTAATTCTCAAGACGAGACATATCGGCTTGCTGAGGAATAGGAGTATGAATGATGTCTAGGGATAAAGGACTTCCCATGTCACATGTAGGAATGCTAAACTTGTTTTGAGTTAAGGCTGAAATCTATTACTATAAAGATGACATGGTTTGAACCAAACTGATGATTGTTGAATCATTAGAGGAAAGAGGAAGCATAGCAACATTATAAATACTAGGTAAAGTGTATGAAGCAGCAAGAATGGAAAACATAATTGGAGGAACACTTGGAACCACAATTGGAAGAGGATTAGAATAAGTAAAAGGAACATTATGGTAAGAAGGTTGTGATGTAGGAAGGGATACAGGAGGAACACTCATAGGAAGAGAGGGAACTGTCATAGTCACCAAAGGAGGAGTATAGGTGGGAATACTAGGGAAAGGAATGGAAGAAGGTTCCACACTAGTAAAAGGAGGAATCAATCCTAAATCTTGAGCTTCTTGAACTAAAGGTTTAACATTTGAATGCACAAGGTGAGTGATACCATGAAGGAGATTAACACCTTGATCATTATCATGAAGAACTTTCTTAAGAGCCTCTATAGCTTGAATAGAATCTTGATTATGGTTTTCTTGGATAAGTAAATTACCCATTTTATCAAGTTCGGTTGAAAGTTTTTGGACTTGTTCAGGAGGAACTCTTAAGGAATCATCCTCATCATGTGATGAGTGAGAAGAATTTTGCTGCATAGTAGGGTTGGAATCATGAAGAATCAAATTGTCATCTGAGATCCTAAGGAAAGGAGAGGAAGACTCAGGATCAAAGGCACCCATAAGTCTACGACTTCTTCTAACTAAAATATTATAGGTAGGACTAGAGGTAGTAAATCTCATATACCAATGCAATGCAAATGAACTAAACTAAGAAAACACAAAGCATGAACAAATGAATATTTTTGTATTTTTATTTTATATGAGATGCAAACACATAAAAAAAACTTAATACATGCAAGATCTAACACCATAAAAGAAAGAGTTGTCTATCGCGGGTTCACCAAAATGTGGATGAACAAAGAGTGCTCTCCTAAGGGGGAATGTGAATGTGTGTGATAATATGATGAGGATGGGAATATAAGATATACTTCTTAGCACCAAATTCCCAAAGGAAGATCCAAATTTATTAACCACAAGAATATGGTTAATATATAGATGAATCAATCAATGGAGAACATGAAGAAAGAGAATAACCTTATATTTCGTTATGGTAAGTGTGTATTGGAATCTTAATTAAATTGAAAACAAATACTAACGTCAAGTATGACAGATCTGGAAAATGCTATTTTCTGATGTCTATGTATAGTTTCAGGTATTTCTACAACCCGGTTTGGGCTAGAAATGTAGAAACAAAGAAAACCCATAAATCTTTTGTCTTTTGGAACAAGGTCATCCTTGACCTCAAGGTTGGGGTAAGATCTTACCCCAGAAAGTGATCCTTGACCTACACAACTCTGACAAAAATTTTATTCACAGATCCCAGAAGTTCACTGAAAAGGGTATTCAAATCTGCACCGATGTTCATTGTCGCGCACCTGGATCTGCAAGAAAAAGGGTTTTTTGTTGTTGGATGAGGGGTTTTCCTTGGTCAAATCCCAGTTTGGAATCAACCTTGAAATGTAATTGAAATTATAATATATAAACAAAGTAAATGGAACTATTCACCTTGCCTATGTTGAAATCGTTGTAGAGGATTTGAATCATTGAATCCACAAGTATGGATGCTCCAAATGAATGTATAATTAAATGTAGGATGTCTCAAATCAATTGCATTAGATCTTCAACACCAATCTTGAGTGGATCTTGAAATAGGAAGAAGCTTGGATGAATGTGGATGGAGGAATCTTCAACAAGAGAGCTCCAAAGAGATTGAATCCTTCAATGGCTATCAATGGATCTCCTTAATGAATTGGATCTTGAACGATTGAATGCTTGGATTCTTTAGGATGAATAAATGCTTGAATTCTTTCCTTCTCCTTCTTTCTTTCTTGATCTCATGATTGCACTTGTTTGAATTCAAGGGTGTGTGGATGTGAAAGATATGTTGAAATGAAAGAGGAAGGCTTCCTTCTATACTAGTCTAGGGCACAAACTTTTAGAGAGGCTAACATAGGAGAATTAAATTCCAAGTAAGCCTTAACCCATAGGAATGGACCTAGATTAAATACAATTTAAGAGTTTACCGTTCTAAAATCTGAAACAACTAACCTAGAAGCGAGAAATAAAACTTTCCAAATCCTGACATCCTGAAACTTCCAGAATCTGAAATTTGGACCTAGGGTCAAGGTTGAGGTCGACTCTGACCTAGGTTAGAGTCAAGGTTGTCCTTGACCTAGATCAAATTTGAGCTCGACCTTGACCCATAAGGTCATCCTTGACCTTGAAGTCAAAGATCTCAGTTTCTCAAGATAGAGTGTCGAAAAGAGGCTGGAAACAGGTGGAGAGAGAAGCAGAAAAGGGGAAAAAGCCAGATCCAGTCAAAGACCCACTCAAAGGCCCTTGACATGACCCCAGACCACTTACTCAGAGGGATAAACTGGTCCTAAATGGAAGTGCTTCCATTTTTTGATGATACACTATTTAAACTAATTTATATATCCCCATTTTCTTCCACTTGAAATTAAATAATCTATTTAATTCTATTTGAGCATATGAATCCTAACTTTAACCCTCATCTAACCTCACTCCAACTAGCTGACACATGCTTCCAACCCAACCTAGCCCACTTGTCTACTAATTAATCCTTATCCTCTTTCTAATCATTTGTATATTCCTAAATAAGAAGATTAGTCCCAGAAGTCAACTGTGCCTCTTGTCAACCCTAAATACGCTTACATACTTGTCCCCAACAAGGAATATTTTATTCCTTCTTCCACTTCTTGAAATGCCTTCACACTTCTCAAAATGGTCACATTTTGCAACATTTTCCTTTAGGGTGTGAGACAAGAAATGTCTTTATGACAACTCTACTCCACCCCCAATGTCTTCTCAACTCCTCCCATTGTGACACTTGTCACAAGGCTATGGATTTGAGAAAGCAAAATATGTGCTTCTCTCCAAATGCATATTGACCTTTCACAAACTTTTGATCTCAACTATTCATTCATCCCTCTCCAATCCTATAAATTGAGGACTCATTCCTCATTTCTTCATCCACCTTTTAGAGAAAAGTTATCATGCCAAATTGAGTTCAAACTTTTTGATATCATCTACTTACCATGAAAATATTATTCCAAATCTTTGGAGCTTGAGCATCCTTGTGATCATACATCAAATATCTTAGACACATCTACATATCAAGGGAGTTTTTATTGGGTTTGCATCAAGGTTTGCACACTCTTTTATTTTCTATTGTGTTCTCTTTAGCCTAATCTCTAGGTTGTATTGAAATGTTTTATGAATATTATAGTTACTTATTGAATTCCATTTTACACAAAGTAATTCCTTACATACACACATAAATACTTCTAGGGGAAGAGATTTACATTTGAGACTAGTTCCACTAAGTTTAATTAGAACATTAGAGTATGTGTTACCCTGAATAAGTCCAGCACAACATGAATGAGTGGGTCCATTGTATTGATTTTGTCAATTAGGACATTTTTTATCGACTAATTTTGGTGAGGGATCCACTATAGATGTAAAATTGCAATTTTACAGCTCCTGCAATCTCTCACATTTTTTATGATGGATCACAAAGGTGATTTGTAATATTTATTCTAAAAATATAGAAAAAAATTTAAACCTAGATGCTACTAAATGAAGTGTACAATAAATGAATTTCATTGGTTGAGGACATATTGGTGGTTCTTGTAGTCTCTACCTTATTTATTCACACTATGCATCAAGACTTACCAAAGCCACATGATATTTGACTAAGGTAAACAATATAATCACTATATTAACCTCTTAGAAGTGTAAAAGTTGATAGTGATGATGGCAAGGCTTAGCAATGCAAAATTTGAGATTGGTTAGCTTGTGGCTAAGTCATCAAAAAGTGGTGCCATGGTCTTTTGTTTTATACTCCATAATTCAAATATCAATATTTAGCTGATGTGAATGATTAATTGGTCCTTGGTGTCTTATGGGGAAATACTTGCAGTTGCAAGGAAAGAGTTTTAATGATTCCTCTTTCTCATGTATGATCTCAACATAAATTGTATTAATGACCTTTGGCTTGAGAAATTATCATTTTGTGGATCCATGCACATACAAACACTATTGTACAAGATACTAACCAATTTGCAAATATCATATAAGGGATTGGCCAAATATACAAGGTTTGAGTGCTTGACCTTGAATACCATTAACTCAAGTTAGGAATTCATCATGACTTACTATTGTTAGGAAAGTTATCTCATTCTTTTATTTTAGTATTAAGAAATATAATCTTTTGGCTAGAAAACTTAAAAATGTAATTTTAAGAGCTTTAGCAATTGACTTTGACCTTGAAAAAATATCAAAACTGTTAGGAACAAGTTGTCTCAACCTTAGATTCCTAACATTGGTTATTTGGTTTTAATTAAATTTATGGTGTATATAATTGTTTATATTCTAGGTATAAGATTGATATAAAAGGATGAAGTACATGTCATTTTATAAATTGATATATATTGTAAGCCTATCTTTTGCATTATTTGGTACCTCTAAGCTCATTTTTTTTCTCACTTAATGGATACAATTCTATTTATGACACTTATTTTTTTCCAAATACTCACTTATACAAAATAGAATTAAGGAATTACTCATTAGCCTTGTCATCTATTTATTGTTGGCATCAAACTAAGGTTTTCCTCTCCCCAAACCTTGTTGACTTCTAGGGAGAAGTCTTATTTAGAGAGATGGGGATCCTATGATGCAACCTTTTTGTGACCCCATAGTTCACCTCTCATGCTAATTGACACTCATTGTGTTAGTTGATTTGATTATCCAACTAACCTTGTTACCCTTATTCTAGTGTACTTTTGTTAACATTTACTTTGATAATTTGTTTAAATGACATTATGTCAAATATGTAGATGTATTTTAAATCATGTGATGATCTAAGTTACCATTTGAATTATTTTGATGCCATAAAAAAATATTGATAAGGTAAGAAATGAATATGTATGATTTAACTATATAAACTTGGCATCCGGAGAAACATCTATATGGTGAAATCAGTTTAACTCTAAATAATAAACTTAGAAATAATTGTAGTGCACCCATCTTACACCATATTGAAGTGAAAATTCTAATATTTTTAAAAATTGATGCTCTATAAGTTTTACAAGCATTATGGAAAGTGAGTTTTAAGTTGTTTCCTTAGTTTATAAACATTTAAGTCCTTACATTATCCAAATATTTATAGGGACTCTAAATTCATGAATATGAGATATTGTTTCTATAACAAAAAAATCTTCTAATTATTTAGCTTATTTTTTGATGAATAGAGGCCTTTCCTATTAAAAATATAAAAGTACAATATTCACAAAAAAAGGGTCGGAGGAAGAAATCACCCTGCAAGTTTTTTATTAGTTTAGCTAAGCACTAAAGTCCTAGTTTTCCAAATATTTATAGGGACTCTAAATTCATGAAGATGAGATATGGGTTAATAACAAAGTTTTTAAAAAAAAATTATTAGCTTATTTACTTTTGAAGGTAAAAGTCCATTATATACTAAATTTGGATTCTAGCTAAGTTGGAAGTATGTAAAGTCTAAGAGATTCTCTTGGTCTATAAAAGACATTTTAGGCACATAACTTTTAGTAGAAAATAATACTGATTACATAAGATTAATGCTTGGTTGTATTTCAAGTTCAATTTAGCCAATGACAAAATTTCAAGTGTTTAGTATTTGTTGATTTTAATGAAAGATAGATGTCACTAGCTAAATATTATGCTAAACTATGCAATGATCATATTACCTCTTGGAGGCACAAAATAATTTATAGAGTGAATTGCATTGATTTCGTACCATCAACCAAAGGTCTTAACACACATGAATTTCAAACTAAACAAGAGTAGAAATGATCTTTAAAATAATGTCATACTCCCTTTCATTACAACATATAATTAATTTAAATAATTATAACATTTAAATAAGCTAAGAACCCAAGTGAGCCAATATTATCATTCACTTTCATCTCATGCGCATGTTGTGTGATGTAAGTTGTGTTTGAGCACATGAAGTCCTTACATTATGTTTACCAAGTCTCATTGTTGGATTTCTTTTTCCTTTTGAAGTCTCACATTGGCCTTGATGAAGTGCAAGTGCTTAACAAATTGAGTCATATACTCATCTTGAGATCCTCCATTCTTCAATATTTTGTTCTTGAACATTTGACCAATTTCCCTAGCCTTGGCTCTTATCTCTTTCCCTTCTTCCCCCATAACCATCTTCACAGCTTTGCTAAATTATTCTCTTTAAAAAGCCCCATCCTTTCCTCATCGAACTTCAATTCTAGCATTTAATTCATATACAACCAATCGTGCATTATGACTCTAGTCAAGTTGTATAAGTGAAGTTACAAGAAATAATTCATTGCTCAATCCCTCCATTATAGAGTTCCATCCGCAATGTGTCATAAAGCTCCCAACACTGGACCAATACCTCCCTTTGTGGGACCTATCCTCTCACCACAATACCCCTCTTCCCAACTCCCTCTAAAATCCCTCCGGAAGTGAAGATGGAAAGCTATGTAGCGCCCACAAGAAGGGCTGACTGCTGGCTTCTAATCCCACGCCACCTCAACAATCTCTTCCCCTCTTAAAAAGTATTGGCTCTTAAATGACACATAGACTACGATCCTTGGCAACTGCTTGTCCAGCCACGTCATGACATCTGAGTCAGCTTTCCATCCGAACACGTGCAGTGGCGAGAGAGGGCCAAGTAGAACAACGGGTTTCCTGGTCACCTTCCCAAAATACTCAACTTTCTTATTTTTGACACTTTGATCATTTGGTAGCGTCTATCCAACTTAAAAAACATGTTTTCCTTCACGCTGGCAACTAGTAAGCATAGATGAATTGAGCTTAATTTTTTTTTAAATCTCAAACTTTAGAAAAATTGTTTATGTCTTTAAGCAAATTATTGATCATTTTTTAACTAAGAAGTAGATTTATTTTATTGTTTTAATTGTTGTCAACGATATGTGTGTCTCTCTCTGATCATTTTGTAACTGTCTCCCTTTTACCTCTAGCTATGTGGCACAACCCTGGTTCATAACAATGTCTGATTGTTAGTTACCCTAGTGCATCTGTTTCATCTATTTTTATAACGTTGACTATCTATTATTTTTGTTCTGGAAACAAGGACCAAAAATATTACAAATAAAAACAAAGGAAGCAGAGAAAAACAAACCAAGACTGTCTCACTACCACCTTATTTTTTTATCCTTCTACTATTATTTCTAACTATCATTTTCTACCTCAGTCATCTTCTTTTCTTGTTGGCCTCTTTCTTCTATTAAGAAATTTTACCATATAATTAACAATTAACAATGATCATGATAACATCATTTTCTATTTTAAAGAGAAAAAAATGAGATTAAGAATGGAAGTCTCATTTCATTAAAAACAAATATGTCATTCTTAATTTCTAGGATGACTGTGAAACAGAAATGTGGCCTAAATATTAGTGGACTGTCATTGTAATTTGGGTTTTTTTCATCTTGCAGTAATAGTAATTCTAGGTGCATGAGTTTCTTCTTGTATTTAGATTTGGTGCTAGATAGATTTAACATGTTGAAAGCATGTTGTTTATGAATTGATATAGTAAGTAAATTTAAATAGATATTGTCACCATTTGGAGAGTGGTAAAAAAGAATATATAATAAAAGTTTGACATGAAGAGTACATCAACTTGCAATTGAAAATATAATTGCACAAAAAACAATGACAATAAGAATCTTATTTTCACACTTCCATTTGTTGAAGCATTATTTGGGTGTATAAACACACCCATTTACACACATTTAATTGATAATCTTTCTAAGCATTATCATTATCAACATTTACCTCAAATATCCAATACATAATTATATACTATTTATTCTAATTTTTCTTCACCTTGTGAAATTTTGCACGTTTCCAAGTTTAACTTGACTTGAGAGGATACCTATATATATATTCTTGATGAAGGATTTAATCATATAATCATGTAGTCATTTGTCACAAATGAGTTGGACTCCCTGAGGGCATGCAAGGATTAGTGGGTTTGTTTGGTTAGATATGACATGTTCATAATAATATTGATAAAAGCATAATTGTGTTGTTACCACATATTAAGGGTGCTTGTGCTTCTTACAATCAAGGTCTCTCAAAATAAACTAATAGCTCATAATCTTCATTCATATTAATACCTTGATTAGGTTAATCCTTACCCGTAAAATGACATAGCCACTTCTCTCTTTAAGACAACATCTATGTTTAATGATAATATTTTTTAAATTTTAAGAAATTGAATATTCAGATTTTCTTTTAAATAATAAATATTTTTATATGTTAAAGTGTGTGATTAAAGATGAATAAAATTTAAATAATTTACAACTAATAGCTTCAATAGAATTGTTCTTTATTAGTATTCTCCTAAGGATAAAGATAAATATTTATTAATATGTATGATTAAAAATAAAATTATTTATCATTCTAAATAATATAAATAAGTCTTGTTGTATCTATCTTGATTGATGAAAAGGAACAATTTATATTGAACATGTGATCCTTAAGCCCTAAATAGAACAGGGAAAAGGAAACCAAGGAGTTGCATCCATAAGGGGGAAATTATGCATATACTAAGAACAAAACGAAGCAATTATATTATTCATCAACAATAATAAATAGAACAACATCAATTATATTATTCATCAACAATATTACATCTTTATTAATACAATAATCTCAACAATCTTATAATAAACTTGCCTAAAATTTTGACACTTAACTGTAACTGATTGACAACAAACTAAAAATCAAAGACATATATACAATATTTATTGATATAAAATAGAATTTAGCTATGACACATAATTATTCATGACCGTGCAACTGAATCAGGATGCCCCCTTCTTCTTATTAAGATTTTGAAAAAAAAAAACAATCTAAAAACAGGGGAAGAAACAGAGAAAACAGAGCATTTATTAAACACACAAAAAGATCTATTTTTATTGATTGTAGAAGAGAATTACATTGTGCCTCAGTTAGAAGGAGTTTTCTTTGCCTTCAAAGTTTTCGTTCTGCCACAATTACAAATCATCACTCAAAATAGAGTTTATGCATAACTAGTCGCTTCTGAGACTTGCACGACGATCTATTTTTAGATGTCAATTCTATATAAATTTTAAAACACAAAAATACCCAAAAACACAACAGAATAATCTTTATTGATACTCCAACATCTATTACAATTTGCAGGTTTATATTTCAAACAACAATAAAACTCTATAAAATAGAGGTCACAGCCCTTTACAATAAGCTTTTAACACTTGTTGTGTGAGCAGCATCCCGGGTCATGAAACTGGCCCTCGCAACTCCCATGCGATGCAGACTGTGACTTCATCTTATCCAGATTGTGCCTGCTGGCAGAGACAGTCAGAAAACAAATAACAAAAATGAGGAGGATTACCAATTTCTTAAGCGTCGACTTGTCCATTATATTCACAGTTGGGCCCTTGGAGAAGAAACACAGATTCACAAACTGGTAAGTTGTGTTGTACTAAGTTGATAATTATTCAGAGAAGAATCAAAACAGAAGAATCTTTATTGAGAGAACAGAGGAGGATTTTAGAGAAAGAAGAAAGATTTAAACCCGTATGCTATGTTGCAACAACTAATGATGTGCCTTGATATTTGTCGTCAATAATCAAAACAGATGTATTGCAACTAGGAGCCTTACACACATACTTATACAAGCTTTCCTCACAAAATTTCTTTCCTTTCAATGGTTTCGCGGTAATTTCCACCGGTCTACAATGAGAGCAGAGGGAAGGTACGCAGTTTAGTCAAAGAACTGATGTGAACGATCAAATTCCAACCACATTTTATTTAATTGACGATCATCAAACCATTGCCACGACAAAAAAAAAGAAGAAAGCTGTACAGATTTCTTGAGGTATACTCTGAGAATACCGATCATATCTTTGCAACTTGAATACCTCTGCCACTTGCTGTATCTGTTACAAAAGGATGACGTGCATGAATTTACCTCACAAAAGACAATAAATCATAAGGGAAACACAGCTAGAATTACATAGCGGCAAGCTTCAATTTGGGGAGAAATTGTCGTTTTATGAAAAGTTTAACAAGTGGCTTGGGTTCATTTTATTGACTGATCTCAAATGGTGGATGATTCGACGTGTTATTATGATTATGTTCCATGAAACTTGGTTTTACGCGGGGTTTGAGAAATGCATCAAGGATTTCAAGCCGCTTTCGCTCGGCGGTGAACTGTGTGTTGTTGTTGTGTACTGTATCAAAAGTGGCAGGAAGACTCCTCTCGCATTGGCTCTATGTAATGATCTTCAAATTAAAGGTTATATCTCCTCTATGTTATGTTCAATGTTTTAAGCTTTTATTAAAACAACTACTTTATCTAAATTGTGGCATTTTCTTTTTCTCTATGTGGCATGGGTAGGTGAAGATATGGTTATTTTTTTTACCCTCAACAAATATTGATTTATTAGTCCCGCCTATATAGGTGGAGACTTATGTTTTTTTTTTTAATATTAAACATCGAGAGTTCAAAGTATCAAAATACAACCAGAAACTCAAGGGCAAACAGCTAGCCCAAAGGATCAAGAAGAAGGATAAAAAATACATAGTATGAAGTATGAAGATACAAAAAAGAGTAGATCAGCCAAGATCAGCTAAGTAAGAACATCATCCCGATTTTCCAACCAAGTCGTCCATCCTTGCGGTCCTTCCATCCAGACCACCTTCTTTCTATCCAGAACCTGGGCATACATATCCAGCTTTTCAAGAGAAGAAGCACCGTTATTTCCAATTTCCATTATTAGGTTGTCCAGAGCTTTGTCAAAGGCATTTTTGTCCTCTATGATACTAGCCCACTCATATCCATGTTTCATCTCATATATAAACATAGAGGCATGACCGTCTTTGAGGAATCTCAGCAGCTTATCATGTTCCAGATTCATACTGCAACAAACCTGAGAGGCAATCTTAAAACGAGTGAGTTTTCTGTAAAACCCAGTAAGACTTCTATCAATGCCTTGAAATTTGGCTTCATTTCTAAATTTCCAAATGAACCAAAGAATGAAAGATGAAAGAATATGCCAGAAAAGGTTAGCATCTTTTCTCAAACTTTGTATAAAACCAGTAATAATCTCAAAAGTATAAACATGTTTAGTAATAGAGATTCCAAACATTAACCAAATTTCTTTAGCAAAAGTACAATTGAAAAAGATATGTCTCATAGTTTCAGGAACTCTGCATATATTACAAGTATCAAAACTAGTAAGATGGTTCCTAACAGGGAGCTTATCAAGAAGGAGCTGCCACTTGAAACATTTAACTTTAGGAGGGATAGAGACTTCCATAACTTATCAAAGGATTTTTGCCATTCAGTGGAGCTGAGATTACAATACCAAATTTTGTTAATATGATTAGTCACAAAAGTATCAGAATTGAGAAGCTTGTATATGTCTTTGGCTTTAATTTTCGTAAGAAAAGACCCATCTCTCCATCTGAAGGATAAGTATCGATGAGAATCAACATCAGTGTTTCTAGGAAGATTTAAGGAGGCACAAGCATTCTTAATTAAATTATAAGTTCTAAACTGAGAATCAGGAAGATCAAATATTCTGAATAGACTGTTCCAGCTGATAAGAGTATTATGTTCCATGATGTCCATAATGCATTTGATGCCCTTAGAATTCCAAGATCTAGTAGAACAACCTTTGGTAAGAGCGAGAGGTTTATCAGAGTTGGTAAGGTTCCACCAAATAGAACGCTCCCCATGAATGGAGTAATGGTGATCAAAACTGGAATTGTCAATGAAACCACGAACAAATTCCCATGCTTTCCAAATGGATCTGAAGACCCAGGTCCCTTGAACGGAAACAGCAGAACGGCCAGCAACTAAATCATAGAAAGGAAGACCTTTCCAAGATTTAGCTTTTTTCGGGACACCACATTGGATGTTGTTTCTGATAAGGATCTTCCAAGGCTCGTTACCTTCAAAGGCCTGGAAGATCCATTTGGAAGCAAGGGAGATTCCTTGAAGTTTGAGATCTTTAAGACTGAGGCCACCAGCTTTTTTATCCAGATGACGCCAGTTCCAATTAACCATGTGAGCTTTTCTATTTCCTTTCCCATCAGACCAAAGGAAATTACGGATGACTTTTTGAATTTCAAAAATTTGATAATTGATGAACATCCACATAGACGAATAGTAAATGTTGTAAGAAGATAAGATTTTTTGACAAACTTGAACCCTTCCAGCAAGTGAGAGAGTTTTATGGTTCCAGTTGTTAAGTTTATTAATAATCTTCCCCTTGACCCACTCCCACATATCCTTGAGAGAAGGGGCAACAGAAAAGGGGATGCCAAGATACCTAACAATTTTATGAGGCCCACCCCACTCGTAACCAAATTGATCAAACCAATCAAGAGGATAATCTTTCCACTCGAGCATAATAGATTTAGAGCTAGAAATGCGAGCTCTCGAAGCTTTCCCAAAAATCTCAAGTTTTTGATTAAGACAGTGAATGTTGTGCTATGAGAGCTCCAAAAAAAGGGAGGCATCATCATAAAATTGAATATTCAAAAGCTCAGAATTATCAGGAAGGGTAATCCCACGAACTCTAGGAGAGAGGGATTCATCACGAAGAAGGTAAAAAAGAGCATCAGAAGCAATGACAAAAAGAGCAGGAGCAAGAGGGTATCCTTGCCTAATGGAGCGAGAAAGCAAAATAGGTTGAGAGAGGGTACCATTAACTTCAATAAGAGCTGAAGCATCAGCAAGGAGAACTTTAACATAGCTACAGAAAATAGGAGGAAAACCAAAAGCACTGAGCATTTTATTAATAAAATCCCACTCAATTCTATATAAGCCTTCTCAAAATAAATAAGCAACATAGCAGTGTCTTGATTAGAGGTCTTAGCCCATTCCATAGCTTCCCAACTAGTGATTAAATTTTTCAAGATGTATCTACCTTTAATGAACCCAGTTTGGGTGGGGCAGATAAATTTAGGAAGAACTTTTTCAAGTTTGGTAGCCAAGACTTTGGCAAGAATCTTGTAAGAAACATTAAGCAGGGTAATAGGCCACCAGTTCTTGATGAGGGCTTTATCACTAGACTTAGGGAGGAGCTTGATGATACTAGTATTAATAGAGGAACCCAAAGAACCATTTTTGAAAGCTTTAGAGTAAAGGTTGTGAAGGTCCTTCGTGATCCAGTCAATGTTAGTTTTATAGAATTTAGCAGGGAGCCCATCAGGGCCTGGGGCTTTATCATCCTTAAGTTTATGAATACCATCAGCAATCTCATAGAGGGAAACCATATTCTGTAAGTGCATATAGTCTTCTTCATAAATCTTATTGGGAATAAGGCTCATACATCTATCCCTAATATCAATAGAATTAGCAGAATCCTCAGATGAGAGAAGATTAGAGTAAAAGTCCCGAAAGGCATTGCTAATGTCATGGAGAGAGAGGAGCTCTCTATTATCCACAACAGTCCTATCAATTTTTTCCTTCACATGTTTTTTTTTCAAGAGATTAAAGAAAAACTTTGATCCTTTATCCCCAAATTGAAGCCATTGATTTCGGGACTGATAGAAGCTCCTTTAATTTTAACTTGCTGATGTTTTCTAAGCCTATTCCTAGCAAGGGAAACTTGTTTAGCCAGAATAGAAGAAGTGGGTTGGGCCTGAATACTGGTTTCCAAGGAAAGAAGCTGATCAGAAAGAGATTTTTCCACTCTCCTATAATCCTTAGCCTTCTTCTGACCGAAGGTCTGAAAGATTTTTTGCCATGAAGCGATGTTAGTATTCCATCTATTAGTGTGAGAAATATGCTTATTATTCAGGTTAAAAAGTCTAACCATCTTGATGGCCACAAGAACATCTTGGTCTTTAAGAAGCGAGGTGTTGAGAATAAACTTCCTAGATCGAGGGGAGGAAAAAGGGATGGCATCCTAAAGTTAAGGGTAACAGAGATGGGGGAATGATCAGATAAGGTGGAGGGATGGACGGCAATAATAGGTGAGGAAGAAGAGGAAAAGAAAGAAAAGAAATCAAGATTGGCGTAGAATCTATCGAGCCTGGAATAAATACGGTTGGCACCCTGCTGGAAGTTTCACCAAGTAAACTTCAAATCATAATTATCATAAGAATGATCATAAAAGGGATCGAAAAGATTAAAATGTTTCTTAAACCTATCCCAATAGATCTTTTCCGAGCCCTTCCATTCAAAAGGAGTTCCTCCAAGTTTGTCAAGATTAGATTCAATCATATTAAAATCACCCCCCATGATCCAAGGGATGTTAGGTAGGGAAATCATCCACTCCCATAACTGAGTTCTTCCTTGTAGTCATTAGAAGCATACAGAGAGCATATTCCAAAATAGTAACCGTTATCTTTGATAGCAACCCAAGCTGCCCTGTTACAGGGTGAAATACCCAAGCTATGAATATAATTAGACCATTTAGGATGGAGGAGAAGAGAAACCCCTCCTTTCCCTTTGTGGTGACTGGAGATGATCTTAACAGCATCTTTCCAAATGCAATCTAAAGCAAGATCAAGAGAAAAACCAATAGCTTTTAATTCTTGCAACATCAAACAATCAAGATTGTTATGCATATTAATAAACTTCTTCACAATAAGCTTATGATCAGGAGACTCAAGGCCTCTCACGTTCCAAGAAATTATCTTCATGATGAACTAGGATTGTTAAATCCAGTAGGAAGACCAGCTTGGTCTCCAGACTTCTTTTTTTTTTTTGACCCAAGAGGTCTTCCTTTCTTTTTGGAGGAGAGACCTTTAGTATTCTCATCCTCTTCTTCACAATTTCCCTCAAAAACCTGACCCATGGAATGATCCATGACAGAGGCAGGGGTTGATATAGGGGGATTACTACTAAACAGGGGGTTAGCATAGACTACCTCAATCATCAAGTTGTCTTCAATTTCATTTAGAGTATAATACAAGTTCTTGACTGCAAGATTTGGAGCATTGAGGTTAGGACAAGGAGCTAAGCTCGGGTCCGAAGGGATACAAGCTTGGCTATCTAACATAGCATCATCAGTGTTCACATTATCATTGGTAGTATTGTCTACATGTGGAGTGTTGTCCAGCAATAACACAGGGCTAGAGTTAAGAAATTAAAAAGGGTTAGTTTTGGCCTTGCTCGGACGAAATTGTTCCAAAGCCAATTGCTGGGCATTTTTCTGTCTCCTTTTCCTATCCATAACAAGCTGGAAATCATCAGGGTAGGAAACCTAGTTTGAAACAAGTTCGTTAGAGGCAAGTTGAGGACAAGCTGGTGCTGATTTACTCCCATTTTTTGATTCGGAGGAGGGGTTAACATTCTTATGAGAGATACTGGGAGTGGCTATAACAAACGGGGTGGGGTTCTTAGGAGAAGGGACAGAGGTATTACGAGAAGCAATTCATTTAGGGTGGGTTTTGGGGTTAGCATCTTGGGCGTCTGACATATTATTACCAACAAAGACCGAATTAGGGTTGGGTTTCTCAGTAGTATTATTAGGTTTTTTTCGATTAGCTATGATAGGATAGTCTTTCCTCTAATGACCCTCTCTCTTACAGAGAAAGCACGCATTTAATCCACCAAGAATTTCAATAGGGCAGACAAAGAATTGTTCATTAATGTTAACCTTAATATCCTCAGGAATATCAATCCCCGGTTTGATGGAAATTAGAACCCTAGCGTCTAGGTTAGGGACCAAACGGGCAGTTTCATCAATCCGAATGATCTTACCAAAGTCCTCAAGAAGCTGGGGCAAAAATTTCCAAGGAAGGGAGGGACACTTCTCAGAATTAACCATCTAGGGCATGAAAGAGCAATAATTTCATCGTCCACGGCTTCCTGAGACCAAGGAAGAGCCCGAAATGAGGTTTTGCCCACCGACCAGTAATGGCGGTTTAGAGCTTCCATTTGTGATTCATGATTTTGAAAAAATATAATAAATAAACCACGCTTAATTTGTCTGCAGAATGAAATTTTTAAACCCATCTTGATATTCCATAAACTGTTAAACCAGTCATTTAAAAATTTATGGGGAGGACACTTATCAATATCAACGCAAGCAAAAAAGATAGCAGTATTCGATAACCTATCCTTTTCCAAAGCAATTTCTTACATCATTTCATCATTTGGTGGAATAAAAGACTCAGCCGAAGCAGAGGAGGAAGCCTTACCTTCTCTGACTGGTTCTTTACCTCGAGGATTCTTAACAAAGCGAGCAGCTAGGGAGACGCCATTAGACGACGGGGCAACCGTTTCTACAAATGACTTCTTGAAAGGTTGAGCAGATGAAACACCAGAAGGGTTTGCAGAAGTGGAGGGATGCGAAGTTGGGAGGGTTTGGTTAGGTGTTGAGATAATATCAGGGGCTTTGGAGAGAGAGCCATCGGGCGGGACAGGATCCATTAATGAAGCCAAAGATCGCACAAGGGGTACAACCAGAAAACTAAATATGAAAAAAGGAAAAAAAACAATGCAGAGAGTAGGGTTAACGGAAGCAAACCACATGGAGGAGAGAAAATCTCCTCCACCTCATCACTGAGCTGCTAATGCCATCTAACAAGTGCAGAAAACGGTCAAAGGAAGTGACATCTGCCGGAAAGCAAATTCGCTTCGCTACAAAATTTTGCTGGAAACCAATCAGGAGACTTATGTTTTCAGTGCATTATCTCTTATTAGTTTGCATCGAACACTGTGCATTCCAAAAAGATTAAATTACATTTGCAATGTTCTACAGTCATCTTATTTTTATTTTTATTTTTTAAAAAATATTTCTCTTTTCTAATTGGATGTTCGTATTTTTGCTAGTGGTTTTTTACAATTTTTTTCTAAAAATTCATAATATTTTTTGTGAAGACAATTAAGTCTGACTTAACATTGGCGGGCCCACGCTTGATACCTCCGCTGCATTGAATTGCTGGGAATGGTAGCAATTTAACAACTCGCTATTAATATTTATGCCATTGCTGACATCTGACATTTCGTACTGTACCGCTCTTGACACCTAAATATTAGATTTTTCATTTCTAAGTTAAATATTTTTCTTACATTTTCATTCTATTTCACATAGCATAATTGTTTCACCATAAGTTCAGTTTTTTTAAATTAAATATTTGTATTGGATTTTTATGCAATTTCAACTAATACAATTGTTCATAATAAGAATAGAAGGAAATATTATGTAATAATTAATTTTTTTCATTTTAAAAACCAATTTACTTTAATTTCTTATTTATTATTTTTATAAAAATAATAATAATATAAAAAACATTTTATATTTTAATATTTTATTATTTTATTAATTATTATATTATAAATATAAGTAGTTTTATTAAAATTTTAATATAAATATAAGTAAATAATTACAACTTTTTAATAAATACGATAATTATTTTTGAAATTATATTTTAATAATAGATTGTATAGATAAATAGTAGTAGTTTTTAATAAAATTATTATTTTTGAAAATTTTAATAATTTGATTTGTTAGGTTTTAAAAATATACATGTTACATAATGTTTCCTTCCATTCATAACATTCTTCAAAATGAACAATTCTGTAAACTAAAATTGTATAACAATTCAATAGAAACATTTAATTTTGAAAAACATAATTTATGATAAAACAATTGTGCTCACTAAAATTGTATAAAAATCTAATAAAACTATTTAACTTATTTTCATTTTTGAATTTTGCAAAATAAATTGAATTTTAAAATTGAATAATTAGTATTCAATAAAAATAATAATATTAATAATAAAAATTAAGTTTCTCCAGCACTTGAAAGGGAAATCTCTAACCACAAATGGTTTAATTTTTTTCAAATTCAACTTCATGAAAACACCAATAGTAGATCTGTTTAATTGACAAGCTACATTAATCATCACCAAATGCTATATAACTTATTTCAAATTCTTAGCCTGTAATTAAATGCTGTGACTAAAATAAATTCAGGTCAGTTAGAAATTCGAAAAGGAAATAGAACTCCATGTATTATAATTCATTTGTAAGTCAATACTAGTCTACTTACTCTTCCATGCGTACAGCAATAAGGAAAATCCTAGACCTCTGGATTCCTCTTTAAATCCCTGAGCAGTCGGCAGAGGCTATACGAAAGAGAAAGATGAGAGCTTGTACCATGATAGACAGGCCAGTCTGAAACACGAACACTGCATTACCTGAGCCCTAAATTTGTGAACATTTTCCAGGGCCTATTTTAAGAAACACACGCATCTAAACTGATGTTTCAAATGAATAGAGCAAGCCGAAATAGAAGAAAGAGGAGGAGACCTTGCTTAGAGCTATCCTCCCACCTGTCCATCTCTACATGTATGCAAAATGCTTTAGCATAAATGATGCATGTGAATTGTTCTATGAATGCCACCTAAACACTACATGCATTTTTCATCAAATTTGTTGATTGATAAAAGAAAAAAACTAAGTGCAAAAATAGCTCCGGCCAATCAGGAAATAGAAATAACAAAATGAAAAATCAATTAATATAATGAAACACGCAAAGACCATATGTTAAAATTTTATCGCACGGTTTTTGAAGGCAGATTAATTGCAAGAAAGGTGTATGCAAACATAAGTCTGATTGCAATTTATTATTGCATCAATATGAAATTGTTGCTATACTCATCTTTTATAGATTCTGTCCAAAAAATTGAGTTGAGTAACTTGGTATAGTTGTTTGTTCATGGTAAAGAAAAAAAAAATTTATCTAAAAACTTTTTTGAAAGTCATGCATTTGATTCAAAGTCCCATTTTTTTCATTATATTTTATTTTGACAGCTTTATAATTTTATGTGCTTGTACATTTCTTTTGTGTTCTATTGCGACTAAATGATTTTTACAACTTAAAAATAACAATTGTTTTCCATGTTGCATAACTACATGATCATATCTTATATATTAGATATTGGCAAATCAAATTCAGTGATGTTGATATAATTGTTCTTATATTGTACAATAGATTTGACCACTTTGGAGACACTACTTCCAAAATACTCAGGGTCTTATCTTTGTGGTAGATAGCAATGATAGAGACCATGTAGTTGAGGCAAGGGATGAGCTTCACAAGATGTTGAATGAGGTAAATAGTTTTGGGATGCCTTTATCATCTTTATAGGAAGTATGGTGTTAAGAAAGTATGAAAAAAGAATTCTGATAGTGTATTCAGGCTTACAAGAATCTTAATTGTGAGTGGCTTTGCTTTCATATTGGATGTTGACTACAGGTCTTCCCCATCAAACATCAACCACAAAACATTCAACAATACCTCTATCAAAATATAAACTCCAAATTGTCTTTAGTATGTAGGAGAAAACAGGAGAGTGTAATATTTTCATGTGGAGGTTGCAATTGAAATGAATGCGGGAGATCAGTAGGGAATGGTTAAAGTGTACTAATGGGATACGATCCTCCTTTATAGCAGTCATTCAAATGACACATTTGTTTTGTCTGACCTACTAGACTTAAAACATTTGGATCAAAGTTCCCAAAATCCTTTAGCGTATCTAGAGATGGGAAAAAATAAGTTTTCTATGCTCAAGAGAAATCTTATATTTCAATTTCAAGGGCTTTCTTAACATTCCCAAATTAAGGAATATGTTTCCAACTTGTTGAACCTTTATAGCAAGAACAGTGAGCCTAAGAGAACTGTCTTTCAAGGTTTGAATTTTTTATCTTGAATTTGATTTCTTCTGCAGAATATAGAAAATAAAATATCCAAAGAAAAAGATCGCCCAATTTTTTTTTGCTAATGCATTAAACTGAACCAACAGTACTTCAAAAATTAATAACTCAAAACATTTTCAATATACCTAAGAGTAATATGCCAGCAACTCACAGAAACAGACCAAAAGAAAAAGAGAAACTCAAAATTATAAATGAGACTAATATAACTAAAATGTTGAAGTATCATTTTTAACATATTGTTCTTTCTTGCAGGGCTTTTCATAGGATGCTTCTTAGCTTTGTTTGTGGGATACATACATTATCATGGCTGACATAGCTATCACCTACACAAGTAGGACATACCCAATATACATGGAAATAATTTACCCTATTTTTAGGTTTGATCATTGATTCTTCTCTAACTTTTGCAACTTTGTTGATTTCATAGCACCTTTCCTTGGATAAAACTAAGTAGAGAAAGTGACATGACACCCAATAAATTTGGACTCTAAACTTATGTGCAAGAGAATCTATTTTTGAATTCTGCATTGAAATGGAGTCACAAATGCTGTAAATTATGCTTCTTTTTCTTTTCTCTAACAAATGAATTCCCATTTGTTTGTGTAGTTTGTTGACTTTATCCCAATGCTATTTCTTGTTAAACCATCATTCTTGCTTGTGTGTTCTAAGTAACTATAAATCTATAGAGAAAATTTCTCCTAAGGACATCCCAAATCATAAATATTTGATCTCGAAGGTTAGTTCCTCTGTGTCATCCCAACAATTAGATCGTATGTGCATAAGAAATTGAACTTCTTTTGTTCTTTTTTTTCTTGCTTCAATTTTGAAGGTTAAATAGTTTTTCAATAGGGAAAAATCTGGGTTTTGTAGTTTCTTGTAAAGCTCAACTAGTCAAGAGTATTTCTATGCTATATCTGAAAGCTGAAAGATTGAATTGGGTTTTTATAGTTTCTTGTGTAAAGTTCAACTAGTTTAGTGACTTGAATTTGTGAAATGAAAAGATATCATCCAATTATGATGAAAGATTAGTTAATGTTGTAAGGTCTGAAATTAGGATTTTTAATTTTGGATTTGATGTGTGCATCTTCATGCCTCTTTTCAAGTATAGTTCTTGAGGAATAAGAATTAAGGAATAAATTTTTTCTCTGTTTCAATTCAATATGATGTTAGTTTCATGTTGTTAAGGAAATTTTATGGACTGGCTAGATCAGTGTTTCTATTAAATACCCCAGACCCCAAATTATGCACCATTATTTTTTAATTTCATCATCTTTCAAGAACAAATCATCATAGTTTATTTTTTATTTCAATTTTGAGATGTTTTCTTCACTGCAAAAAATACTAAATTTGTGTAAAATTCTTTCTTTGGCTCTTCTTTTGAAACATTGAAAGGGCCTTAATTTCAACATTTTTTGGGTGTTATTAGGGTTTATGGTGTTGTTGCCAAGAATGGGACCTTTAAAAGATTATAGCTAACACAATGCACTTGAGTTGCACGTAAGGATTTTTATGAATCTTTTCTTGGCTTATGAAGTTTGCAAGTGTCTAAAAAAATTCATCCACTTTTCCATTCATTGTTCATGTTAT
Organism: Chamaecyparis obtusa; assembly: GCA_027943335.1. Classification (NCBI taxonomy): domain Eukaryota; kingdom Viridiplantae; phylum Streptophyta; class Pinopsida; order Cupressales; family Cupressaceae; genus Chamaecyparis; species Chamaecyparis obtusa. Next base: position 1,753,354 of record BSBK01005248.1, read on the forward strand.
GCAAAGATCATAGGTCATGTTCTTGATATATCTCATGACTGCAATTAATAGTGCCCAGCTTTTCCTTGTTCTAGTTGCTGCCTCATTCACAAGTGACTTCCTCTTTCATACTACAATCTCTGGAGTATGTAGCCTATATACAGTAGGTGTGAATGTTAAGTATATTTCTATGGGCTATTTTCCACTTTCAATTGAGTGGAAATGGAAGTGGGATCTTTTTAATAGTCCATGGGCAATCTGATTTTGGGTCTAGAAGGTCCAAGGGAAATTTGTTTCCTTTGTGACAACTTTGTGTGAAATATACATGCTTCAATCAGTACAAGTATCAAAAAATTTCTAACTGATATTTTTCTATTTGCCAGAAGGGAGATGATTGGAGAAATTCTCATTTATCAAAATTTATAGCAATGGATCCTACTTAATCTTTACCAAACAATGTTGCAATTATCACACTTAGGTAGTTATATGCTGAAATATCTTTTTCTAGATGTCATTATGAACCTTCCCTTGCTTGATTTAGGACTTATTGCTTGCTACATTGTGGGTTGACTCCGAAATACTAAAATTTGAAATCATTTTGTCATGCATAGATATACAAAAGCATCATATAAGATTTATTATTCTCTCTAAGATAAATTGTACAATCAATATTCATTCTACTCAAATCTCCCTTTTCTCAAGCTTCAATCCATGCAATATGAAAGGCATCTTTGTGTACACTATTACAGTATAGGGAGTGGGTGTTTTGCGATACAACATTATTAGTTGAACTTGAGAAGCTCACTCACATATTGCCCCTCCATTGGATTGAAGAATTAGGAAAATTTGATTTCATTGCCCTTTTATAGCATTGAGTGAGGAAAATGCTACTTAGTTTTGAACCTTGTTCCTATGCCATTATGTGCTCCATTGTACTCCCAAAATGTATTGCATGGTGCTACCTTAAGAATAAAACTTCTTGTAGTTTATCTAACTTATAACCAAACTCATTTGACAAGTAGTTGTCAAATTTTTTATTATTTTATCATTTTGAACATAAAATGATTTCACAATAACTATTAATGAACTCTGTCCATCAGCCTGACATTAGATTTTTGTTGTACATCTAATTTTAAATATTCTGTAAGAACTTGAAGATGGAAGTGTGCTACTTCGCTTGGCTCATATTTATGAGGTTCATAAATGCTAACACTTATTTTTACTGTTAGTGTGCTTATTATTGTCTTTGAGACAGATTGGCTCATGTTTATAGATATCCATTTGCCATGTCTTGAAATGAACAGGTTGCAGAGGACACTATGTATTCCAATATTGCTACAATTGAGCTGAAAAAGATGTCTCCTAATAGAATGGTAATTGAATTTTAGCTCATCTCACTTAGTTTGGTATTCCTTCTTGAATGAAGATCCATGGTACGATAAATTGATGTAAGGAAATCGGTCAAACTGTAGATAAGTGAATTGACAGAGATGAATTTATCGGCAAATCAAGAAAAATATACAATGAAACTGAAAGGGTGGAAAGTGGAAGGTTATGATGGTGACATCCATACATCTTGTTATACCAATAATCAATACACACTATGCAAACCAGATTATATGCCACCACTTGTACTTCTATGAATATTTACCATTTGAAGTTTACTCTAAGAACCTAGCCCTCAACTTTAGTCTTATCATATGATTGCAATTGCATTAAATCATTATGTTTGCAAGTCACAACTATGATGAGTTTTTTATGATATTATCATCTTGTATAATTCCATCAAGAATATTTGTAGAAAACTATAAATTATTATCATAGGTTTGTTTGATGGTGATCTAAGTCCTAGCTTAGAATTTTGTGGTAAGTATTAACCAAACCCAATTTTAAGGTTTGCAGTAATATTAGACTAAGCTAGATTAATCTTGTGTACTACCCAGATTATCATAATCTGCCACAACTTGACTCTTCCAATACCTTTCCTATGTCTTTCACAATTACTTCCATGTGCATGACATTAGTTGTAACAACTAATTTATCATGCAGTATACAAAAAAAATGATTTTGGAAGTACTTCCAAATTTGGATGTCAAGGCCTACTTAGTGGTCCCACCACATATCCCACAACAATTCAAGTGGATCTGGATGATAAGTAGTCTTGTCCCTATTCATGCACCTATATGATTTGAGAGTTTTCCTTTGCATGTTCTGGTGCAAACCTCTTGTGGGTGCGCAACACATTTCCCTGAGGTCCAAGTTTGTCAATTACATCCTCAAGTATCTTGACTACAATCAATAGAAAGTGCAAAGTCAATTATGGAAGACAACTTTAGATCCAACATAGTGAATATTTTCTTCACAACAATGTATATTTCAAGTTGCTATGGTATATTTTTCTATAGCAAGATAGGAACAAGAGATGAGATATTAGACAGTCATTCATCTCTTTTCAAAGAATGCTATGTACAGAATGTTCAAATTAATAAGCAGTGGATTGTAGTTTTACATCTTGCCCGTGTACATATCGCACATGAATTTCATCATATTTTTTTGCATCAAATCCCCAATAAGCTGCATCTCTAAAATTTTAATTTCTTTTCAATCATTTTTATTAAAAGCATTTGGCGGGACTCTAGCTCTGCAGAGCTCTTATTTTATGGTGTTCATGGGAAGAGTTTCTTTTAGTTTTTCTAGTGTATTTTTTTCTCAATCTTATGGTGATAAGAATGTTCTTCAAGAAGTGGAAAGGAAAAGAGATGAGGGGTTCTATTAAGGTTTTGATTTGTCATTTTGATGTAAATATTATTTAATATGAAGTGGTAATTTCTATTTTTTATATTTATTTAAATGAATTTATTTTTATGAGAGACAAGTTCTTGTGAACCACTATTGAAACATGGGTCAATGAGTTTTAGTAAAAAACTACATAGTTGAATCCTAATAAGAATATCACAATTTGAATTGCTATTAAAAATATCTCTTACTTATTAATCATTAATATATTAATTTTAAACATGTCCTATAGTTATAACATCTTAAAATGTATAGTTCTTTTTCTCTTGCAACATAATAGAGAGAATGGGGTCAAAGCCTTTCAAATCCTTAATGTTGGTGGAAAGATTTCCCTTTCCCAACATAGGCCAAACATATTTTTTTCATTCTTTAAAGATATCACAATTATCTTGGTCAGTATGGAATAAATCTCCTCCCATGGTAGGCCAAGGTTTAAAACCAAGAATTTTAATAGTGACAAAACAATAGTAACTCAAGCCTAAACATGGGAAAGGAAAAAAACCAATGAGATTAAGAATGGCCCTAAAGCACAAATGTGGCCTCAATATTAGTGGAATGCCATTGTAATTATGGGTTTTTTTAATCATTCTCTACAATCATTACTTGATGGGAAGACCATTTTTTTTAGGCAAGGGGACTATCATTCCTAATATCATTGTTATTTTCTATTTCTCACTTTTAGGATTGAATCATCATCTTCTGGTCACTAATAAAATTCCTAGTTTTAAACCCTGACCTACCATGAAGGAGACTTAATCCAAATTGCAAAAATAATAGGGCCCTTTGGCCTATGCTATAAAATAGAAATATTTCCATCTCTACTCAAAAGAAGCTAGATAGAAAATTGTACAGACAACTAGTTGAGAGCCTTTTGCATCTTGCTATAACTAGACTAGAATTACATATGCAATTGGTATTGTACCTAGGTACATGTCAGATCCACAAATTGAGCATTGGAACACAACCAAAAGAACATTAAGATACATTAAGGGTACTTATTGGCTTGGCATTGAATACAAGTATGGATGTGAGCTCTAGTTGGATATGCAGATTCTGATTATGCAAGCAATACTGATGATGTAAAATCAAATTCAGGATGCATCTTTCATCATAAATCAAGACCAATTTCTTAGAGCACCAAGAAATAATCAATAGTGTCACTTTCATCCACATAGACTGAATATATTGGTTCATCAAAGGCATCTCAAGAAGCATTGTGGCTTAGAAGACTACTTGAAGACACATACCATCCACAAGATTCTCCTACTATAATTTTTTTTAACAATCAAAGCACCATTATGTTAGAAAAATCCAAGCATTTAGAAATGCATCATCACTCTGTTCGAGATCTAATTGAAAATCAAGTGGTGGAGCTACAATTTTGTGGAACAAAATATCAAATTACTGATATATGTACAAAAGCATTGTCTATTGTCAAAATTTTCAAAGTTAGAGATCTGTTACAACTCAAGGAGGTTCATATCCTCTCCAAATAAACATTATTGGAAGTGTTGTAATAAAATTTATTAATAGTACGTGATAGATGAACATTTATTACACATTCTAGAATTCTCTTACGTACAACATTATAGAAATCTCCAAAATCCTCTCTTCTATTCTCACTGTGGCTTATCAAGAACTCTCCAGTGGTCTAACTAAGCTCTATAAATAGAACAGCTTCTCATACAATATGTTTAACAAGTATAAGTGTGTTTTGCTGCTCTGTTCTATTTTGATTTTGTTTTCTACTCTGTTTTCCTATGTTCTGCTCTTATACTATTCTTTTCTTTTATACCTTGCAATTAATATATCAAATTATTTTCATTACTATGTTTTACTATTTTATTAATAGATCAAAAAATTCATTCCTAAGAGCATAGTCTAGTTATAACACAACTGAGTCAGGGTGTTGATTTATATGTCTTCTTCTTGTGTGGACAACATTCTATCTCTGGAAAATCACCACCACATCTCTGATGTGATGATGCACACTCTGACTTTATCTCATCCATGCTTGGAATGAAATTTACATGGTAATTCTTTTCGCAAAATGGGCATCGAGATTGTGCTTGCTAGAAACATTCAGATTACAAATATCATTTAATATGAAGTGGTAATTTGTATTTTTTATATTTTTTTAAATGAATTAAATTATAATAAATTCAATCATAAATTATACTTTTTATACTTCAGTTCTAATCTTATATTAGAAATTTAATCATGTCTAATGAGAAATTCCTATGTATTCCTTTTAGGTAAAATTTCTTAGTTTACTATTGTTATGCAAGAATTCTTGAACACAAATAGATGCCTCCTGGACTTTGTCAAGTGTGTCACATTAAATAAGTTCATCTTTACTTGAACCTCAAAGTGTTTGTCTATAGAACTGTATATTTCCAAGGATTCAAAGGAAATTGTGTGCATTCAAATTGGACAAGTGAAATAGACCCAATGTGATCTCTATTTAAATATTCCCTATAATTACTATCAAATTATATCTTTTGAGCATAATTTATTAAACATATATTCACTCATTAAATTCAAGTGATGCTCACAAATGTGAATCACCGAGACTTCTTGGGAGGTCACCCATCCTAATACTAGTCTAGCCCAAGTATGAATAAGTATAAAGTTTCCTCCAAGGTTAAGCCCGCTTTTCTTTCAACCCCATTTGCTAAAGAACTAAGACTTCCTAGGAGGTCACCCGTTCCAATAATACTCCACCCCAAAACCACTTAACTATAAAGTTTCCTGGAATGTTAAGCCCACTTTTCTTGCAACCCCATTTACTAAAGGTTTTGCAAATGAGGTTATAGGAAAAGTGGGTTTCACCTTAGAGGAAACTTCATAGTTAAGAGCACTTGAGATGGAGTAGTATTAGGATGGGTGACCTCCCAGGAAGTCCTGGTGCTTTACTTATTTTAGAATCACCTAAATGCAATGAGGGTTAAGTGTTCCCTTCATTCTCACGAGAGAAAAGTTCTTGTGAACCACTACTCATGAAACATGGGTCAATGAGTTTGACTCAAAAACTACATAGTTGAATCCTAATAGCAATATCACCATAGTTGATGGTTCCTTTTTGTGAGATAGAGTGGCCATAGAGCTAGCACATATGGATTATTATCATAGGTTGATCCAAAAAGAAAATTGTATTCTTTTTCTAGGGATAAGTTTGAAAGATCCATATGTTTCCTCCTCATTAGGCTATCAACTGCAATAGCCTATGAAATATCTCATCGCTCTCAATGCAATTTTCTACTTTTTTGGATCATCTACCTTCCCTTGACTACTTATTTTTCTTCAATTAAATTTTTAGAATCAATCTCTTTCTACTTTACTAAACTCTCACCCTCCTATTGAAGAAAAAATTACTTGAATTATTTCTTCTTCGCAAATTCATCATCACCCATCAATTATTTACATGCCTCTATCCTTACATCATTTGGAAAGCCTGCTCCTAATCTAAAAGCCATAAGGGTCCTTTCTATAGACGACTCTTCAATTTGTATCTTCTTATGAATGTCAAACTCATGAGGCAGAAGAGGTGGTAAGATGAGAGCATTAAAACCCTTTTAAAAAGTGTATGAGATAATTGGCTTACCCGAGTCGAATCTGTAAAGGTATAATTTCTAAGGGATTTTCTAACATATCAAAGGTCTATGACCTTGAAGATGAAGGATCCTCCAACAGTTGATTTGATGACTTCAATGCAAGAAAATATTTAATTGGGGGAAGTGGTGCTTGAGGATATGGTTGTGGGACTTCAGAGACAAGAGGAGAAGAAATAACTTGTTACTTAACATTGGGTGAGGTTTATTTAATAGGACTTGGAGGTGGAGAGGCTAGCCCAATAAGGGATCATATAGAAGAAGGTGGAGATTTAGACTCAATGTTAATTAGAACAAGCCTAGATTCATGAGACCTTGGAGTTTCTACATAAGGGACATACTATCAACATATTTATAGAGAGTAGTAACCATTTTAATTTTAATTTCTATGGTAGGTGTCATTTTATAGGCAGGAGAATAGAATAATTACCTTTCTTCTCTTTCTTTTGCTCAAAATATTGGATTTTGTACTAGATCATTTTCTCATCTTCAAGACATCTTCATAACCATTTACATTTACAATCCAATCGTCAAGATCATTCTCTTCATGCAGAGGAGCACCACTATAAGTGATGAAGGGTGCTCCCCTTAATACCACAAACACATAACAGAAATAGAGAAACAACAACAATATGCAAGAACAGAAAATTGGCTTCTTATTATCTCCACAAATGTGGAATTACAAACTTTCAGAATTACAATATGCAAAGCCACATGGGCATTCCCTTACAATATTTTGTAGGACAAGCCTCAAATTATTACCCAGCTCTACTACCCAGAACTATTCTGAACTGCCTAAGACAATAATACAGCCTTCCTTATATAGGCAATTTTCCACCGCCTGGGAAGGTTCCAGAATTTTAGCCAATAAGGCCGACCAAACTTAGAATTATTTTATTTTACATTTCATTACATCATAGTCGGCTCAAGATAACCTTTGAAACCCGAATAGAAATTTTGAAGAAAATTATTTTTCGCCATTTCAGGTGGCCCAACTTCCGAAGACCATAAGTCATCACCAGTTGACCCGATCGGCTATTATAACCCCATTTCGAAAATGCCACGAAGCACTCTACAAGCTTGACCCGCGCAAGCACCCGTCACCCAAATTTTTGACCTCATCCGGGGCCTCTAAAGCCTTCAAAACTGAGTTCAAAGTTTCTGTACCCTGCTGCCAATACCGAAAATCTTCAATATCTTCCAATATACACTTGATCTGGCAATGAAACTTTACTGGTAGACTTATATGACCAAAATGAACCTCCAAGAAAGAAATCAGATCATTCTGAGCACATACAAAAATTACCAAAAATAGTAACTTTCCATAAATAGCAGCTCTACACAAAATAGCCCTTATTGAAAATAAAAATAGAAATATTTTTGGGTGATGCAAGATTGCTCTTACACCCAGGATGCTCCTGCATCAATAAGGATTCTTTATGAATTTCTCTAGATCAATTCTTTGTGAATTTCAGTGAGAAATTAGTATTTATCCATCATATTTAGTATTAATTCAAATACTTTCCTACTAAAGAAATGAAAATGTCATGAATGACTACTAAAGAAGGGAAGAAATACCCTTTCCTATGAGATCCTTTCATAGCAATAGCCTAGAAAAATACTATTAAATGCATAATCTCAAGGAATAAATACTACTTGGAAAAATGATGGGTAAGTTCCATGGATAACAGTGATCCCAAATGCTATAATGGTCCAATATGATTCTTGTAATAGAGCCATGGCCCCAAATCATTATCCAATTTAGAATCAATATCTAAATATTTTGGCATTATAAACTTTTTGGCTCTATTAGACAGTCCCCATGGGATGACTTCATTCAAATATCACAATAATCTTATTAAAAAATAATTTTCAATTAGAATATAGGAGGAGACATTATCATTTGTATCTCATACATAGTTCCATCCTTGGACTAGTAGTTTCTCACCTTCAACCACAACCCTAACTTTGAGTTCCTCATCCCAAACTTAAAGTCTATTCATTTCATTCATTCATTGCAATCAAAGCTTCCATGTATCCTATGAGCTAACATTACAACATAATCAAAGTTTCTATGTGTTACCATTCCTTGAATATCCAAGAAAATCAACATCATCCAATTTGGGATGTTAGTTCTTGTATCCTCTCCATAACAATGACACAAAACATAATATCTATCCTTAATCTATTGTGCAAATAATTAAATTTGGTATGGGGTTCAATCTTTATGGATTAAGGAACTTTCAATTGTTGTCAAGCGGTTTGGCCTATTTTTGTCAATTGTTTATCATTCTAAATAATATAAATAAGCCCTGTTGTAAATATTTTGATTGACAAACAGAACAGTTAATATTAAACATGTGATCCTTAGGTCCTAAACAGAAGAGGGAAAATGAAACCAAGGAGTTGCGTCCATAAGAGGGAAATTATGCATATAATAAGAACAAAATGAAGCAAATATTTAAGACGGATACAGCAGTACCACATCAATTATATTATTCATCAATAATATTACATATTTATTAATAAAAAATCTCAACAATCTTATAAACTCGCCCAGAATTTGGACACCTAACTGTAACTGATTGACAACAAACTAAAAATCAAAAACATACATACAATATTTATTGATACAGAATAGAATTTAGCTATGACACATATTTATTCATGACTGTGCAACTGAATCAGGGTGCCCCCTTCTTCTTATTAAGATTTTTTTTTTTTTAAATATCTAAAAACAGAGCATTTATTAAAAACACAGAAAAAAAAAATCTCTCTTTTTATTGATTCTAGGGAAGAATTACATTGTGCATCAGTTAGGAGGACTCTTCTTTGCCTTACAAACTTTTTGTTCTGCCACAATTACAAATCATCATTCACAAGAGAGTTTATGCAATCTATTTTCAGATGCGCATTCTACATAAATTTAAAACACAAAAATACACAAACACAACAGAATAATCTTTATTGATATTCCAACATCTATTATAATTTGCAGGTTTATATTTCAAACAACAATAAAACTCTATAAAATAGAGGTCACGGCCCTTTAAAATAAGCTTTTAACACTTCTTGTGTTGGCAGCATCCCGGGTCAGGAAAGTCGCCCTCGCAACTCCTTTGCGATGCAGACTGTGGTTTCATCTTATCCAGATTGTGCCTGCTGCCAGAGACACTCAGAAAACAAATCACAAAAATGAGCAGGATTACCAATTTCTTAAGCGTTGATTTGTCCATTATATTCGCAGTTCGGGCCTTGGAGAAGAAACACAGATTCACAAACTGGTGTGTTGCGTTGTAAGTTAATAATTAATCAGAGAAGAACCAAAACAGACGTGTGTTGTAATGATTGAGAGAACAGAGAAGGAGGATTTAAAATGACGATCTACGGCTAAATGGTTTCATTATATAGGCTTATAGAGGCATCATGAATTTTTCGTGTTAGTTTCCTGGAAGACTGTAATGAAAGCATGAGGATGATGCAATATAATTGAATTCCAATAACTTAACGAGGATTTTCAAACTCGATCCGCCAGAAAGAAATTTTTTAAAAAGCTTTATAGATTTCTTTGAGTATACGCCGCATCTAGCTATTGCCACGCCTATTATAAAAGATTCGTATGATAGCCATGCAAATAAGATGAGAAATCACATAAAAGAAACAGTTTAAGGAGAAAGCCGCTTATCATTACTCAGCAGTCAGCTTGAAATTGCAAAGAAATTAACTACGGTTTCTGAAAAGCTTTACAAGTGGGTTCGATTCATTTTTAGTTTTATGCAGGTCTGAAATGGTGGATGTTATGATAATTTTGTAGGGGAATCTCAATTATCTGTATTTGGAGTTTCCAATCGGTTTCGTTCCACAATGAGGTGTCGGTCACGATAATGCATTGTATCGCAGGTGGTGGGAAACGGCTCTCTCACAACTCGAATTAAAGTAGCATTTGAGAAATTTATATAAAACATGTTATAGATACTCTTGTACAAATAAAACTAAAAGATATCAATTTTTAAACTGTACAACATAAGAAAATATTATTGAATGAGTACTACTTTATTTAATGTACTTAAAATTATAACTAACATTTCGAACTTTTTTTAAAAATTTGTTTTATATATATAATGTCTAAGGGGTATATTATATTCTTTTCTAGAAATTAATTTTATACATTTAAAAAGTCTAATATTCATACAGTTGGAATCAGGGATAATCATGGGTACTATAGATTTATTAAATAAACAAGGCTATAACAACTTTCATATAGGAAGATCTTGCAAGGAAACTATAATGTGACAAGCAAATACGAAAGAAATTGTTTCAAGGAGGATCTTTCAAGGAGAGAAAGTATACAATTGATAGAGGCATCATGAATTATTCACGTTCACATTAGTTTCCATGAAGTCTATAATGAAAGCATAAGGAAGATACATTTTAAAGGTTCACTCATAGAATGAATGAGAAACTAGGCTTAGATTTGAATTCCAACAACATATTTAATGATTTAGGGTTGGAGAGGGCTTTAGGACCAATTAAAAAACTTGAAGGATTTAGGGTTGTAGAGGGCTTTGCAATGCATTACTAGGCCAAGATAATCACAAAATTTTACAATTCCCAATTACTAGGGGTGCTATCAGCTTGAAATTTTACCATATGATTTTAGAAATATGAGAAATCTATGAATATTGAGATTATTGGCATTACCATGCCTAGAATAGTTTCTTCCATCAATTGGAAAACTTGAACAATTGGAGTATCTAGTCATTTCCCTCTAAGAGGGCTTGAAATAACTTCTAAAGGAGATACAATAGCTAAAGAAATTGAGGTAGCTTGACATGAGAGAGTGTGCACATTTTACAATGTTATATTAAACTGTTTGTGAACTTTGTTTCATGAAGATTGTTACATGTGATGAAATGATTGGGACATAGTGGTTGCAGGATAAGAACATTACTACTCCTAATCTTAGAGTTGAAATTGTGGAAAAAACTATAATTTGGATTGGCTTTATGTGTGACTTTGTTTCATATCTCTCATCTTAAAAAACGAGATCCAAGGATATTGAGATTCTCTATAAATATTACTATTATTTTTCATGTTTATGGGGACAAATCAATGAAAAGAGATCCATATTTCAAGCGTATGATTATGAACAAATCTTTTGGCAGTTGAATTTAGTAAGTTCATTATCATAATTATATTCAATTATTATGATTAGTAACTTGATTGTACATGTATACAGAACCTATCTTCTATTTGAATCTACAATTAAATTTGTAAATGGGTGGAAGTTGTCCTCACAAAAATTGAATTTGATTTCTATCATTTTGTGTTTGTGGGTTAAATTAGTCTAAATGTGCATTAGGAGTGTTGTATCTACAAATTTGTCAAATTTATAATTAGAAATTATTTTATTGAGTTTCTCTACTCTAATGTTTGTTGGAATAATTAATAAAATAAAATTTATTTTGTTGAGTTTCTTTAGTGTAGAGTTTGTTAAAATTATAAACAACTGGAGTTTGCAGGAATTTGGTGCACTAATGTTAATTTTTTGTCTAAGTAATTTCAATCTTTCACTTAGATTCTAAATTTGTAGTTAATTATTAAACTTCATTACACCTATCTATATTTCAAGAATCTTTTATTAAATATATTATAATATTTTTTGTAAAAAATATATATTTTGTAATTTATTTTTTGAGTTTCTTTAGTGTAGAGTTTGTTAAAATTATAAACAACTGGAGTTTGCAGGAATTTGGTGCACTAATGTTAATTTTCTATCTAAGTAATTTCAATCTTTCACTTAGATTCTAGATTTGTAGTTAATTGTTGAACTTCATTACACCTATCTATATTTCAAGAATCTTTTATTAAATATATTATAATATTTTTTGTAAAAAAAATATATTTTGTAATTTATTTTTTGAGTTTCTTTAGTGTAGAGTTTGTTAAAATTATAAACAACTAGAGTTTGCAGGAATTTGGTGCACTAATGTTAATTTTCTATCTAAGTAATTTCAATCTTTCACTTAGATTCTAAATTTGTAGTTAATTGTTGAGCTTCATTACACCTATCTATATTTCAAGAATCTTTTATTAAATATATTATAATATTTTTTGTAAAAAAAATATATTTTATAATTTATTTTTAATAATTTTAATATAATGTTAGAATAGGATGGATGTATCTTTGCAATTGAAACTATAGAACATATAGAAGCATATTGAAGGCTTTGTACTACCCAAAAAAAAAAAATTGTTGATGATGTTCTTCTATTAACCTTTATGATCTTATCTTTTTTCAAATAATGATATGACATCATGTCTCAAAACTTATAAGTTTGACTTGCAAAGAAATTGGTGACCATAATTTGGAGGAGGAAATATCCACGTATTGAGGTCTAAAGTAAAGTAACATTGCACTCAACAAAAATATTTCTATCACATATATTCTGGAAAAATAAATCATAATTGCAAAAATATTCTAAATTGGAGTCTATTGATAAAACTCAAATATTTTAGTTAACTATATATTGTTCATTTTTTATGTATCATTAAGCTTAAACACTCCATATGTTTACACTTAAGTAACATTGTATCAAGTGGGATGACTCCCGTGCGCTCTTCTGCCCTTGTTGGGTGTACTTCTACTCTTTATGATGTTGTTGTCTTTATTTCACAAATGCTTAGTAGAATAGTTTAACCACTTAGTGTACAACTTTTTAGAAGTGCACCACCTCGAACTAAGTGAAGAATTAATTGAGCTCTAATGAAATGATCACATAGGACTTGTGGTGAATCATCTCTTATCAATGGTTATAGATCATTAAGAAAAGGACAAGTGCAAGTTGTAGCATCAAACCACCATGCAATCCAATCTTTGCCACCTTAGGGGTCACCTGAGAGAAGGTTCTAAAAATGGTTTATATGCGCAAGAGAAGGCTTCCAAGAAGAAGAAACATTTGAAAATACTTTTTCTCTTAGGTAATTAAGCTTGCTAGCTTCTTTGCTGGGATAAGCACATTCTTATAGAGCCACTGCCACTTCTCTTGCATTATCATTAGCATTGAGATAAGAATGTTTGTAGGTGTCAAGGTTTTAGTAATTTTTTTCATTAGTATATCTTGCATTATGAATATCAATTTGAAAACCCTTTATTTAAACCATTATAATGATATTTATAATTATCTCATATTATATATGAATAAAAAGACATTCAATAATTTTAACTTTAAAAAATACAAACTAAAATAAATGTTCTATAATTACATTGAGAGGCGTAGCTATACAATGGCACCACAATTTATATCTTTGTCATAAAAATGAAAAAAGATAAGATTGACATTTCCTTCCTTATCTAATCAGAAATAACAATGTTTTTATGTTTTTTAATATTATTTTAAAATTGTTAAAGATTCTTTAAATTTGATATCTTTCAATATTTTTTACATAAATTTTATTTATTAAATATAAATATACTAATAGATATCACCATTTTATTATTTTATTATTTACCATAATAGAATATTTCCAAAACATTTTTTATTTTTTTTTATCGGTAAAAGGCCGAAGCCCTGAATCTTATTATTAATACAAATAAATGAAGTTTTACATAAAGAACCCCGCTCAGTCTAGGCACTGGTAGGAAAGAGCGAGGTAGAGAAAACCTCCAGCCACGCCCAAGACCGAAGCCCGGTTACTGATACATGCCATAGATGCTATTACATACATCAATTTACTGGAGCAAAGTTATGAACCGAACATCCTGAACCAATTTGTCCATCACATATTGACCTTATTTCCCATTAAAACCATTATCTATTTATATAGATACTATTTACATGCTCATTCCAACTTTGAGCTCTTTCCACTATATACCATCCGTAAAGAGAAAAATCATTATAAATGTTCCTTAGTAGAGTAGCAATTTACAGGTAAGCTTACTTGCTGTAATCCCTAGATGAAAATATACTGACTACTAAAATATGTACAGCCTTTAATTATACACACACACAAAGCTATCTCTAATATTGATTATAAGGTACGACTGTTCCTATATTCAGGTGCCCATTAACCGGAGCTATGATCTTCCAAGGCCAAAACATTTGTAACTTTGTATGACTATGATGCTATACCAGGTTATTCTTAGTAGCCATACTCTCCCAGGCTCTGCTCTTCCTAACCATTACCACAACACTTTCAACCTCTTTTGGTTCCTTCTTGGTTCTCTTAGTGCATCTGGGTATCTCCAGAGCCATGATATGCAGATTTGGGGGAGCCATGCTATCCAGGTCTATGGGTATATCGAAGCCCTCAAGTCTCCAATAATTGATCAACCAGCTCTTATCCATATTTTCCTCCAATATTTCTTTAAAGAGGAAATCGATGTTCCTGGCCATTTCAGGCCAGTGTACATCGAAGCTATCTTCCTCTATAAAGGAAAACATGGCCACCCTCTGCAACTGTGGAATCCGCTCAAGATCCTCCAAGTTTATCTGCATTGTTATCTCTAGATGGGGTATTGTTAAATCTCAATCAACACAATAAACCATCTTTTCCAACCCTTCGAGATGCTCCTCGGCAAATACTATCCTTGAAACCTTAATGATATCCGCCTTTCTTTTCCCTACAAAGATGAAGAGAGCAATGAACATACCTATCACCCCTCCATTTGTTCTATATGTATACATGTTACTGAAATGGCAGTCCCCAATGGACTTCACTATTGGCCTTCTAATTGAATCCAACAAGTGGTTGAGAATTTTATTCCACCTCTCTGGAAGAATACTTCCTCAGAAGGCCATAGCTCGATTGCTTTTGGTGTAAAAGGTGCAAAGCTTTGTCTCCATTTCAACTGCTTAGAATGTCTATATTAGTGTTTCTTTAAATACCCAAAGAGATCGATCCTGCTGGAAGGATCTAGAGGTTACCTGCTAAGTATTCTCTAATATCTATAGCTAATACTTAGCAAGCAACCCTTTAAGAAGAGAGGAACCATTCACTATAATGAGACGACGAGTCTTCATCTAGTTACCTAATGAAAAGGACTAATGATGCTCACAGGAATTAATGTCAGTTAAAGTCTTGCCGCTTGCCAGGGAAATAGGAATAAGTAAGAGCCTAGTATTGATGCTCTCAAAAGCAGGCCTCGATTATCATGTTGTATCTTTCATGATTACATCAATTGATAACTTCTTGCTCCTTCATCTTTTCCATTTGTTATATGGATGATCCCCGTGAATCTTAAAAGACCAGAGGCTACTTGTTGTTCCAATGAACTTTAACTGCCCAAGCTTCTATGATTTGTATAACACATGCTCAATTTTGTGTTATATTCTTATGTCAATAATGCGAGCAATTATTGTAGGGTAGTGTGTTACCTAGTTCTAATGCACTTTTAAAAATACTCAATTTAATAATGGTTTAATGGGCTCTGAAAATAGTATCATTGCTACAATTTTATAACCTGCAATTGATTATTAATATGACCATACTTAATGTAACCCGTTTCCATGAACTGATTAAGGTCTACGAACCTCTATCTATCACACTCAGACCTGCTAAAAATGCTAACGCTTGCCTATTCTATAATTTCCCTATTCCTAATCCACCAAATCATGCAATGTTCTACATCTTGGGTGGGAATAACAATCCTTCCCATGAATTAAAAAGTTAGTCTAGAGAGTTTTGGACTTTGACCTAAGGAGAATGGAGGACCTATGTATTAAATTAGGGATAAGTTACTCTACTATGAAATTGTCTTAGATAAAAACTAGTTTTATCTTGATTAAGCTTATGTGCCTATGCTGCTCAAAATATTACGACAAATTATGTAATATTGTTATTATATAGCTTCTAGGATACTTTATGACTTAAAAATTTCCATTGTTACTTTTCCATCTGCTCCTAGGTTTGCTAATAGGTCTGCCTCCGAATTACCTTCTCTGTAAGTGTGCCTAATTTTGTGTTTTATTATGCTTCCCAGGATTTGGTTAATCTCTTCTATCTTCAAGTTCAAAATCCAATTCGGTGTTTTTTTGGTTCGAATAGCATTAATTATAATTTGAGAGTCCCCTTCTATAATAAGTTTTGGGATGTTGAGCTCCTTACATATCTTAAGCCCCTCTATAGCCGCTAGACATTCTGCCATGTTATTTGTGGAGGGACTAATGGGTTTAGAATATCTGGCAATAACTTCAGCTTTCCAGTTTTGAATAATCCCCCCAATACCAGCGATTCCGGGGTTACCTCATGAAGTTCCATCAAAATTGAGTTTATATCAACCCTCTTTCAGAGGTATCCATTTACATGCTACTCGATCTTCCTTCAATTTGGACCCTCCTCTACTGTACAGGGGGGGAATGTCTAATTTAGGCCATCTAGTCCTAATTTTATTATCCCAACTCCTAAATGTTTCCTCGAAACTTAACTTATCCCTAAGCTTGTTGTTAATAATTTCTACAATAGATGCTTCAATTTTGTTTTTGATCGAGGTCCAAGATAATTTTTGATCCGAAAAAATTCTTCTATTTCGCTCTTTCCAAATTTCTCATACTACTATTGATGGAGCTATAGTCCAAATGTCCTTATATAAGTTATCTTTATACAAAGATGGCCGTGCTTTGAGGTTACTACGTAAATCTCTGTGACTTGCAGACTTCCATCCTAAACTCTGATGGAGCCAGTCCCAACAATTTTGGGCAAAGGGACAGTTAAGAAGGAGGTGATTGACATCCTCGGTTTGATTTTCACACAACGAGCATCTAGAAGGTCCTTCAAAACCCAATTTCGTAAGTCTGTTGGCCTCAAGATTCTATTCTATAATGCCGCCCACAAGAACATACCTGCTTTAGGGAGACAGAACTTATTCCAACACAGATTCAAGGGGATATCTATGTTATCCAAATTGTTTTCTTTAATAATTGAATTGTAACCTTCCTTAACAGTGTAATTGCCATTATTAGACCCTGCCCAGATTAAGATATCCGATCTATTTTTAAGAGATAATTCTCTATCCTCCAAAATAGCTAAGAGTTTTCTCTTTTCTTGCCACTCTCCATTGATTTCACTTAAATCCTTCCAAGGGTTACCTTCCTCCATTCTGATATAGTCCTTAAGATAGACTCCTATACCCCTTTTACATTCTTCCATAAATCCTAGAGAGAAACCCCTTCTACTTAGGGAAGTGAGACCAACCCATGAATCATCCCAAAAAAGAGCCTTATCTCCTGCTCCAACATCCCAAGTAAGAAATTTGCTAATAATCCCTCTACATTCCTTAATGAAATTCCATATCCTAGACCCTTTGACATGAGAATGGGCTCTGAAAATATTAATGGGTTCAGAGTCAGGGACATACTTGTTGATTAATATAGAAGCCCATTTGCTGTTAGATTCCTTATACATTCTCCATATAAGTTTAGCCCCAAGGGCTTGGTTTTGCCATAATAGATTCTTAATACCAAGACCCCCTTTGGAAACAGGTTTGCACAAGTTATCCCATTTGATAAGGGCATGTTTTTTATTGTCTGATGTGCCTTGCCAATAAAAGTCTCGGAGCATTTTGTCTAGATTATGCTTGACGTTAATCGAGATGGGAAGGATAGATAGATGATATGTGGGAATGGTAGACAAGACCGATTTTATCATTGTTGTCCTTCCTGCTTTGGTTAACCATTTCCCTTTCCAAGAGCTCTTCTTACTTTGGACTTTGGAGATAACTTGTTGCCATAGTTTGGTCGATAGAAGACCCTTGTCTAGGTCGATTCCCAGATACTTGCATGGAAGTTTACCACTTTTATACCCCAACAAGTTGCATATCTCCCGCTCGATTTTTGGAGTTGTATTTAAAAAGAATTTTTTTGATTTGGCTAGATTAACTTGTTGTCCTGAGGCTCTTGAGTAGATGTCTAGAACCTCCCTGAAAGCTCTAGCTTCTTGACTGGTAGCAGCTCCCGGTAGAATGGTATCATCTGCAAACTGCTAATGTGTAATGTGAGGTACATTTTCTGATGCTTTCAATCCCAATATTTTGCCTTCAAGCTGCTTCTGTGTGATCGCTCTACCTAGCACTTCTGCCATAATGACATAGAGAAAGGGGGATAAATGATCACCTTGCCTGATGCCCCTTGAGATACTAAAAAAGCCTTCCAGCGTGCTATTGATAAGAATTGAAATTTTAGGCGTCGAGATGCAATTAAAAATAAGGTTAATCCATTGTTTAGAAAATCTAAAGGCTTCTAAGCACTTACAAAGGAACCTCCAATCCACTTTATCATATGCTTTCTAAATGTCAATTTCGATTAGCATACTGGGTAACTTTGTCAGCTGGGCAGTATGCACTACCTCTTATGCTATTACTATACCATCTAAGATTGATCTGTTAGCAACAAAACCTGTTTTTTCTTCTGAAATAATAATAGGGAGAAGGGTTTTGAGTCTATTTGCTAAACACTTAGATAAAATTTTATAGACGGTGTTGCAAAGGGAAATCAGTCTAAAATCTCCCGGGTCCGTACTTTCATTCTTTTTTGGGATTAAAGTAAAAAAAGGTATTATTTATTTCATTTAAAAGAGATCCTGAGTTACGGGTAGCTTCTACTGCTTGCCAAACCTCTTCTCCAACAAAATGCCAACACTTCTAGAAAAAGTCGGCTTGGAATCCATCTGGTCCTGGTGCTTTATCCAGATGTAATTGGAACACTGCTCTCTTAACTTCATCCCGGGATAGCTTACTATTAATCATCTTGTTGTCGGATTTTGAAATTAATTTGGGGATAGCTTTCAACATTTCTCTTTGCACAATAATGCTCAAAGCTTCTGAATTATTTAGAAGGGTTTGATAATAATTGGTCAAAACTTCAGAGATCTGCTTAGGGTCTGTAGTAATGCTCCCCTTGTCCTTCTTAATTTTAGCTATTCTATTAATGCCTCTTTTAAAGTTAGTTGTATTATGGAAAAATTTAGTATTATTGTCTCCCTCCTTTAATCAAGATTCCCTGGATTTCTGCTTCCAGAAAATCTCCTCGTTAAGAAGTATATCATTATATTTTGCCAATAATTCTTTTTCCTGTAGATAACTGTGTTTATTCATACCTCTTTCTATTACCAAGTTATTAAGCTCATTAATTTCTTTTTCTAGTTTTGCCTTATCTTCAAAAATATTCATAAAAGTTTCTTTATTCCATTCTAGTGCCTTGTTTTTTATGATTTTAAATTTTTCTGTTAAACAATACATCTTTGAACCTTTAATTGAGATTTGATTCCACCATTCTTCTAAGTGCTTGATGAAATCCGGATTTTGGAACCACATGAATTCGAACTTAAAGGGATTTCTTGTTGGTTTAATATCCTCGACAATATCAAGTCTTACGGGGAAGTGATCTGATCCCCCTTCAGGAAGGATTTCTGCGCTAACAAGATGTTTGAAATTGTCAGAATTTGTTCTCATAAAGAACCTATCTAGTTTCTCTGCTATATGACTAAAGCCTGCCCTCCTGTTATTCCATGTATAGACTCCATTGATTGTGTTAACATTTATAAGGTGGTTTTTTGCAACCCATTTGCTAAAGTCTTTATGGGCTTGTGATATAAATTGTGAACCTCCGTATTTTTCTTTTAGCTCTAATATGGCATTGAAATCTCCCCCGATAATAAAGGGCTATTCCAAATTACCTATTAAGTGATCTTGAATTTCTTGCCATACTTGCCTTTTGCCTTCGTTGGGAATTGGTCCATATATGTTGATCAAATTGAATTTTAAATTCAATTTTAGACTTTTAACTTCTAAGGCCATCCAATTATTACTGTTGGCTATTGTTAAAGCTGCTACTTTATGGGGGTCCCATATAAAAGCTAACCCTCCTGAATTACCTATGGCTATTACAAATTCAATTTTCCAAATACCTAACCTTTTGCTAAACCTAGAACTTTCTTCTTTATTAAGCTTTGTTTCTTGCAATAAGATTATTTCGGAGTCAAATTTTTTTAAATATCTCTTAACTAGTCTCTATTTGTTAGGGGCGTTGAGGCCCCTAACATTCCAAGTAGTAACTTTCATTGCTCTGTGGGAAGGCACTTCCCCTTCCCAGCATTAAGTAACTCTGCAATTTTAACTTGATTTCCCACATTGCCATCTATCGATCTTAATTCTACTGTAGATTTCCTCCCTCTCTTCTTTTTAATCTTGTTAATATTGGGAGTACTTAGACTTCCTCTTGTCATTGCTATGCCTAACTGCCTATTTTCATTAGTGATACCGAAAAGGCCTTCTACGGATTCCTTGACCAAGGCAAGATTATCATTTAATTTAATGATCTTGCTATTCTGCTATTTTAAAAGATTTTGATCCAGTGTTACTTTGTCTTGGATCTCTGTATTATCAACAATTTCCTTACCATAAGCTTCACACAGTTCTTCTAAATTCTTTGGCAAGTCCAAGTTTAGAGCCTCTAATTCTACAGGGATAGAGGTTGTTGATTTCTCCCCTTCTAACCCTGGCTTCACCAGTTCAGTGTTAAATCTGAGATTGTCACACTTGCCTTTGTATATCTCAATGTCATCTATTAGGTTCTGGCTTTCTTCTGTAGATCTCCTCTTATGAGGATCACATGTTTCTGGTTCTAATGCATAGTTAGCTGGTAGTACTTTTTCTGTATTTCCAACTACCAAGGGGGTGGAGTGAGGCGCTTGCACATTTTCAAAATCTTTTCCCTCTTTTATCTCTGTATTGCAACTATTGATGAGTCTTATTAGAGTTTCTTTCTGATATTTTAATTCTTCATAGTCGCATATTTCATCCATAAGCATTTCCATTAATTCTTCTGTAATTGTATTTCCCAAATGTCTAATGATTTGGTTTACTTCTTCTTCGCATTCTTCCTTTGATTCTTTTTCTGGTAATTGTCCTAGGCATTCTGATTTTGAGGGTTGTCCTTTAGCCTTCTCTGCTGCACCTATTAATTTTTGTTCACCTTCTACTGCTACAAGATCTAAAGTTTCTATGTTATTATGGTTCTTGGACTGGTCTACCTAGCCAGCCTCCTTATCAAACATATCAGACATTCCTAATTTGTTTGCAATGTTCTTATCTATACATTTCAGATCTATAGAGCTCTTTATACCAACAGATTCTATGGAATTTGAATTATCAGTGATCTTCTCTATTCTTATGTTATCAGTTGCTTCATTGTTATCCATGGAAGTTTCTATCCTCTTTAACCTATTTTGGGAATATGAGGATTCCCGGGGATTCTTACTCCCCGATACATTGAAGTCACATAACTTGGGAGGATGGGACTCAGAGGAGCCGGATTCGATGATTGGTAGTTCAATATCTCCTTTATTGTTAAAGAATTTATCTGTGCCCCAAATTTTGGTGTTATTGAGGGGGTCATTATTGTTTTCTAGAACAAGTAAGGTTGAATTCCCTATCTCCTCATATTCTTCTACGAAATCCTCCAAAATCTGAGGATTTATAATTATGATGTTTGAATTAAAACACGGCTTCATGGGGGGAATGTATTTGTCGTGGTAATTAAAATTAACAATGATAATAACATATGATATGCTATGTTTGAGACTAATAGTCCTCTTAAAAACACCAATTTCATCTCCTATGCTTTTTATAATTTCTGGTTGATTGCACTCTAGGGGCAAATTTCTTAAATTAATAGCTCTCTCTACTTGAAAATCCGCTAATTTTATTGGATTAAAAGGAAACCAAGAGCAGACAAAAAAGGAAGCATCCCTAAACTTCAAATGTCCTTTCCCTAAAATTTGACTTTTGAGATTACTACTTTTACAATCCACAAAGAGAAAATTGTCTATCATGGTAGTAATACTTACCTCTGGAGGCAGGAGAGATAATAGACCTTTGACTATGTCCTCAATATGGGCTCCAGTTCCCATCCACTTGCATACAATACCTGTTTCTATATAGGCATTTTGCTTTTGTAAAATGAGCTTTTCATCCAGTGAAACCACTAATTGTTTTTGCTTAGTTGCACGTCTATGAGGCAGAGTGTATGTTTCATCCTTATTTTTAGAAGACGAAAAGCCCCTAGAACCAGGCTTTACCATATTTTGTGCCTTTCTCTTAATCGATACCACATTTTCCTTCCTTTGGTGAGGAGGGTTGTATGTTTTTGGCGGAGCATGGATAAGATCTGAAAAAATTTCTAAAGCCCTCTGTTCCAAATCTAGGGCTTCGCAAGGATGAGATTCCAATTTTTTAAATCCCTCATCCTTCGAAACCCTAGGTTTTTTATGAGAGGGTGTAACTGAACTTACTTTCTTATTCAAAGCCTCAAAGGCATTTTTCAAAGGAAATGCATTGTTAATGCCAGAATTTGTATAGGGTTTTGCTTTATATTTCTTTTCAATTTTTTGCCATATCGGGCTTTGCTTTTCCTTGCACTCGGCCACTACTTGAGCTGTTATATACCTGTCCTCCCTCAGAGCAGAAAGGGGTTTGCTAGGCTTACTTGCTGGTGCTGCTTTAGGTTTATAAGCCTTGGCGAATCCATTGTATGCTTTTGCTCTTAGGGCATATTTTGTTTTCGCATAGAAACCTATCTGTTTGTCCAGGGTTTGCACCGAATGGATAATGGGCCTAGGATTCAAGATCCTAATCCGATTTTCCTTTGTATTTGGATTTTCTAATTTGAAATCTGCAACCCTAACATTTGATTCCTTCTTCTTCGGCACTTCCTCAAGAAGACTCTTTTCCTTCTGCTTTGCAATGAATGCCTTCAAGTTTTCATAATTTGGGCACTGGGATCTGAGATCGGGCATTCTACATTCCTCCATTCTATGCCCATACAAGAGACAGTTAAAACAATAGCCCGAAAAATTATTGCCATCGCATGAGTTCGCGCCCTCAGACTTGTGTGGTTCCTTCTTGATTGACAGACTTTCTTTCGAGTGCCCTTTTTTCCTCGCCTCTTCCCTTCGGATATGCAATAATCCTAATCTAATTTGCCTTTGACGAAAGGCCGCTTTCCTCTATATTCTAATTTTTCGCATTTTTGCAATTGTATATTTCCAAAACACTTTAGCTTAAATATGTTATATAAAAAATAAAATAAAAGATTGTCCATCAGAGTAATCTTTAAGAAATCCCCTCTTAAAAAAGATATAAAATCTTGGCGAATCTTTCATTTTCTTGAAAAAAAAATTAATTTCTATTGGCGAATCTCTCAAATGTTTTGAAAAAAAATGTATTCTTATTGGTGATTATTTTTTAATAACAATTTTTTTGTAGAAAATATTGGTGAATATAAAACAATAAAAATAAATAAATTAATCACCATGGTGAATACTTCTATTTAAACAAATAGATTTCTTATAGAAAATTATTAGGCTTAATGTGGAAATCTTTGATGGGTTTAACGAATAGAATCTATAATAATTACTTGCTACCATTTGTTTAAAATATAATCTAATAAACTCATTGTATTGTGTGAGACAAATGTATTGATATTTTTAAATACTAATAGAGCCCAAAATTTTTTCAAGACCATTGATTTATATTGAAATCAACAATCCGAGAGAAATTTTAGCTCTCATAAGCATTACAAACCAAATTGTAACATTTTTACCTCATAGAATATAATGAGGGCCACTAGATTATACTTTAAGTTAGTAATAGAAACTAAAAGTTTGTGATAGATCCCCACAATAACTAATAATCATGATATTACTGGAGAATTAATTTAAATTTCTACAATAACTTATACAATTTTGGCGAATCAAATCAAATCATGTATCGAATATTGTGGCAATTTTTTGAGTTAAAGTTTTTATAAAATAAATTATTTTGTGATTTAAATATTTCTAAATCAAAATTTTGTAAAAATGTGGCGATTTAGGTTGCCTAAAATCTTGAATTATTAATCAAATTTGGATTCTCAAATTTCCAAAATTAGCCAATTGGCAAATATTAGCCACTAAAAATTACTATGTTGTCCATAAAAGTATACTTAACAACCATAACATAGAGGACCCGAAATGCTGTCATGAAATGTTTTCATTTTTAATAAAACAAAATATTTTTCCATGTATTAGATAAAACAGAACGTTCGAAAAGTCAACTTCCTATGTGCTTCTGACGTCATATTCAAGATAAAGATGAAAGGAACGCGACAAGACAATACGAAACCATTTCGAGGAAACATCTTT
Organism: Chamaecyparis obtusa; assembly: GCA_027943335.1. Taxonomy (NCBI): domain Eukaryota; kingdom Viridiplantae; phylum Streptophyta; class Pinopsida; order Cupressales; family Cupressaceae; genus Chamaecyparis; species Chamaecyparis obtusa. The sequence goes on from BSBK01005248.1 coordinate 1,777,917, forward strand.
GACACATTCCTGCGAAAGTCAGTATGAAAGGGAATAAATTGAATCAATGCAAATTGCAGACTCAGTCGCGTCTACGCTGAGAATGAAGATTCCACTGTAACTTCAATTGCCGAGTTTATTTCTTATATAAAGAAGACAATTCTATAGCCTTGCAAAGAGAAGAAACCGCAGAAAAGAAACACTGAAAGGACAAGCCGCTCAGGATTAAGCAGCTGTAAAAAGCTTCAAATCCAAGAGAAATTAACACTTTCCTAAATACTTTAGGAAATGGTGTCGATGATTGCAAGCTCTATGCATAGCGAATCGCACAAGGCTTGGCAGAGGGCAACTAACAAGATTTATAAACGAAAATATACATCACATTTTCACAGAAAAGGTCTCAGTATTTACTCCTTATCAGATGTGCTCAGACAGTATCGGCAGTATGCCCTTAATTTTGTCAGTAATAGCTCCTTAGATGGTGTACTCAAGGAATGTTTCTTAGACTTGGGATTATTTCCTGGGGACAGGAAAATCTGTGCTGATGCACTTTTGGATATTTGGGTTTATGTTAGAAAGCTACAGAGGCATGATGCTTTTGCCGTCTTATCAGAACTTGAAAGCAGAGATCTATTAAATTTAACTAGCAACTCAAGGTAATTGCCTTTGCTATTATACAATTTTATATATTGGGTTTCTTTTAATCATGTTTCTCAACAGTAAGGTGACATGCTTGCTCTTAACAGGGGAAGTACAGCAACTTCATATGGAAATGGAAATGCTTCAGAGCTTTACTTTTCCCAGCGTGATGGAATGCGAGATTTAGCTTTGTATTTGGGACACCATGACAATATACTCCATCGCAAGAGGTTGGTCATAGAAAGGAAGAACTTTGCTTCGTTAAAGAATTGGGAGTTGCTAAGAGATAGAGCGTTTGACACTCAATTTCTCTCCATTCTCACCGGTAACTTATTCAAAAACTCTTCCACATCCATTTTGGTCCACAAAAACATTTCTTTGTTTTCATGTTCATTGTTGATGTCCAATTATAGGGAAAAAAAATTGATTTTCGGAATTGAATATGGTTTACATCACTTTTCTAGGTCACTTGGCTGCATCTGCATGAATTTCACATACATAGCTAGTAGTCATCATTAGTGCAAAAATTTCTAACTGGATTTGCTTTGTATTTAATACATGCAGGCCCTATGGAGGAAAATGACTGGTATGATATGAACTTCCCTGAAACAGAGACTCTGTTGTTGCTCTTTGATTCGACAGAATACTTTCTCCCCCCATTTCTGAAATCCATGAAAAAGTTGAAGTTTCTGATGATATCCAATCGCGGTACGGACAAGGCAACAGTGAAAGGTCTAGATGTGTTATCTTCACTCACTCAACTCAAGAGTGTCTGCTTGGAGAGGTTGATTTCACCCCTTGGTGGAAAACAGAGCATTCAAGCACTGCAGAATATAGAGAAGCTATCTTTGAGCTTATGTGAAGGATTTGAGAATATATCCACATTCACCAAGTTACACGATTTTAACCTCGATCACAGCAATGATTTGGAGGAATTACTTCCTGGTATCTGCAATATACCCTCCACTCTGTCATGCTCTATCACAAACTGCCATCAGCTTCAAAATTTACCATATGATTTTGAAAATATGAAAAATCTAAGAATGTTAAGGTTATCGGCATTACCACGCCTGGAACAGCTTCCTGCATCAATTGGGAAACTTGAACAGTTGGAGTATCTAGACATTTCACTGTGTGAGGGCTTGAAAGAGCTTCCAAAGGAAATAGGACAACTCCAGCAACTGAAGGAGCTTGATATGAGAGAGTGTTCCCGCCTGACAACGTTACCTTCAAGTGTTTGTGAACTGAGTTCTCTGAAGATCGTTAACTGTGATGAGACGATTGGGAAGCAGTGGTTGCAGGTTAAGAACACTTCTATTCCTGAGCTTAGAATTCAAATTGTGGAAGCACAGTTTAGCCTGGATTGGCTTGACGATTGACTTTTATCTTTCATCTTGAAGAATAAGATCTAAGGATCTTGGCATCCTTTATAAATGTTTTTCATTATTTTCATGTTCATTGGCACGAATCAATATAAGGCCCTCTAGATTTTCAGCCTAAGATTATGATCAATTTTAATGGCAGATTAGTGCAGTAAACAGTTTTTACAGGATTGTAAATACATAACGAACGTACTGTCTCTCCCAGGACAATTCTTTGTTATGCATAAACTTGGATGTGGGTGTGTGTAAATGGGCGTATGTTGTCCGCACAGAATATACATTTAATCTCCATCATTTCCTGTGAATGTAGATTAAATTAATCAAAGCGCTCATAAGTTTACAATTTTCAGAGTGTGTTCTATGTACAAATTACTCAAAATATATAATAAGAAAATACTTTCTTGAATGTGCCATACTGCAATGTTTGTTAAGAGTAATAAATAATTGAATCATGTGCTCTGAGGAGTTATGTTAGTTGGCTGTCAAATAGTTCAAATTAAGTGTTAAATTATATTTAGGTTTGGAGGAAGTCTTTCAGGTTGAGATTATCACCAAATCCTTATCTTAAGCAAGACTGTAGCAGAAAAAAAACCAAAGATGTTAGAACATCTAAGAGTTACTTACTCAATTTAAGAATAAAAATTTAAATAGATATTAGAAAAGATAAAATTTATTAAAAAAAAGGTAAAGACTCTAAAATATGATAGAGAAATTAAAATAGTGAATTTTCAATTAACAAATATTTAATATAAGAAAATAAAAGATAAAAATAGACAGTTTTAAGTTAGAAAATGTTCAATATTATGATTTAAGAATTCAAAAGTCTTTGCAAATAAGATAGAAGTCCTAAGTAAACATGGAAAAATTGTGATTGAGTTCCTCGTCGAGACAAAAATTAGAATTAAAAAAATGTATAACATTATTGGTGTGGAATGTGTATAAAGTATATTAATAAAATTCATAAAAATATTCAAAATTATCATGCAAATGAGTTTGACTAATCACAACACTTCGATAGAATACCAAGTGCAAGAGGTTAATTGTGCTTTTATATCTCTAATTTGAGTCATCATGGGAGAGCTACATATTTACATAGCATGAGGATGATGTGAAACTCTTGTACTTAGATTTCTAACTAGATACTTGAGTTTTTGCTTGCACTTAGATTTGTTGCTAGATAGACTTAACATGTTGAAAGCATGTTGTTTGTGAATAAAAGTATAAAGTACACTTTAATAGGTATATTGTCACCTTTTGGAGAGGTAAAAAGAATAATATCTAATAAAGGTTAGGACTACAATTGTAGCTTAACGGGGTTGGTAATTTGTAGGACCACAATTATCACCACACCACCAAATCATTGCTCATGATTTCATACAAAATGATACATGATAGGAAACCAACCACCTTAATCTCATAAAAATAAAGAATGTCCAAAGGTGTAAATCTATCTTAATTTTCTCATACAACAAACATGTATTGTGAATCTATCATACCCCTAACTTTATATAAGAAGTAGTTGATTAAAAACATAGGTCTAATGATATTTCCTCAAATTCCAACCCTTTTAAATTAGAATAATTATTCTATGAGAAATTTACTTTTGCTTGATAGGGAGAACTTTCCAAATTGCATGACATTTCTTAGCAACAAATTCTACTTCTTCCAAAACTCAATGAGGGTTGTGAGTTCTAGCGAAAAAAAAAAATAGAGAGGGTTGTGAGAATCCTAATTGTCCTCAAGGGGAAAATCGGCTTGAAAAAATAAAGGCACAACATAATATGAAATTAGATAAATCACTTGTAGCAAGTGATCATCTTGAGTAACAAGGTTTATCAACCTTCTTGGAGAGCTCACTAAAAGAGCAAGTAGGTTTCAATGAAGCCACCACCACTTATCTTGCTATATCATAAGTATTGGAAGAACATGGCACACTTATCAAACCCTTATTAATTATACTATTATTATTATTATATTTCATAGTGTGAATACTATGATTTCTTATTGAACTATTGCAATCACTTCATCAACATCAATCCATCATTACTTACATTTAAATCGTAAAATTATACACATTCAAAAACTAATTTAATAAAATATATAATTATAAAATAATCTTTAACATTATATTTAAAAATAAATAAATGTAAAATAATTTTTAAAAAATTAACCTTCAATAGTGATGAGCTACTTCTAATAAATTAATATACAATACTCTAATCTATACTTCACCATGACAATATATTTTAATCAGTTGAAGGATGGTCCTACTTTAACTATTTGAAGAATTATATTCAATAATTGCTTACAAGAGTTGAAAACTTGCCATTAAACGTTCATGAGAAATATATTCCATCGATAAAACAAACTTGTAGAATAGCCAGCTTCGTGGCAGAAGGATTTAAGGAATAGACTAGCAGGAAAACCGCACCTACGTGGCATTGGAATTAATTTGTTCTATGCAACAAATCAACAAGGTTGGTGGTAGGGAAAAAATAAATGCAGATTAATGCGCGTATACGCTGAGAATGCCGATTTCATGGAAACTTCAATAAAACTGACTACTTCGATATTTGCCTGTCTATATAGTATTATATAAGGACGAGAAGTATATGATAGCGTTGCAAAGGAAAAGAAATCACATAAAAGAAACAGTTTGTGACAAGTTCAATACACGGCTTTGATTCATTTTTTGACAGTTCTGGAATGGTGAATGATTCCACGTATTGATTTGAAATTCTCAGTTTTATGTGGGGTTGTAGAAATGCATTCTATGTTGCATTCATGTTTTAAGCCTTTACTAATAAGCTCATTCCCTTTAAATTCTGGGTTTTCCCTCTTTGAATGTTGAATGAGTATAAGAAGAGATAAGTTAGTACAGATGTGTGATATTCTGCGAATGTGGTGGTTTACTTTTTGTTGCTTTTTTGTTTTTATCGTGGTAGACTTTCTTGCTTCAATGCTGCTCTTTATGGTGAATTAATTTTCTGTTAATTTACATAATTAGCCTCTTTGTTCCATGGGTCAGCACCCTTTTACTGTTGCTATTTTCAAAAACAAACTGTGAAATTATTCTATGTTTTCCCTGACTTGATTTATTAGTTTTATTTTACTGTATAGTGGACAGAAAGTGTTTCTTTCAGTAATTGATATACTGATTGTGTTTACCGTAGAAAATGTGAGGAAAATGTATATTTTAAGGTCCATGGTACAAAACACATATAAGTATCAAACACAAATCCACAATCCCCTCAATCCTCGAGAATTCTCTCGATTACCATTGTTAGGCCCAGAGGATGCTCTGTTGTTTCTCTGCTTTTAGACAGACATTTTAAGCACTACGGAAGCAAATAGAGTAAAAGAGGTATAGCTCTTTATGATAATATTGTTGTTTTTTCTGTATTATATATTTATTAATAAGATTCTGTTGTCCTGCAGGGTTTGCTAATAATTTTCTATACATTTGTGATGTGCAGGTGCAAACAGAATGTGATTATCTGCCACTTACTCTGTAAATTATTTGGAGCTTTTCCAATGGGGAATCCTAGAGGATTGGAAAGGGGCAAAAAACCAAGATTTCTAAAAGAGAATACACATCAAATTATCACATAGAAAGGTTATATAGATTGCTGCAGACCAGTATTGACTCCTTAGATGATGCAAAAAATGAATATTTCTTAGACTGTTATTTCTAGAGGACAAGAAAATCTGTGGTGATGCACTGTTGGATATTTTTGTTTATGTTCGAAACCTGCAGAAGTGTGGTGCTTTTGGTATCTTATCTGGACTTCAACCGGAAACCTGTTAAGTAGCAATCTAAGGTAATTTGTCTTTCCTTTTGTATACGATCTCTATTATATTTTTCAACACTAAGCTAACACACTTGTACTAAACAGGGGAAGTACAACTATCTGATATGAAAATGCCTCGGAGCTATACTTCCTCAGCATGATGTATTGCCAGATTTAAACTTTTATTTGGCATACCAAGAAAATGTAGTCGACAGCAAGAGATTCTGCATTTGATACTCAAATTCTCTCTTTTCCCACTGGTATGTTATTCAAAAACTCTTTAAAAAAATTATTTCAGTCCCCAATTGTGGTTTTTTATTTTTTTTAAAAGGTATTAATCATTTTTTTTAAGTTCAGCTTTAATGCCAAATTATATATTAGAATTGAATTTCAAACATGATTTTCTTCATATCATGACGTTTGCATCACTAATCTAAGTAAATTCAAACAAAATTGTAAGGCTTTGGTAATCTAATCACTTGTTCAGTGGGTAAGCTCAACTGGCTCTGTAAACTACTTTTTATGGATATTCTAAATGTCCTAAATATGCAACAATGCTGTTTTCAATTCTCAGACTTATTAAACACACTTCTTTCTCTGCGTCAAAAATATAAGCTCTATTTTCCCATCCATATATCTATTTTTGGATTCAACTTCAATATGACAAGAATAACCTATATAACTCAAACTGATAGTCATAATTAATGAAAAATTGTTTTAATTGGATTTCCTTTGTTATTTATGCATGCAGACCCTATGGAGAAAATCACTAGCATGATATGAATTTCCCTGGGACAGAGGCTCTGTTACTCTTTTGTGGGACAAAATACTTGCTTGAATCTTTCCCCATACTTGAATACTTTTTTATGGTATTAAATTGTGATACAAATAAGGCAACAGTGAAAGGTGTAGATGTCTTGTCTTTACTTGCTCAACCCTAAGAGTCTCCGCTTGGAGATATTGATTTCATCTCTTGCTGAGAAACAGAGTTATGAAGAAAACAAAACTTGGAGAAAATATCTTTGAGCTCATGTGAAGAGTTTGGAAAGATATCCACATTCAACACAAGCAACCTTATATAATTTTAAGCTAGATCAAAGTAGGGATTTTGAAGGGTTGGTCCTTGATATCTCGAATATGTCCTCTCTGTCATTGTCAAGGACATATTCCATCTTAATGTAAACACTAGCACTATGTACTTAATGTGCTGGCAGTTTATAGTGGAGGTGTGATCCCAAAATTTTAACTCTGAGCTCTATAGTAGAGCTTTTTTTGGTTAGCAACCACTTTCCTAATTTTCTCGTCACATACATCAAGCTTCAGGGTACTTAGTTCACAACTAGTTGTAGTTAACCTCTTCAAACAAGAACATTCTCTTGTATCAAACTCCCTCAATTTCTTGAGTTGTCCTATTTCCTCTGGAACTTCTTCCAAACCCTCTCATGCTGAAATATCTAGATATTCCAACTGTCCAAGCTTTCCAATTTATACTGGACGCTCTTTCAGGCCTAGTAATGTTGATAGTTTTAATTTTCTTAGATGACTCATATTTCCAAGATCATATGGTAAATTTTGAAGCAGATGGCAGCTGGTTGGGAAGTGCTTAAAGAGCTACCATGTTCTGGTGAACCTGCTGGATTTTTACATTAGCCCCAGTTCTATTAATTACCATTGTTGGACCCAAAGGACATTTTGTTGCTTTTCTACTTCTGGATTTTTGAACAGATATCAATTCTAGGCACTATTGATGCAAATCTCTTAAAGGAGGTATAGATTTTTCTGAAATATTTTTCTTTTGGATCCCATAAAAATATTCATTGATTAATTAGATTTTGATGTTTACTAAAATCATTTTCTTACAAGTGCTTTATACATTTTATGAAGTGCGTGTGCAAGCAGAATGTGATGGTCTGCCACTTGCTCTGAAGGTGATTAAAAGCTCTTTGTATTGGAAGGCACGATAGGATTGGGAATGGACAGATCATTTTTTCTAAAGTAGAATAAATTTCAGATTATCACAGAAAGTACTATTTAGATTGCTGCAGGCTTGTATTGATTACTTAGATTAGTGTTTCTTATTGTTGGAGTTATTTCCAGGGGACAAGAAAATCAGTGGTGGTGCATTAATTGTTGATTGGGTTTACGTTTGAAACCTATGAAGCCATGATGCATTTGTTATTTCATCTAGAACTTGCAAGCAAAAACCTGTTAAACTTAACAGTATTCTAAGGTATTGTCTTTCTTTTCATATCTTGGATCTTCTGTTACCATATTTATCAACACTAAGCTGACTTGCTAGCACTAACAGGTGAAGTAAAACAGTCCCAATATGGAAATGCCTCAGTGCTATGCTTTTTTGAGCATGATGTAGTATGAGACCTGGCCTTGTATTCGGCACACCAAGACAATGTAGTCAATAGCAAGAGGTTGGTCATAACAAACAGGGAATCTACTTTGTTTGGCAAAGGGGAATTGCTTAGTGTAGTGCATTTGATACTCAAATCCTCTCCCTTTTCACTGGTGAGTTATTTAAACATGGATTTTGTCCAAATATATATTTTTTGGAAATGCTAACCATAATTTCTCATCTTCACCTTTAATATCAAATTGTGGAATAGAATTGAAATTCAAGCAGTTTTTTTCTGTATAGTATGGCTTTAACTTCTCTGTCGTGCACAAGATATATTTATGATTAACATTGAAAAACTAATACTATGTCTCTGATAATCTAATCCCTTGTTCAGTTGGGGAACTCAACAGTCTATCTAAATTATTCAAAATATCTTGATTTTTTTGATGCAACACTTACTGTTTTCAATTCTCACTATCTTATCATTGCTCACTCTAGTTAAGAGTGTCCACTTGGAGAGGTTGATTTCACCCCTTGGTGAAGAACTGAGCATTGAAGCACTGCAGAACTTAGTGAAGCCATTTGAGCTTATGTGAAGGATTTGGAAATATATTTGCATTCATCAACACCCAGCTACCAGATTTTACCTGGACCATAGCAGTGATTTGAAGGAGTTGCCCCTCGGTATTTGCAATATGTCCCCCACTCTTTCATGCTCTACTACCAACTGTCATCTGCTTCAAAATTATCCATATGATTTTGGAAATATAAGTTATCTAAGAATGTCAAGGTTATCAACATTACCACACCTAGAACAGTTTCCTGTATCAATTGGAAAACTTGGATGGTTGGAATATCTAGACATTTCACTATGTGCGGGCTTGAAAGAACTTCCAAAGGAAATAGGACAACTCAAGAAATTGATGGAGCTTGATATGAGAGAGTGTTCTCATTTGACGGTGTTACCTTCAATTGTTTGTGAACTAAGTGAAGTTTGTTACCTGTGATGAGAGAATTGGGAAGCAGTGGTTGTGGACCAAGAACATTTCTATTCTTGAGCTTAGAGTTTAATTTTTGGAAGTACAATTCATCTTGAATTGCTTCGATGCTTGACTTTTTTCTTATCTTTCATCTTGAAGGACAAGATCCAAGGTTCTTGACATCCTTGTGAAAGTTTCAATACATTTTCATACTCGCTAGCACAAATCAATATATGTTCCTTTGTATTTTCAGCCCATGATTATGATCACCTTTTGTGGTAAGTTCAAAACTTCAATGTAATAAACATTCTGAGCTGGTTCAATCATGCATAACAAGACATTTCTTTGTTTTGTATAAACCTAGGAGGTGGGAGTATGCAAATATGTGGGAGCTATTCATGCTACAATTAAATTTGACTCAGGAAATTAGAGTGCTCATTTTCTGTAAATGTGGTATGTAGATTAATCCAAATTCACGTCAGTTTACAATTTCCAGTTTTGTGTTGCAACTTATAAGTACAAATTATAGAAATTATCTTCTTTTATTTGGCTGCTACATGTAGCAACCACCCCTTGGTTGCTACTAATTTAGTTTTTTTAGATTTAGTTCATAACAACTATAAACTTAATCAAACATTGTCAACTATTCCACAAAATACAACATTCAGTCTAGATAGTTTCATTGACATGATCCAATGACAACCTGCTAACAACTCCAGTGTCAGACTCAGTTCTTACATGTGGGGACTTATAGCTATGTACGCATAAACTACAAAGCACAAGGGTTCATAAGTACTGGTCAAGTGTATGTAGGTATGTATATCACAATCAAGCAATTCAAGAGCCCATACATAGAAACTGGTTTGGAGTTGAACTATACAACACAAAAGATTCATATTGTTCCCACATGAAATGGCCTTTATACAAAATGTTCGCATAACAAATATCAACTTATAGAGTAATCAAACACACTTTCTTTTTATTGTTTGCTAGATCTGCAATCTACCATCTTATGTTCCTCTTGCTCTCTTGCATCCTGATGACGGATCATGTAGTATGATCCAAAACGTTGACAACAAAAAATTCTACACAGTCGAACCAAATAACATTATTCATAAATAGATTCTTTATTAGAAAGATGCGAGGAAAAAATAGCCAACATTTATAATAATACTTTTAGTTTTTGCTTGGAGATGGCATAGGCAATCTTAAGGAATATCATCCCAAGTTCAACCCAAAATCAAGCACATAGCTGTAACAAGTAGACCATACGTGCCCAATAAAAATACCCATGGTTCATCCCGTTAGATTCTATTAGCCAAAATTCACATCATTAAATATGAGTCATCAAGTTGTCTTAATTCATTTATAGCCAACTTATTCTTAATTCATTTATAGTTGTCTTCTATAAATTTTAGCCTTAGACTAAAACATACCGAAGAGGGAAGGTCAAACAAGTTTAGGAACAACCTCAAATCTTGGAGTTAACTTCTAAACCCTCCCCTGTGGACTTGGGATCATAGGAGCATCCATTGCCCATGGACTACCTACATACTCATTCCCAAATGGGATCGAAGTCACATGTAATTGTCCTTCATATCTCAAGGAACACACACATAGGTTCTTATCATAGGATTTCATATCTAACCAAGCATATCTTCTCCAAAAGGTGAAATAGAAAGAGTACTATAGAAGGGTTTAAGACCATACCATGTAACAGAACATTATTTACCAATATGCCCATTCTGAAACAATTCCATAGCTCACAGGGTTTATTGATTAGTAACAAAACTCCAAACTGTTGGATTACTACTTCATAATCAACATGAAAAACTCCAAAATATCTTATAGGTTCATCCCTTGAAACAGAGACTAGGTTTTATTACTTAACAAAAGAAATTCTCTTTGTTTTCAATGACATATATTAACCATTATGATAAAGCTCAGTCATAGATAACAACAAGCCATAGAGGAAGTACATGTGAGTCTGTGACCTTGTATCTTACAACGTAGATATATTATTGCCTTCGCCATGATTAGTATTCTGATCACACCCCTAGATAAGTAAAGAAGACTTCAATTCTGAAGTTAATCAAGGATCTCACTATTAACTTAGGCCACTAGTAAATCTAGAAAATTAAACATGATATATTCAATAGATATGGGGAAAGAGGAAACATAGAATCATGCCCAAAGGAGGAGGAGATATCTAAACGATTGCTACCGTATCTCCTTAAGTAATTTCCATTTGAATATATTCGATACAAGCCCTCTGTAGATGACCTTAAAGTTGTTTGAAATTTTTTAATACCATATACATGGTAGGATACAATACTTATTATTAATGAAATAAACAAATCTCTTTTTCCAACCCAGCCTACCTTCATAATCCTAATCTAGATTGCATCAATGATCTTTAAGCACATTATTCACATCAAAGATATGGTCAACAACTTGATCACTTTCTCGTATTGCACAAGATAATGATGGAAACAAGGTTATTCATGACCCAAAAATTATAAACCTTAATAAACATGATATGTAGACAAAGCAATTTTGGTTTCTACTTAGCAGTATTGCAAAGATCATGCCTTAGGAGATTTATGCTAACTCCACTTGAGTTTTCCAGGGAAGCCCTTAAAGGAATGAATGTATCTTCAACTCTCCACTATGTGGTTAACAAAACCTTACCACAATCGGCTAAGTTTCCTCTTAAACACTTAAAGTTTGCATACCATTTCCAAACTAAAACTTAAATTAACCCAAAATAACTATCTAGTAGACTCATAACAGCTTAATGAATTTTTTACTTTTTCTGATCACTAAGAAAATTGGTAGTTTAAAACATAAATACTAGGCAGCCATAAAATTGCCATAACTTATTTCTCCCCAGAATTCAAATATTCAAAATGTTTTGGAAAGATAAGAAAGAGAAAGGTAAAAACTAGAAAGGAATTAAAACTATTAATCAAAAAATGAGAGCAGTTTTTTCTGATATCAGCCTGATGTTTAGAGTAGTAGCCAAGATTGGAGATAGTCTACACAATCAAAGACAACAGCATACTTAAACTAGTTTTAAACACCATCCATGCCAATACAAAAATGTGGTCTTTGTTATGCTTCTTTCGGACATTAACAATTTCTATATGAAATCAGATTATGTGAGATCACGAGTAGATGATACATTTTAATTTTGACTTCTTAAGTAGTAAAAAAGGCAGAACCATGCTATGAGTAGGGATGGAAACCATCCTAATAGCTATCCATTTCCAAGCATGCTTTGAAAGGCATCTGTACCCTTTTTCCCCAAGTTCAATTTATGCGTAGGAGTGAAGATACTATTTTATATCCAAATAAAGGTTTCTAAAGCCTTTTCAATGTACCTATTTTAGACAAATCATTTTACCAAGGTATTCGATCATTCTACATTACTTTGAGGCATTTATTCAAACAGTTCATATGCATTATATATGCTTCCCCATTTTCATTCATGTTTCCTATTTAAATGCGTGGAGGAAAAGAGAGGCTATAAAATCTGGTTGAGCTGCCATGGAGCATATTTCCCACTCGCGATTTCTTTATTTCTTCTCCACCATCAGCCCCCTTATTTTTTAATTAAATCTTTACTTATATGTCTCATAACGAACTTGAAATGACAAACACAAAGCTGGCAAAACACTGATTTTCACCCAAAATAATTTAACAGTAGTGTCAATACCTGACTTTGCAGCTTATTATGCTACTCTGCTATGCTCTTCACTCTAGCCTGAACCTGCAACTCTTCACACTGGCCCTTCTCCTTCCTGAAACTGCAGTTCCTTCACTTTACTCAAAAACCCCCTCCCAAACCCTTGTGTTCGCCACCAAAATTTGTCTATCCTTCACGCTTTGATGGAAATCCATAACCAGTTCCAAAGCCCTTGGTTCTGCACAAGAAGAGAGGATGTCATCAAAGATTGTGGAGTCTGGTTTTCTACGCCTGCCAACTACGTTTGCCTCCTAGTTTCTTGAATCCTTATTATCTAATAAAATTCCCCTGCTCTTCCCCTGTCCCTTCTTGCACACTTGATAAATGCAGAGAGGGGATGTCATTCCTCATTAATGGCATGAGAAGAAACAACCATACTTGAACTGTAGGTTTGTATCCCCGTCCTCTTCTCCTGTTTCTTGTCTTTGACCGCGGGAGAAGTTGCACTGTAATGCTTACGGGCTTGAGCTTCACACCCCAAACATATTAAATTTCAGAAGATGAATGATTGATTTCCCAGAAAAATTAGCCATACATAAATTTTGTGGAGTAAATAACCATCTAGACACTTAGGGCCCGTTTGGTAATGGACCATTTCCAGCATTTGCCTGGAATTGGCATTTGTTATTGCCTAAAAATGTCGAATCCTCAGTTTGGCAATGCAATATGAAAATGGGATAGGAATGTGTTAATGCTCATTTTGGTTAAAAATGAGCATTAACATCTTCCATTCGAAAAGGTGGAATTGGCATTTGAGGGCCAAATTTCACTTTTGGAACTCCCGTTTTATAATATCTCGTCGGGTCCGCGAGCCAAATAATTTTTGTTTTGGTGTCTGCCTTGTTTTTGGTGTCCATTTGTATTTCATCGCCATTCTTCACAGCGATTTTCACGAAGGCATTCTGGTCTAAGCGAAGGCATTCTGGTCTTCACAGCAAGAGAAGCCAAAGCGGACATCAAAGGAAGGCATTGCATGGCATTGACTGCACAAAGGGATTCATCTTTAACCTGGTATGCACTAGGGTTTTCGGTTTTCATTCGAAGCAATTTTTTGGGTATAGGGTTTTTGGGTATCCCTTTTTGTTGTAAATGTCATCTGTTTTCTGTGTCACCAGTTCCCCAATTACTTTTTTCTGGTTCCATTGTTTTTCCTTTTTAAATGTCTCACTTGTCATGGTGGCGGCGATGAAACCCTAATACCTATGCATAGATTAAAGTAGGAGTTGTAGAGATTGGTTTTCATTAATCTCATTTTATAATAATAGTTGTGTTAGTAGTTCATACATGCAAATTTTCCCAATTTCTACAATGCAATTTGTGTAGAAGTTTGAGGTAAGTCATGTGCATGGAAGACAAAACGAGTGTGGAAGAACCAGACAAAACATAGCAAAAATATTGGCCCTCTGAGTTATTTCTCCTTATCGTCCATGCCTATATTGGGAAAACTTATTAAAATTAGATTGAAGTAGCATCTGTAGCGAGATTTATTTCAGTGAGATATCCTTTGGAAAAATTTCTGCTAAGTTAGGGTTTTGTCATTTCTTCGGCCATCCTCGGCCATTTTTTCTCATCAGTATCATTGACAGTATGCCACAATTTGTGCGAACTCTTTATTGAACTCTCAGGAACATAATACATGATAATGTTATGATTGTTTGTATGAAAACAAGAACTACTTGCCTTATAAGTAACGTATGCCCTCTCACTAATATTTTCCAAACCTATCATTGCCACTTGAGTTGCATGCATAGTCTTGAGTGGCATTGCTAAATTTTAATAAATCGAGAAATGACAAAAAATGTCATAGGTATACAATATCGATAAAAAACCTTTAAGAAAGGGACAACTAAAATTGACAACCATAATTGAGCAGTGAAGGAAATGTGGTAGAGAAAAGATACGGTGATTTCTTAGCCTTAACCTTTTAGTTTTTAGAGTTAACCTTTCAGTTTTTAGAAAACCCATTGTTTTATTAGGGATAGTATTTTCATTGTATTCTTCATTATATTGTCAGTGGATTACAACTTTTTGTATTTTGTTTTGGTGTGTTTTTGTTTACTATAGAAAAAAACTTACTGCCTTTTTTTTGTTATAGTGTGTATACAGAGTATACTTTTTGTGGTAAATAAATTGTTGTTCTGGTTAAATTTTAAGTGGGTTGAATTGTTCAAAGCATATTTAATCCTAATAATATATACACAGTTATAGCCAAAAACACTCAAGTATTAAGCATAATTGATGTTTTCTAGTTACAGTGGAAATGGCTAATGCTGTTTATTGGTTACATTGTAAGTGGGTTATTTAAAAACAATTGTGAGTGAGGCTTTGATGTTTATGTCATTTTTTAGGTTTCTTGGTTAGATTGTTAGTAGATTACATTGTTAACGGCATATATACTATATTTTTGGGGATTGAAATTGGATAACATTGATTATGACTCTTAACTTGTTAAACATGATAAAATTCAACAAGTGCAACTAATATAAATTAGTTAAACAAACATAGCCCGTCAATACTATCAAAAATGATAAATATATAAGCGATTTGTCGAAGGAAAATTCAACAAGTGCAAACTTTGCCCAGCGATTATGCAAATGCATGCTTACTTCCATCTTTTAGTTGATAAGAATTTAAATAAAATGTGATGAAAATTCTCTTGCAGTGATCAATTAACTACATGTTAAACATGATAAAATTCATGCTTGCTTCCATCCTTGTTTAAAATTTTAGAAACATGTGATAGAAACTCTTATACAATAATGACTTAACTACATGTCAAACATGATAAAAGTCCTATGCCAATGACTTCGCATAGCAGTCAAAAAGATAGCTTATTTGGCATTGATTGCTATGACTACACTAACATGCTCATCGATGGAAGGCTAGTTTGTTGTCAATATGCAATTACAAACATTGAAGACAAAAGTGAACATAAAGATACCAATGAAGAAAGCATGGCCTATGCATACGATAAGACTAATCAGCAGCACTCTCCATTTTCTTAGGACATATAAAAATATAACCAAGCACTCACATATTCTCCAGCAACCATTTTCAATTTGGAAATCTGGGTTTACATTGACAGCTTGCAAAAAGGTTAACCATTTTTAGTGGCTATGTAAAAAATAAAATTTCTTGTCTAAACTGAGTCTTCCAGATAATTTTCAATGTTTGTACATAAACAAGTTTTAAGATTTTAAAATATGATCCTATCAACAGCACCCATGCTATACTGAACATGTCCACTTCTTAGCACCATATTTTAAAATAAGTGCTTGTAGTGTGGGTTATTGATTTTCTTCCAAAGGAAGGCATCATTCCTTTGTTCTTTAGTCTCATCTCTTCATTTTGAAGAAAATGATTTGTTTGATTCTACTCTTCTTCCAAAGATAAGATAGAGTCCCTTGTCATTCTTTGTGTCAGCCAATTAGCAGTGATGATTACTCAGCCACTTATCATTAAGCTCATCCATATCTGTGAGTTTATTCAGAAATCAGAGAATTTTTACTTTTTATGTAAATCTTGACCCTTGATATTTCAGTTCTTTTCCTTCCTGAAATAATCTAGACAGATTCAATCCAAGACACATTGATATAAGCTCAAATGCATTCAACACTGCAGGATTAGGTTGCCTCTCCTTCAATTGTAGTTGATCTTCATCATCAAAGATTGCACGCTGGTTTTGCATTTCCATTTCACTGTCATCCATATTCAAAACATTGCATTCCTTCAGATGTGGGGGCATGCCACTTTTGAACCAGTCACACCCCTTGAGCTCTTGCATGGTCATTCTTCTATTGGGATCTGGTTCTAATAGTCTATGAAGTACATCTTTCACATTTGGAGAGAACCATGAAGGGCATTGGAACCTGAAACTACTGTTGTGTAGCTTACTGAGATTGAAATTACTGAAAGGCAAATAGCCTGCTAGGAGAAAGAACAAAACAACCCCACATGACCACAGGTCTACCTTGGTTCCATCATATCCCTTGTTAGATATTACCCCTGGGGCTACATAAGTAGGGGTACCGCAAGTAGTATGGAGGAGCCCATCTTGCCTAGATTGATCAGGCAGTGCACTCAAGCCAAAGTCTACAATTTTAATATTCCCATGGCCATCAAGCAAGAGATTTTGAGGCTTTAGGTCTCTATGGTAGACTCCATGACTCTGACAAAAATCTAGACCCAAAACTAATTGATGAAAATATGCCCTAGCTTCTTCCTCTTCTAGCCTTGTTTGGTAAGCAATCAGCTCTGAGAGATCTCCTCCTTGTAGATACTCCATGACTAGATATATTCTTGACTTGCTAGCCATGACTTCATAGAGCTCCACAACATTTGGATGCTTCACTAGTTTCATTATTGAAATTTCTCTCTTGATTTGGTTTGCTTTCCCTCCATTGACTACCTTACTTTTTTCAATCACCTTGATGGCCACAAGCTTTCCTGTCTCTATGTTTCTTGTAAGCTTGACTTTAGCAAAAGCACCCTTCCCTATCGTTCTAACAAGCTCATATTTTCCTACTCTGTTCTAACTTGCTTATGTTTATCCTGTTACTAGATGTTGCCATGAAAATGTGATTCAATTAATCTACATCCATCTAAATTATATACATGATGCAATTAATCAAGGCTGGCCATGAAACTATATTCCCTGTAATCTAAAGTTCATTTCAATGATCTTTTTGTAAAACATGATTAATAATATTACATACTTATATAAATGTATATGTGCCTATATAAGAACCATATATTACATACTTATATAAATGTATATGTGCCTATGACTATCGATTTTGTATCTAAAACCTTCTTTGTTGTGTACTTTTCAAGGATGGATCTTATCAACGATATAAACATTCAAGGACTCATTTGTAGGAAGGTCACAAAAGATCGTATTCAGGTACTTATTCTTGCTATCCTTGGAGTAGCGAAAGCAGTGTCTGTGCTTGAAGGTAGGAAAACAAAGCGTAAGGAAAGAAGTGATGGAAGTGGTTTTTATAAATGCATTATTCATTCAAGTGAGGTGCATTGTCACGACCAAATTTGCATGAGTCCAGCAACCTTCTTTCGACTAGCCAATCTTGTAAGGGAAAAAGGAAGCCTATCAGATACGATGAGCATAACATTAGAAGAACAATTAGTCATATTTCTCCACACCCTTGGCCACAATCTGAGGAATCATAAGATTGCCCAAAAATTTGGTCACTCCGGAGAGATAGTAAGCTGATACTTCCACAAGGCCTTGACGGTTGTCTTAGCAATCCATGTGGATTATCTCATACCACCTGGGCCAAACACTCCTCCTGAAATTAGTGGGAAGGAGCATTTTGATCCTTACTTCAAGGTAAACCCCCTAGCGCTACAAATTTCTTTGCTTAGTGATAATCTTATTACTGCATCTTTCTTGACTGTGATTTTTCTTTCTATAGGATTATGTTGGACCAATTCATGGAACCCATAGACCAGTCATTGTCAATGTCGACTTACAGGGTAAATATCAGGATAGAAAAGGGAACTTGTCACAAAATGTTATGGATGTCTCTCCTTTTGATCATAAGTTTCAATATGTTCTTGCTAGTTGGGAAGGGTCTGCTGCAGATAGCTATATTCTAGCTTCAGCTCTCAATAGAGCCGATCCACTTGTAGTTCCCCTTGGTATGCCATTTCACACCATATTTTTACTGAAGAAAATGATAAATGTTTGACGGTGTCAATGTTTCACGGTTTAACAATATATGTTATTTTGTAGGAAAATATTATTTAGTCGATGTTGGATATCCAAATGTACCAAGATTTCTTGCACCTTACCAATGTACACATTACCACCTGAAGGAGTTTTCAAGAGCAAACCCTATAAACAGCCCACAAGAGTTGTTTAACCACTGACACTCCTCTCTTAGAAATGCAATAGAGTGTACATTTGGCATTTTGAAGTAGTGTTTTCCTATCCTGAGGCATGCAACGTCTTATCCAATCACAACACAAGCACGTATTGTTCTGGCATGTTGCATACTGCACAACTTCATTAATATAGAGGACGGTGTTCCTTTTGAAGTGGTTATTGAAGAGGATGATGATCATGATGGGATAAATGTACCAATACTTGAGACATATGGGTTGAGTCAGCATGATAGGGATGATTGGGGGAACTTTAGAGATGATATAGCAAGTAGGATGTGGGAAGACTACAAATGTAGAGATTAGTTGTAGTTTTACAAGACCTTTCTTTGTTCTTTAATGTGCTTTCATTCCTAACTAGTTATTGTCTATGCCTCTTGAATTTGTAAGCCTTGTTGCATTATGAAATATAAATCATATTGTTGTAATACTGATGCTCAAAACATGTGTTCTCATAGTTTACATTTACAATATTCTTTGAAAGAAATGAAGCCTGTGTATGATTTCTAACTTTGATTTCTCTTTAATTAACATTCATGTCTGTATCTTGTTTGACACTTTTTCTTCTAAATGGGGATTGAGAGAATGATAATTTGGCACTAAAATTCCAATTGTACCTTTTCATGTGGAAGATAGTAGACCATATATAATTACAATACTGATTCAGTGTGCAATAGAATGAACATTGAATCAGTGTTCATTCTGTTGCACATTGATTCAGTAGACCATAGTAGACCATAGTATGTTTACACAGTCTACTATGGTCTACTATGGTCTACTATGTTCATACAATATGCTTGAATGGTCAATATAAAACACTTAATCCATCTACTTGTATGGTCAATGTAAAACACTTAATCCATCTTATAAGTTTTTCCTTTTTTTTGTTGTATTTGTTTATCAAACCTCAATTCATGTTTGGCCAGTGTAAATTTTAATATATTAGAATCAATTTACAAATGCATTGAATAAAAAACCCCAGATAAGAATCCCTACATCTTATATATGAATCCCTTGGTGAAGTTTTAAAAAGGATAGAGTTGGTGGGAACAGGATGTTGAACAGTTGACCACAACACATGAACAATGCAAATGCATTCTCACACATAGAGTAAGTACATCTGCATTTTTTATGTGGTGTTGTTTATGGCTCAAATATTGGGATTTTTAATGTTTTGCAGATTTGGCAGACCGATTAAAATTCTGCATCTACAACATTTGTTATTTGTTATCTTATAAATTCAATATTTTTTCCCTATTATATTATTACTTCAATGATTACCCACAAATTGTGGCACAAAAACTATACAGGCATATGGATGGAAGATTGAGTCTCTAATAAGGATATCTGACACACAAGTTGCATACCTATTGTATACATTCGAACTACAAACAATATTTCCACAACTGTTTGAATCAAACCAAGTTAACCTAGACGACAATGTATAGAAAGTTAACCATATAGATGATGTATACTGCTTCTTTCATATCAACCATCTTAATGTGATTGGCTCTCTCAAATCTGCTGCACCAAATCTGATCAAATGGAGGCTTCTTTACAAATCATTTCAAAATTATCTCTAAGAATCATGGACCTCTATTAAAATGAGCCCATTTCTAGCATCCAAACATTAAAAAAAAAAAAACTTTTCTTAGCAGTTATGACCAAGTACCATGTTCACCATCCAGAACACATCCTCAAACTACTTGTTACAAGAATCCCTGCTAGTTAACATAATTCATGTAGCTGTTGTTACTAGAATTCCTGTAGCAGACTTGTTCATCCATGTACTCAAAATTTACCAACTGGGTTCTTGAGAAATTTTGTGGGGTTGTTGGTAATAACATTATACTTCTTACCACCAAAAATAGTAGTCATCAGATGCATGGATCTTGAGAAATAAGCTAAATGCTTGTATGTGACGTGGCTGATCACTTAGAAATAATATAACTTGGATTTACTTGAGATTTTATGGATTTGTTCCTCTCACTGTAGTGCTTCTCTCCTCCAAATGTTGTGGTCATCTGATGCACGGTTTGCACGATATAAGCAATTTAATTTCTGCACTTTATGGATTAACAAAATAGACACAGGCAAAACTTAGATTTAAATATTTGATGTTAAGACTTCTATCAGCACTAGTTGATCCGATAAGCTATAGAAATCCGGTTCCTCTGCAAATCTGTAGATTTGGTTATTATAGTATAATGGTGTTGGATACATAAATAATGATATGCGTAATTAAGTTCCATTTCTAAATGGAAAAGGTGGCCAATTCTTAACTAATGATGGCAGCAATTGATTGTTAATCGCGTTACTGTTTCCAATTTTCCATATTAAATGTCTTTTTAATGTTGTTAACTATTCTTTTCAACTCTCATATAGAGCCTGTTTCATATTTTGACTATGATGCCCTCTTTGATGGTGGTGCATAAGAATCAAACAAGATATGGTTTGACAAACAGATACAATAAATATTAAGTATACAAGTAGATGGATTAAGTGTTTTATATTGACCATTTAAGCATACTGTATGAACATAGTAGACCATAGTAGACGGTGTGAACATAGTAGACCATATATAAATGCATACTTAGCTACATGCAAATGAGAATGGATAATAAAGAAATATATTACATATTGCTGGATATCATGCATAAATGCAATATTTTGGATTATATGCCACTGTTGTATTACTATTTCTTTAATATCCATTCTCATTTGCATGTGTATGGTAGAAAAATGACCATACTTCTATGAACCATTACATGTAAGGTTTCTCACAAATGAGGCCTCACAAAGTGGCTCATAGCTCTCTATGCATGGAGTTGCAAGGGACTATGATGTATTTGCTCTCAGCTAGAGCTACAAGCTTATGACCTTGCTAGTCAACCACATAATGAGAGATTCGAATGGGGACAAGGGCAGCCATGCCAATATCCCCAAATAGAATCAAAGTATGCAATGCAATGCAAATCTAAATGAGAATGCAAACTATTCTATGGAAATGAAAGTGCAATGCAACTAAGCTATGAAATGGAAAGAACAAGTGTTACAAATCCCTCCTATTAAGCTATGTGAGTTAAATCTATTACATCAAAGGAAACTAAGCTAGATGCCATGAAAGCTAAAATGCAAGAATGAAAGACTAAGAACAATAAGGTTTCCAAAAGCTCCAAAAGTCTCCAAGAATTCCTGCAGCATAAGATTAGTATACAAAACATGATATGAAAATGAAGGAGAGAGCTTTTCCTTTTATAAGAAATGCAAAGGAATGGACCATGGAGATTAAGAGGCAAAAGTCTCAATCAACGGTGGAGCTTGAAAGAGGAGCAATCCATGTGCACAAGTATCCTCCAATAGGAAAATAGGAGTTGACTTTATGTCCATATGAGACAAAAAGTGCTTTTCTCCTTTTTATAAAATAGGAATAGTGCTTTATTTGTTCAACTTAGGATAAGAGGAAAGGTGGGGGCTTTTTATTTAATTAAAAGGGGAGGAGATACTCCTTTTAAGTAAATAAAAACTTAGGATAAAATGGTTAGCCCAAGGCAAGTAATCGAATAAGTGATAAAATTAGGATTTGATCAAGGAAATTGATAATGTTGAAAATATTAATTATTGATCAAAATGATTTAGGGTTGATAAATTGAATAAATGGGGCCTAGAGTCTAGGTGACCATTTTTGGGTGCATATAGCATGCAGCTAATGATTGCATACAACAGGTGGTGTAGGTGATGTCCTTCACAGATCTGATGATGAGCATGGATGATGAGATTCCAGTAAGCCAGTCAACTTCTTCCTCCAACAAGGTTGTGTGGACAAGAGAGATGGAACGAAAGTTCCTAAACTTGCTCCATGATCAAGTTCACCTAGGAAGGAAAGGCGAAGGGGGCTTCAAAAAAGAAGCTTGGACAACCATTGAGAGGAACTTCAATGCTGAGATGCACCTTAATTTGTCAAAGGAAAATTTCAAAAATAAGCTTAAAGGATGGAAGCAAGGTTTTAGAGTCATGAGAGTTGAAGAATATGAGTGGGTTTGCATGGAATGAAGCTACTCAATGTGTGGATGTTGATGACATGGTGTGGGAGGAGCTTCTAAAGGTGACATGTTGTTTTGAATATGTTGGTCTTAGCAATATTTCCTTCTTATTAAGTTAGATAGAAGACAAAGATCTAATTCATTCATCATGACAACATGCAGAGAAAAGAATTCAAAAGTGCCAAAGTGCACAAGAGACAACCCTTCCAATACTACAATGACCTAGCCATCATTGTAGGTAATGACATAGCTGAAGGTACCGCTACTACTACTGCACAAGAGACAGAAGAAGGGCTAAATATGGATGGGCTCGCTTATGTGGATTGTGATGAGGATGTCCCTATAAGTACACCTCCCCACACTACAACTGATTTGGATAATGAATTATATCATTCCAATCAATCGACTACAAGTGCTCATCCAAATCCTTCAACATCGTCACCAAGGAGGGCAAAGAGGAAGAAGGCAACCATGACTGGTTCAATGGATGTTCTTTTTGAAACATGAAAAGAATAGAAGAGGACTTCCATGTGCCTTTTATACTCAAAGTGGACAGTTTTGAATCAAATTTTGTCTTGGCAAGTGTTTATGAGGCTCTCAAAAGCATCCCTGATTTGACTCAACAAACTATGCTAAAAGCATATGACACCTTCATGGCTGATAAAGATAGAGCCAAAGGGTTCTTTCAAATGAATGAAGATGAGAGGGTGTAGTATATTGCCATGAAGTTTGCAGACCACTAGCTACTTTTTTTTTTCATTTTAAAGTATTGTTACTTAAACATTGACAGACCTCTAGATACTTGCTATTCTCTAGAGTTCAAACAATCTATATTCATAACCGGAAACTGATGAAGTACTATTACTTATGTAGTTGGGTCAAGGCTCCATGGAAGGAGTAAACTTTTGATTTGTAATTGCAGTTAGACTGCTTATACCCTACTAAATGACATTGACAAATGAATGTTGCTCTTAGGAATGCTAGCAAAACTTGTTTCCTGATATTTTCAATTTATTGCTAAGCACAAAATTTAGAGAACCATTAAATTTATGCCATCTCAATGTGCCAATACTAATCTAATGTGCTTGTTGCATCCTCATGCCAACTCTCTCATGATCAAACATCTAATGTGCTTGTTTAGTGTGGCTGTGAATGTTTATTTGGGATGAATTGTTTGTGTGTGAGAGAACAAAAATGATTAGGCTGTCTTTGTAAGGAGTTCATGTTTTGTGAATTGAAAAAAAAGAAAGAAATTCCTATTTTTTTTCAGAGTTTCATGGGGTATAGAATATAGATGGACTATATATCACCCTATGTGTCATGACTATTCTCAAAGTCAATTTTTCCCTAGTAACTTTAAATGTATGGGAAAAACACATTTTCTCTAATCTTTGAGTAGGATACCACATGAACTTGTTCTTTTCTTTTCCCTTACTAGAGAAACATAAAGCTCAGAGGAAGGTGGGTGAGAGTTGTGGGTATGCCAGTAGCTTCACTTCTTGATTCTCCTGCAAACTCCCATGGAAGGAGACCCTTTCCATTGAGCATAGTCCCTCCTCAAATGTCTCCCACTATTTTGTTTAAACTTTACTTATTAATTCGATTATGAAGCTGGTAAGGTCACAAACAAAAAGTGATCTCAGATTCAACATAAGCCATCCTGCATGCACAAACTTTCAACAATATAAAAATAAAAATGAAAATATTTCTCTAATCTCTGAGCAGGATACCACAACTATAATTGGCATAATCCAGTTGCCTAGTTCAAAGGTAATAATCAAAGACATCACCATTGTTGCAAGTACATATTGTCTAGATCAAAAACAACATCACCATTATTGTTGTAAATTAATATATCCAAATCAGACACAACAACTCATCGCTATAAGTGATACCCTCTTAAGTTGTACATACATATTAAAATATCAGACATAGCAGCATATTCATAATTGTATAGTCTTATCAATATATCAGACACAACACTATAAAGCTTCATTGCTATCAAGAGGTTCATTGCATAATTTACATCAATATATCAAGAAGAGCAGAGATCTCTATATATCTACAGATTGGAATATCTTAACTTTGCATAATCCCTAAAGAAATATCAGATGCAGCAGTGATCTACTATCCAATCCATATATTATCATTTGCAGATCATACATATTATCAAGCTAATCTTAGTATTATCTATATATATAGACTTGATCACTAGGCATATATCTAATTATCATATTAGAGGTAGCAGTGATGTTGTCCTATGTATTTTATCAATTATATTACAGACACATTCATAAGTGGGATCATAGATCATCATTCTTTGTGTTAAGTGAGACTTTTTTTTTATATTAAAGATAGTTTAATCAACTAATACAATAAAAAAGATATCAAAGTGTAGTGCCGATCAAGTAACATCTAATGCTGCTAATACATACTACTAAAAGCTCAAAATGATATCATCATCCTACGCTACCAAAAGTTTGCAGTATTTACAAGATACATATAGTCAAAAAAACCCTATATATAACATCAGTCTAAATAAAGTAACTACTGCCCAGTCATTAGTCCCATGAATCAATGACATTGTATAATACACTGGATTGGCAACATTACTTGTAGGTGCAAACAAGTTGAAGATAGTATCTGATTGTGTTGGTAGCATCAATTACATTTGTGTATGATTTTGGGTTGGCTAGCTCAAATTTATCCTTCATATAATATTATAAGGATATTGATTCACACACACATGCACTTGTATGTAGTGTGTATAGATTCAAATGTTTGATTATCATCAAATATACACACACAACATACACATGTGAAAGATGATTACAATTTTATTATTTTAATGTTTGACTCTTCAAATAAAGTTTGGTTTGAATTTTGTATTGATTTGATGTGCAACAAATATGGTTAAAATTGTTTTATTGTGCTTGGTGGCATTCAATGCTTGAAATGGTTAAAGTGTGTTGTTATCTTGCTATCCCTACACCTCTACATGTGCTAGATGGTTGCCATAAATCTGAATCACTTTGACTTATCATTGAACATTTGGCATTGAATTATCAATTACCAATTGTGTTTTGTGGTTAAATTTGTTTATTTTGTACAAATTATAGCTATTTTTTATATTGTTTTATGGCCACACCTAGGCATTATGATATTTATCTGCTATTTCAGCCATGATGATATTGTTTTTACTAGTACTTCATGATTATAAATGGAATACACCAAGGAGTAACACATGATGAAGATCATGCATTATGATATTTTTTTGCTATTTCAGCCATGATGATATTGTTTTTACTGTTATTTCATGCATTATGATATTTTTCTGCTATTTTCACCATGATGATATTGTTTTTATTGTTATTTGATGATTATAAATGAAATACACCAAGGAGTAACACATGATGAAGATGAGCTCATAATTGTGATATTGTTTTTACTGTTATTTCATGATTGTGAATGTAGCTATGCCGTGAAGAATGGCAGAGATAAAAACAATGTGGACGCCAAACCAACTATATTTTAGCCCGTGGACCTGACGAGATTTTATAAAATGGGAGTTCCAAAAGTGGAATTTGGCCCTCAAATTCCAATTCCACCTTTTTAATGTTTAACTTACAATATATAGTACAACTGTATGAACATAGTAGACCATATATAATTACAATACTGATTTAGTGTGCAACAAAATGAACACTGATTCAGTGTTCATTCTGTTGCACACTGATTCAATATATAGTACAACTGTATGAACATAGTAGACCATATATAATTACAATAATGATTTAGTGTGCAACAGAATGAACACTGATTCAGTGTTCATTCTATTGCACACTGATTCAATATATAGTACAATTGTATGAACATAGTAGACCATATATAATTACAATACCAATTCAGTGTGCAACAGAATGAACACTGATTCAGTGTTCATTTTGTTTCACACTGATTCAGTATATAATACAACTATATGAACATAGTAAACCATATATAATTACAATATTGATTCAGCATCCTGTAGTGTTCATTCTGTCTTGAGCAACTAAATCAGTGTCTTGTAGTGTTCATTCTGTTGCACACTGAATCAGTATTGTAATTGTATATGGTCTACTATGCTCATACAATTGTATTATATACCGATTCAGTGTGCAACAAAATGAACAATACAAGACACTGATTTAGTTGCTCAAGATAGAATGATGATAAGTGGTATTCTTGAGCATGAATTTCTCTCCATTGTGCTTCTACGACTATAATGTGCCCAACCCCTTCTACTTAAACTAGTGTATAGAGACAACTTAACTCATAATTGTAATTTAAAGTCTGGCTTGTCAATTATGCCTAAGAAGACTATATATGCATTGGGCTTAGTTTATGACATTGGTAGCTTGGAGAATCTGGTGAGATTAGAATACATGGTTTGTTGTTGTAGCAATTCACAAAAACTACAAGCTGGAGTAGTTTTTTTAAATAGTACTCCATCTTGTACAAATTTTGTACATTGCTCCAACACCTACTTATGGTTGCCATCTTATATACATGTTGACAGTTCTTCGAGTACACATATGTTGTTCATGATTTCTGATGACTACACATATTTCTGATGTTACTCCTTTGTGTATTACATTTATTATTATGAGTATATATATGTTATTAGATCCTTTCAGTTTCAAATAGAAAGTCTCTTTAATCAACCATGGATTGTTAGAGTAGATTTGATTATGTGGAGTTTCTAAAATGTTATGAACTATATTTGAATGAACTCTCATTACTTCTTCACTGCTCATATGTTGTTCATGATTTCAACTTACAATCTATATTTCTAATGACTACACATATTTTTGATGTTACTCCTTGGTGTATTACATTTATTACGGGAACTTTGCATGGTGTGTCTTCACACCACCATTTCGTTGTTGGATTTTGTTCTTCCCCATCTTCTATGTATGAGTATAGATGTGTTATTAGATCCTTTCAGTTTCAAATAGAAAGTCTCTTTAATTAACCATGGATTGTTAGAGTAGATTTGATTATGTGGAGTTTCTAAAATGTTATGAACTATATTTGAATATCATATGTTGTTCATGATTTCAACTTACAATCTATATTTTTGATGACTACACATATTTCTAATGTTACTCCTTAGTGTATTACATTTATTACAGGAACTTTGCATGGTGTGTCTTCACACCACCATTTCGTTGTTGGATTTTGTTCTTCCCGATCTTCTATGTATGAGTATAGATGTGTTATTAGATCCTTTCAGTTTCAAATAGAAGGTCTCTTTAATCAACCATGGATTGTTAGAGTAGATTTGATTATGTGAAAATTCTAAAATTTTATGACGTGTATTTAATCAACCATAGATTATTATAGCGTCCATGACTTCGGTCAATGCGCCTATGTGTTAATGTGGTGCTGGGTGATGCATATTAAGGACGTCACAGACACCAAGAAATCCTGGGTGTCAATTTTGGGCTTGCCCAAAAAATAAAAAGGTCTAGATATGTAATTATAGTTTTATGTTTAAAAAGAATGTGACAACTAATCATTTTAGGAAGAACTAATGTAGATTTGGTATTGCAGGTAAATAGTAAATGCGAATTCTTTCGCTGGGTCGATGAACCCAAATGTTTCTCTACTCCATCTACAGCTATACCCAACTTTATGTCAACCCCATCTACATCCCTACCTGACGTAGGGAATGAGTGCAAGGAGTGCAAGGCTAGAGAGGTAGGTAGTGCTGCAAAATTATTTTCAATGGTGAAAGCAGAAATCATGTTTCTGCGATGCATTCTTTGTGTAGTATGCACACTACTTTTTTGGGAACATATGTGTAAATGTAGTTAATAGACAGATATTGTAGATACATGAAATTTTTTATAATTTAAAGTAAGAACTTTTTTGTTGTTTATGACTCAGTTATGATTTTGAATATAAAATTAAACAAAATTAAATATTAACCTTATTAAAAAAATTGAATTTTTTTTATAATTTTCTATATAAAATTTAATAAAATAAAATAAAAAATATTTATGGTTTTCTCTATAAAATTAAATAAAATAACAAAATAAATCATAAAATGAACTAATGAAAATAAAATATAATATAAAAAAATATTTAAATAGTTCAAAAAATAAAATAATAATCATAGTCAAATTCCAATTCTAGTTTTAAAAAGTGGAACCAAACGGAGGATATACATCTTCTCGCTCATATTCCGGGTCAACCAAACGGTCCTAACTATAATCCGCAAATGAAAAACTAGATTATCAAATCCATGATTTGACCATTTCCAACATTTGATCAAATTTAGCATTTGCTAATTCCCGCTACCAAACGGGCCCTAAATGTGAATAGAATTCAATTCTGGAGGAAATGATATTGACCATGTCACTAAGAAACCCAAAATTAAATTAAATTCCTCACTTATTTCTTGAAGAAAATTGAACATGCTATAGAAATTTAAGAAAGAATAGAGAAGCAAACTCCAATGGTTTAGATCAACCGGAATTACTCTGTACTATTTGGCAGGCTTGAGAGTTGAAGTATAATACCTTGCAGTCTTTTGTTTTGATTGAGGTTGCTTGTTTTTCTGCTTCTGGATTTTTGGGCAGATGTCAATTCAAAACAATAATTAAATAGTTGGAATTATAAATTTAATTGTGTAATTTTATTTTGGCATAGTTATATTTACATATTTGTTAGACTAACTAGGTGCTAACAATTGTGTGCAAGAATTTGATGAGTTTTGTAGGTGCTTGGGTGCAGAAAAGTAGATCTGATAGTCTATTTCAAACAAATTTCGAATTCAATAGTCTATTTGATAAATAGAAGGTTGACTCACTTTGGTTACTCCATCTAATTGAGAGTTTATGGTTACTCTAAGTAATTTTTTATCTATAAAAGGTTACCACACCTTGTTAGTAAGTCAATTAATCTTTTAATTCTTTTGTAAATTTTCTTACTTAAATTGAGAAAATTGAAGGAAACGATTATAATAAATAAATTAAATTAAATTAAATGAATTTATTGAAAGAAAGTTAAAAATTAAAATAAAATGAAAATCAAGAAAGGGCATTAGAAAATAGGGGAAGTATGTACCATAGCAATTATGGTTAACTTTGTGCATTCTAAGCTTCTAAAAGCAGATTGGATTTTGAAAATTTTTCATGTACTACTACATAAGTGACGTAAGAGCTTATAGATATCGTTTTGGCTTCTAGGTATGTAATGTCTACATAAGTCTTGTTATAATGGCTTAAAGGGTTAGGGTTTTTTACATATGAGAATTTCATAGCTTCTTACATTGATATTGAGTTGCAAGAGATTGTAGATTGTAATAGGTAGAAATTACTAGATAATAAGATTGGACTATCTATTTGGTGGATGTAGCCCAAGATTGGGTGAACAACGTTAAATCTTTGTGTCTTCTTGTTCTACTTATGTGTGCTTTGTTCCTTTGTATTATTGATTATATTTGCATGTAACTGTTAAATTTCTATCTGATAATCCTAACAGGTATGTCATTGAGCATTCGAGCATGCTGAGAGGCAAAGTGGGACCATGACTAGGGTAAACCCACCCAATCAGACACGATCAAGGTATCAGTTCACACCCATGACAAATAGAACACGATAAGGAAATAAGAAATGCATGTAAAATAAGCCAAATGTAGACATTACATGTATTTCTTGTTTCCTTTCAAGTTTAATTCCTATATAGAAGCTTGACCAAGGAAAGATCCTTTACACAATAATTTCCCCATTTTTCTTGTGTGCAGGAATAGGTGGTGTAGTTTCAGATCCAGATTTTTAGGGTTTTGGAACCAAGGTTTGATCCTTAATTGAAATGTTTGCATAGGTTTTGATGTTGATTTTGAGATATCGATGTAGGATTTGAAGCCAAAGGTCCACTAGAAGTAGCCTTGCCTTTGTCTTGTGATGATGTTGTGCTAGCGGCTAGAGTAGGATCAATAGTGGTTGGAGCCTTGACAACATTGTGATAAAGAAAGGTGTCATCAAAATCCATAGGGACCGTGGCCCCATCTGTGACAAGGTTCATAAAGATTTCAATTTTCTTATGTCTAATGGCTTTCTCTGCCATCTCTAAGTTGGAAGGGTCTCTAAGGAATTCCATCACATGACGAGATGTATCAATTTGATCAACAAGTTATTCTTCAGTTTCATTGGTGATGTCTATAGCAGGCACTTCAATTCCCCCAAAGAATATTTTCAAAAAAGGATTCTCATTGTCTGTATTGGTGCTTGTTTGAGATGACCTCATATTTCTAGCTTGTGATCGAGTTACATCCATACAAATATCACCTTTGGAAAGATAAAGGATGAAAGATGTATTGGATGGAAGATTTGATGATGAATGAAAGATGGACTTAGAACTAGGAAAAAATGTTTAGGATTTGTTTTGATTATAAGGGTAGGGCCTCAAAGATGTTGGATTTTGATGATGGATTGTGAGGGCAGGGCCCCAAGGTTTGATTGTTTTGATTTTTAGATAATTGGATGAAGGTTTTGAATAACCTTGGTGAAATAAGATCCTATTAATCACAATGATTTGGATGTTGGATGATATCTTTCTTCCACTTGGAGATAGACTAATGCTCTCAAGTAAAATAGGATATTGGATAATTGAATTAATCACTCAAGACAAACAAATATTCTCAAGTAATGCAAGTTAACCAAGGTTTTTGCTAAAGATGAGGATGTCCATGACACTTTGATAAATATTCCAACCTAAAGATTGATGGAATCTTGATGGTGTGAAGAAGTAAATTTGATTTATCAAATTTGTCTTGACTATGGTTTGGATATGGGTCAATCAAAACAACTAGATGTAAACCCAACTAAATGTTGGTGCTCCTAAGTCAAAAGTTGGAAAATTTGGTGATTTTATGAAAGATTTGAAGGATTTATGAAGTGATGAAAAAGGCCTAAATCTAGTCATCGTAAGTTTCTCTTGCAAGTGTGTTAAAGTTGTGGTTCATTTGGTATTTGTGTAGCATCTTAAAATGGATGCACTCTTCATTTAAGACATTTTATCTCTCCTCCTTTATCGAATTTTTGGACTATAGATGGATTTTTTCTCAGCTCCCTTTTTCTCCTACTCTATCCCATATTCTCCCTTTTCAACTATGCAGACTCTAAGACCTCAAGGATAGCTCCATGTAGGCCAACCCTGAACTAGCTTGACCTGTTCCTTGGGGGTTATGAGCCTTAGGCCTGGTGTTGTCTTGGGGATTTAATTTGCAAAATTTGGTGACCCTATTGGCTTGCTTTATTTTCCTACTCAGAAACTAGTATAAAGGAATCCTAGGCACCTCATTTTTGAGAAGCAAAGAAAGAAGAAGAAAAGGATAAGACACATACATAATATAAATCTCACATTTAAGCATTCAAGCATTCAAGTCTTCAAAGATTCAAGGATCCTTTGTGGGCATCTTTCCTCTTCAAGATCTAGCATATTGTTCACCATCAAGAGAGGATATCTACATTGATGCATTCATCATCTTCTTCATTTGATGCAAAATTACATTCATGGCTCTATGAAGTGATTTTGGAAGATCCATAGCATTTGTGGAGATTTCCTACATTGCAAGTTCAAGATCAACATACAAACACAACAAAATCCATATTGACAAGGGTTTCTTCAAGCAAGGTGAATATTTACATTTGTCTTGTTTCATTTATACATTTACATTTCAATTCAAGGTTCTATATGCAATGAAAATGTAGACCTATTTGCCGCAAACACAAAACACCAAAAATACCAAACAATCACATCAGATGTTAGTAAATGCAACAAAATAAGTAATTCTCACTACAACCTCAATGAGCTAAAACAAGGGCACCCAATAACCTTGTTTGATTTGCTCTTCAAGATTATTTGTGGGTATGCTCTCCCAACACAAATGAAATCTAATCTAAATGCAAAATTATAAAATGAAATATGAGGGTTTTGGAGACAAGTATGAGAAACTTGCCCCAAATCTCACAATGATATGCAAGTGCAAGATCTATGAAGAAGATAGTGCACAAGCAAAATGATGCAATATATTTTGATTTTTTTTAATAAGAAATGAAATGCAAATTAACTATGAATGAGAAGAAAATCTTCAAACTATGCTATGAAATCAAAATTAATCTATGATGCAAGAATAGAAATCTAAACTAAAAATGAAAATGCAAATAAACTATGCTAAGAAATTGAAATGCTACAATACTAGATTGCTAGAATGCTTAGAACGCTTAGTATGCTTAGAATGATTATGCTTGCAAAATTCTTAGTAGCCTACAAATGAGAGAGAGGCCTCCTTTTATAGAAAATGAAAAGAAATGGACAGTGGAGATTAAGAGGCAAAAAAATGAGTGGCTAGGATTAAAGGTTAGGTAGGGTTTGAAAAAGATGAAGAGGCAAAATGAAATGAGTGGATATGATTAAGAGGCAAAAGGATGTTAGGTAGGGTTTGAAAATGGTGAAGTGGCAAAAGTCAAACTTCATTTGAGAGGGAAAAAGGGATTTGAAAATGATTGGTGGAGAAAAAAGATGGAGAGGTGGCCACCTTGGAAAAGGTGATTGTGCACATGTTTAGAGGTAATCGACCTTTTAAATCAAGATTAGGAGAATATTAGAAAAAGGTAAGCATAGAAAAAGGAAAAAGGGATTAAATTAAAATAAATTTAATTTAATTATGGTTTAGAAGAAATTTAGGCTAGTGGAGGAATAAAATAAATAAAATTTATTTTATAAAGGGAAATGGAGGGATAATATATTAAATTGAATTTAATATATTTTAGTATTTAAATAAAATTTAAATAAAAAGGGAAAATAAATTTATTTAATTAAAATTAATTTAATTAAATAAAATAGAGAAATATAACAATATAGTTAATTAATTAAAATCAACTATAATGTTAAGAGTGAATATTAATAAAAATTAATATTAGAATGTGAATGGACAATTTTAGGTGTCTACAAGTTCATTCCTCAATCTTAGGCTTGACCAAGGCAAGCCCTTATCCACCCCAACCCCAAAAACCTAGTTTTCTATGTGCAGGAGTAGGATCTTGGAATTACAGGTACAGATCTAGAAGTTGCAAACATAGATCTACCAACAAAATTTGGGTTGACTTCAGTAGAGTTCCTCAGGAAAACGGTGACTTGGTCGACCTATTTTGGAACATGGTGGCATGGTTGACCTGTTCTTGGTAGCCTAAGATTTTTAGCATTTTTTGAGTTTTTAGTCGTGATCGCAAATCTGCAGTTGGAAATTCAACTACTGTTAGTCCATTTTCCAGTAAATGTAAAAATACTATGAAAATGGCCTATTTCTTGTGCAACCCCTAAGAAAATTGTCTCGCCCTAGCTGTAACCTATTTTTATCAGCAAAGAAAATCTATCATGTTTCATGGCTTGCACCCTTGACCAGGGATAGTTTATGATGTCATCAAGCTCCAGTTTAGAACGCATGTGTTGAAATGCAAAAGCTAGAGAGATATTGTAGTTTCAAGGTTTGAAGAACTAGGGTTTATCCAAGCTAAGGGTTTTTAAAAATTTGTCTAAGTCAAGAAACCCTACCCTTGTTCTTTTTCCTCATTACCTTTTCGGGCCACTTAAGTCCCTTTTGTACACATGTTTTATTTCCTTGGCGGGTTGTTATGTCTCTCATTTAGTGATCTAGAGACTGAGGTATTCACTAGTTCTCCAGGTTCTCTGGCAGTTAGTCATTCTATTCGGTGATCCAGCGAATACAGGCAATCATGTATTCTCTTGATCTTGGTGGCTAAGTTCTTAACATTCAATGACCTAGTGAATGGTTAATTTTTCCTTCAGTCATGTGTTCACCAAATATCCGGTCAAGGCAGGAAGGTTTCAAGATTGAATATGAGTCATGGATGCAGATTAGATTGGTCATTGGCGCTGATTCTCCAAATGTAACCAATGATTAGTAAATGACCAAGCGATCACATGAAGTCCTTTGTTTGTTTGTGTGATCTCTAGATGGCTTGGGTTAAGTCAAAGGTTAGGTCCTCGGTAGTCATGTTTCTATTTAGCGAACATGCGACTAAGGATTTTCACGTGTTCCTGTAATCTAACCCAAGGTCAAGTTTTTATTCAGCGACTGGAAGATTGCTTCAAACACATGATAGCCAGATCCAAGATGGGTTAAGACTAGGCTTTAGGTGAATTAACGAGGACCACAAGATGAGGATAGGATCAATGGCTAGTGCTTGATCTCAAGATATGACTGGGGTTAAGTAAATCATCTAGTGACTTGGTGAATAAAGGCTTTTGCATGTTCTCATGATTTAACTAGGGTTAGGCTAAACCTCTAATGATCATGAGAATTCTTTGGTCACGTGTTTGCCAGGTTGAGGATGAGTTAAAGATAAAGGACTAGGAGATTAGATCTAGATCATTGATGAGAATGATTGGGTGGTGGTCGCGTGTTTGCTTGATGGAACCCAGGGTCAAAGTAATGTTCAACGATCACATGAATGCCTATGTTCATGTGATCTCCAAACCAAAGCCTAGTTAAGTAAAATGTACTGCGACCTAATGACTGTCTTCAGTCACGTGTTCATTGGATGACTTAAGGTTAAGGGAAGTTGGTCGTGGTTTAGGTAAAGACTTGGCAAGTCTGATTTGATCTAACAATCATCGTGACTTCACAAAGGAAAGATGTAGGCTAGATGATGATTGTGGATTTGCGACAGTCATCCGATCTTCCAAGGGATAAAGGATGATGAGATAGTGGGTCCAGCTACCATGTCATGCCAAGGTGCTCAATTATGATTGATCGCCAGGACTAGATGATGTGGCCAGTTAATTTTAAAAGGCTAAGTTGGCTTTTACCATTTGATAAGGATTGCCCAATTTACCGGGAAGGGATGAAGATCGACGATCATGTTTTAAACTTGATAAATTAACCATTACAATTGGGATTTTAAATTGTTTAAGGTTTTCTGCAGGGTTTTTGAATGTTGAACCAAATATGACAAGGCCAGATCTATTTTGTTTTCTCTAGGGACGGTTTTAGGTGAAAATTGATGAGTAAGATGCAGGTAGCCATTGTGATCTGATTTTAGTTCCTGATATGCCATGTCGAGTTAATGCAGGACTAATATTTTAATAGGGTGGCTAGGGTTTGATGGATGTCAGAGGATTCCATGCCCTGATTCATGCAAGCCAAGTTGGTTCTGGCATTTAAAGTTGTTTTGTCTACAACAAGAAATCAATAATTTGTAAATGTTGTTAGCCTTGATGTGAGACCCAAATTATTGTACATTAGATTTGATCTAATTTTCCCAGGTTTCCAGGCTTTCCTGATGGCTTTCATTTCTTGTTGTATGAGGTGGTTGTAGACCTAATTTTGACCTAATTGATCCCAAGTTTGTTGCAATCTTTTATAAGGATTTCCAAGATCATTTAGTAGGGTTTCCTTTCTCTGTAATTTTTAGGGTTGGTTCCATGAATGGTTCCTTTTGTATATATTGCCCTCTTCTCTTCATATAGGGTGTTTCTTGTACCCTTTCTAGTTTTTAGATAAGAGTGTAAATTGTAACAAGTCTGTCTTATGTATAAGATTTTAGCATATTCATACTACTATTAAATTGTCTCCATTTGGTCTTGATCTTCTTAATTAGAGCATCAAGGGTGTTTTAGTTTTTCTATTGTATGTCTGAAGATGTCTACAATAGAGTTGCTTTCGCATGAGTAACTGAGTTTAGGAATGGTTTTTAGATATGTACAAGTTGGGATATCAAGGGTATCCTATACTTGTCTTTCATTGGATGTTGATTAATGCATTACTTGTTTCTAGGTCTCTTCTAAGGGGAGGATTAAAATCCTTTGAATAGATGATTGCATATCTAAGTACACAGGTGGATTCTTAAGTATGGTCTAATCAATGGTGTAT
Organism: Chamaecyparis obtusa; assembly: GCA_027943335.1. NCBI lineage: Eukaryota > Viridiplantae > Streptophyta > Pinopsida > Cupressales > Cupressaceae > Chamaecyparis > Chamaecyparis obtusa. The sequence goes on from BSBK01005248.1 coordinate 1,814,675, forward strand.
GATTGGTGTAAGGCATCAACATATTAGAATCTGTTGTTTTCTTGTTTCACAACTTTCTATTGTAATGTTCATTTGAATCTGTTGCCCAATGGATAAGGCACTGGTCTATGACAGATTTGGGGTATTTCAGAGATCTATTCCACCCAAAACTTAAATCAAATCAAATTCCAAATCTTTAAGTCAGTAAGTTGTGGACTTAATAGCAATAGCCCCTGCTTTATTTGTGAGTAACTTGATAGTGTGCTTAGCTTCACATCATATCCCTTTATGTCATAGGTAACAAGAAGTATTATGGGCACATATCTGCTTTGTGAGGATTAGTGGAAAAAGGTGAAATTAAGTGATCCTAATCCTAGGTGCACCTACCTGAACTCTACAGAGTTCAAAGTGTAGAAAGCCTTAGTGCTTTTTTCATTGGTCCTCATTCTTGTATGAATGTACTGATTATGGGAAGTAAGCTACCCCATAGGTATATCTCTGCATTAATAAAGGTAGTTAAAATCTTGTTAAATCAAGAGCCAACAAAATGGTGACTCTACTAGGGAATAAAGATGATACAGTCATGCTAAATCCAATTTTATATCTTTGGTGCTACAAACAAGCTATAGATAATGTGAGTAAAAGTTGAGCTAAACTTCTGGCCAGCTTATTTATCTTATCCAGTAGTTACCATTGAAAGTATAGAGTCGGATTCAAAAAATTGCTAAATCTTCTCACCAAGTGTGGGTGGCAACTCTAAGTTCTCTATTTGATTAGTGCAGTCCCTGATAAACAACTTTTAAGATCCTAGTGAAATTTTGGTCGGCTGGGAAAAAATACAAAGAATAAGTTAAACATTTTCCTCTTCAAGGAGGTGGTGACTCTACAAGAAAAGAACCTGATGGAGCTACAAAGAAGGCTCTAGATTTTCCCTACTTCCAGTCAACAAGTTAAATTTCAGCTGAAGTACTACCAAGTATTTTCCATTTAAAGTTTTGTATTTGCATGGTCCTTATTGGGTGAAGAAGTCACCATAAGAAGGACTTTTGGATTGTGGGTCTACATATCTCTCCAGATGTGTTGAAAAATCTAGGTTTCTTTCTTTGGAGACATATGTGTGATTTAGGTGTCCTTATGGTGGCATAAGTTATTCATGATAAAACCTGAGAATTTAATTAAGTTAGGGTGCAGTCCATAATGGATTCGTGCAAAAGTTTTTCTGTACAAAGGTATGAGCCATTGTTTTTTGATGGTATTCATGGTTTCCCAAATGAGATTCCTAGCCAAGTTAGGGAGCATTTACAAGAGTTTAAGGGGAAACAATCAGATTCAACATATAAGCATTTGTAGGATTTTTCTAATCTGATGGGAGATTTTGATATTTTTCATGAAGATATCTTCATGAAGTTGTTGGTCCAAACTTTGAAAGATGATGCCAAATTTTGGTTTTATTCTTTACCAGCAAATTCTATTTCTTCATGGGAAGAATTGAGTTCAGCTTTCATGGAGCAATTTGCTGAAAGGATGAATGCAAGCAGTGTGTTGAACAAATTGATGGACATTGAAATTCAAGAAGATGAGTTAGTCCCATCATTCAACATCATATTTGCAAAATTATTGCATGATATTCCAAAAGGCTATAGGCCCGATGATTAGATTTGTTTGGTAATATATTTGGGTGCTTTTGGAAGAAAGATGAGCTTCTTGTTGAGAGATAAAGAGCCACAGACTTTACATTAGGCTTTTACTACAGTGATGGATATTGAAAATAACCTAAAATATGGGATTACCAGAAGATTTTTGTCAGTTGGAGTTCATTTTCATAGTGCATCAAATAAAATAGACAAAATGTCAAAGTGTTTCTATCCCTATCGATCTTACTAACCATGATTTATATTATGTTTCTGAACAAAATATAAATGAAGATTGTTTTCAGCAAGCAATGGTTTCCCCTTGTATAGGAGTTAACATGGTTAGTAAAGAATTGCAAAGTGTCCTTGATGCAGAGATAGATATATATAGGGGTTACACACCAAGTAATTTTGTAACTAGTTTTTCTAGTTGTGAAGCTACATAAACAAATTGTTTGCAGTCAAGTGTTGAATATGAAGAGGGGGCATATCTTTCATCAAATGATGATAGAGCCCCAAATGATGAGATTCTATCAAACTTTAGTGGTGTTGATAGTGAGAGAGAGGTTTCTTGGAGCCAAAATGACCTTGATCTTCTTGAAGATAAGGAAATGGTTTATAGGCAGCTTAGTGAGGAATCTGATTCAAGTTCATATGTTTTAGCTAATAGTGAGGACAAAGTTGATTTTTCAATTTGTATGCTCTTATCCTCTGATTCATCATACAAATTTGTTGATCCTAGGATAGATGAAAGTTCATATGAGCTTGAACATGAAACCATGGTTGCTCATTTTTCTCTTGAGCTAGAAATGGAGGTTGTATGCACCCTAAAATGGTCGCCTAGACTTTGGGCCCCCATTTAGCAATTTATCAAATCCTTGAATCAATATTTTCAAAAATTTAACATTTTCAATTATATCAATTTCCTTGATCAAATCCTATTTCATCATTTTCGATTATTCCTTGAGCTAACCATTTTATCCTAAGTCTTTATTTAATTAAAAGGAATATTTCCTCCCCTTTTATTAAATAAAAAGCCCCCACTTTTCTTCTTATCCTAAGTTGCACAAATAAAGTACTATTCTTATTTTATAAAAAGAGAAAAAATACTTTTTGTCTTATATGGACACAAAAGTCAACTCTTATTTTCCCATTGGAGGATATTTGTGCACATAGATTGCTCCTCTTTCAAGCTCCACCCTTGATTAAATCTTTTGCTTCTTAATCTCCATGGTCCATTCTTTTTCATTTCTTATAAAAGGAGAGCTCTCTTCCTCATTATGATCCATCTTTTTATGCTAATGTTATGCTGCAAATTTTCTAGGTCACTTTGGAGCTTTTGAAGATTTGAAGACATTCTTGCATCAAGCTTTTGGAAATCATTGTTGCATCACATCTTAGATTTCTTCATTGCTTCATAGTTTAGCTTTCATTTCTTGCATAGTAGTTTCATTCTCATGGCATTCATAGTTTAGGTTTCCTTTATGCTATAGATTGATCTCACATAGCTTAACAGGAGGATTTGTAATACTTGCATATTTACTTTCATAGCTTAGTTTGCATCTTTCATTCTCATAGATTAGCTTGCATTGCATTGCATTTTGTAGTGATTCTTGGGGATATTGGCATTCTTGCCCTTGTCTTCATTTGAATCTCTCATTGTATGGTTGACTAGCAAGGTCATAAGCTTAATAGCTCTAGCTGAGAGCAAACTTAAAATAATCTTGCAACTCCATGCATAGAGAGCTCTAGGTCACTTTCTAAGGTCTCCCATTCATGGATTTCCTTGGATATAATGAATTAGAGAAGTGCACCACTTGAGTGTGTACATTTTTGGCACCCACCATGAGGCAGAGCATTAGTGTTTTGTCCTCAATTTGCTGCATTTTCATTAATTTTTCGTCAAGTTTTAGCTTCATTTTTCAGCTCTTGGCTTTTTCAATCTCAGAGTATCGCGCGATAATTCTTGTATGGTGGCGTGATACTTCACCTGGTTGAAGTATCGCTTTGCTTGAGACATTGTGTCACACTGTTTGAGACATTTTATCACCTGGTGTAAGATGAAGTATCACCCAGAACTATACTATCACTCCGATATACTGAAAAGAATCACACGATATTTTTGGTGTCTGTACTATCACCTGTACCCAGCAGTGAGTTGTCTTTTTGAATCTTTTTGGCTGAGTTTAGATGTAATTAGTTTTCTAGTTTAATTTGTTGTAGTTAGACAGATTCCATTTGCAAATTTCATTTGGATTTTGGATTTTGCTAACCTTGTGGGCCTAACAAGTTGTGGTTGTAGGTACATTTGCTTGAGAAATTTGCTAAAATTGCATGCTAAAGGGCTACTAACGGTTTTTGTAGGGCTGCCCAAAAAGCATTAAAATATAAAAAAAAAAGTGTGCTTGTTCATTTATTTCATTTCAAGTGTGGCAATCTACTAGTTTTTTCCTTTAGTAGGCACATAATATCTTGTGGAAGGAATTTTGAGGTGGTAGGAGAAGTATTCTCTTCACCCTTGTGGTGAACCATAAAATCTTGACCCATCTTGAGATTTTGGAAGCAAGAGAGTAATTGAACTCTTCTTGGTGTGTTTGGGAGAGATTTTTGTGGTAGGAGAGTATGCTCTTCACCCTTGAGGTGAAATAGAAATCTTGACCCACAAAGGTTGATCCACTTTTTGTGTAGTCTAGGATCCTTTAGCAGGCCTGCTCTTGAGCAATCAAGAGGAACGGCCCAAGTGGGGACAAGTATTTTGCTAGCTATTCTGACCCACTATAAACTCAAGGCTATCAAGGACACAAAACTTTGGTAGACATAGCACTTGTCTTCGCTTGATGTGAGTAGCTTGTGGGATTGCGACCATGAGAAAAATGTCAAGCAAGAATGCTTAAGGTACTCTTGAGGCTGCGAGATCTGTTACTTGCCACAAGGTAAGGAGTCCCTCTGGGGAGCAAGAGGGGTGCTATCAATGGAAGCCCTTACTAAGAACCATTAGATAGAAGCCACCCTATTTTTCTGCTTAGCTTCTTGGTGCAAGGATTGATTCAAGTGGAATAACCCAGATCACCCCAAGATTACTCACCATATGTGTTCCTTTGGTTGTGTCTTTGGCACTTCCATGACAAAACCAATATCTATTGTGGGCAACCACTTTGTGTGAGGCAATGGAGCATCAAGTTGTGGGCCAAGTTGTTAAGTATTAAGCCTTGACTTTTTAGGATAGTAAGTGCTTGAAGTGTTCTTGTTGTGCTATACCCATGTAAACGTTCTTGCATACTCAACATCACAGTAGCATTCATAGGGTTTTTCAATTTTGATATCACAATTGTTTTTCTTGGCAAGGTTGCTTTTACCCTTGTTTCAAGTGTTTGAAGACATATTTGATCCCATAATATTTGCAAACCTATCAATTTATTGCTGTCATTGTGATTGAAATTGAAAAATCAACCCTCAAACTGAAAATTTTGAAGAAAGAGTCCCAAAAACTGAGATTTTGCACTTCACTGGTCAAGAGTCATACAATTCTGCAACAATATCGCGCCCTATAGAGAGAAATATCACGTAATAGTTCACCCCTACTAAAATATCACCCCGTTTACCTGGAAATTATTGCCCGGGCATATTAGGAACTATCGCCTAGCTTAAGGAGAAGTATCACCTTGCTATAAACTATCGCCCAAAATGTTTCTGCAATCTATCTAGTTTCAGCCATTTTTCAGTCTCTTTTAGTTGACCAGATTTTTAAGTGAGTGATTTTCTCTACTGCTAGAAACCTATCTGTACCTTGAGTTCCTATTTTTAGGCCTCTTGGATTAGTCTCCTTTGATTTTACAAAGTCATCTTGTGTGGAATTGCCAAGTTAAAAAATCATCCTTGTTGAAAAAAATATATCTTTAGATTCGTTGGTAACATTCTTGGAGAATTTCAGTCCTCTTTTGTCCAAATTCACTTCCATCAAAAAAATCAATTTCAATTATATAATTTGGGTAAATCAATCCTCCTAGTTCATATGTGCAAGGATATTGGAATCCTTTGATTAAGCACCTCTGTGACAGTGTTGGTTTGCACCTTCTGCAATTTTCTATCTCACCATCTCTTCTTGGATAATTGAGCACTTTTATTATCCTAGTTTGGTATTGACATTTTGTGAGGTCATCTTATCACTAAGGATATTTTTCTTTCATGTCAGTTACCACAAGATACCAAGTTAGTCAAGGGAAATGATCTCCAATTGTCTTCAATTAGTTGCCCTTAGTCAAAACTCGTCAACAGTGAAAGGGAAAATAACCTATTTTTGATCAATCCCCCAAGAGTGAGTCTGAAGTTTGGTTTGACCCAAAGAGTAACCCTAGCAAATTGAGTACCTCTTTAGCACCTTCTCAATCAAATATGAACATGAGTCACACCCTCACTAGACAACAAATAGAAGCAATGGATCAAACTCTTGATGACATTTTCCAAAGACATAGGTGTAATATGATGTCTGGTGGATCTTCTTATGGTAGTCCACTCAGATCACCTCCCATCAACACACGATATCTAGATGCTCACCAACAAGCTGAGAGACATTATAGACAAGCTCACCCAGATGCACGGTCACAACATGAAGACCAAAATAATGAATCTGGTGATGCTCATGTCAATGCAGCTAACTTATTCAGACATTCAAGACCAACTTCTCCACTTAGAGACACCTCACGATATACAAGTGAGAGGCTAAAGAGCATTGAGAGAGAAAAACAAGCTTTCTTGAATAACAAGCTGCCAAAGAAGAAAAGCTTAAACAACTAGAAGCTAAAATGCAAGCTTTGTTGGACATAAAGAGAAGAGCTACACAAGAAGAACAAGATAGGCTCCTAGCCCAACAACTCCATGCACAATTCAACAATAGGGATACCAACAATGGAACCAACTCTCCACCATCTACTCCCTCAGGAACTCCAAGAAGTAGAAGGCGGTCAAGGACCCCTTCAAGATCACCTAGTCCTAGAGGAAGAAGGACTTCTCGACATACACATTATAGGAGACACACACCTTCTAGACTTTCAAGACAACCCTCCCAATGATCTCATCACAACTCTCCACATGGAGGAAATAGTGTGAACTTTGATGCTCATGATTTTATGAGAATGCAACAAGAACCACTATTTCAACAATATGTGGAAAAATATGTTGAGCAAAATAAGGATCAATTCTTGGAAAGCTTGATCAACAAGGGTGCAAGGGTCCCATACAAATTTGATGTGGATAGAAAAATTAAGAAGCAAAACCCTTCACAAGAGGAGGAGATAAAACAAATGGAGAAGATGATGGAGAAAATGATGGCTCCTAAAAGTTCCTTCAACTTGGATTCCATATGTCCTAATCTGTTTGATAAAAGTGTGAGTATGGTTGATTTTCCTAGAAAATTTGAAATCCCCCTATATGAAAAATATGATGGTAATGGTGACCCACATGACCATGTGCATCAGTTCTACATTATGAGTTTTGAATTTCACCATGAAGACTCCTCTCTCATGAGGTTATTTCCAAGGAGTCTAAAAGGCCAAGCAATGGAGTGGTTTAGCAACATCACCCCTCTTGTCAAAAATTTTAAAGAACTTGTCCACTGATTTGTGCAACATTTTGCATATAACTTATCAAGGTCAGTCACCATGCTCGATTTGTGCAAGTTAAAACAGAATCAAGGGGAATCCTTTGTTACATTTTTGCAAAGGTGGAGATTATTATGTTCCTGATATTCTAGGACTATTCCTGAGGATGAAAGGATTGACATTATTGTTAGCAATCTAGTGTCATAAATGTGGTATGAGGTTAGGAAGATGTTTTTTGATTCTTTCGACACTATGGTTGAAACTGCATGTTGAATTGAGGATGTCTTAAGAGAACAAGGTATTTTGACTAAACAAAGCAACAACAACAATAGTCAAAATAACAACAATCATAAGGATAAAAACAAGAACTCACATTGGAACAAGAACAAGCAAGTAGTCAATGATGGAGTTGTTGACTCTTCTCAACCAAAGGATTAAGGTGTCCTTCATCTATCCAGTGTGGTTCAAGCTATGAAGCTTCAAACATCCTCCAACCAACAATAGCACAAACCAAAGTACCAAGATAAACCCAAAAAGGAGAGAAGACAATTCTCTAAACTTGGTGACTCTGATGAGGATGTTCTCAAGACCCTCATTGCTCATGATCTTGCACACCCTCAAGATGTAGCAAAATTCCACATACCTGACATCAAACCACATTGGTGGAATGAAAAGGCTTACTGCAAGTACCACAATGGTATAGAACATGACATTGAACATTGTTACAAACTCAAACGTCTCATTCAAGATCTCATTGAGAGTGGGAAGCTTCAAATTGATGGGTTGAACACCAATGTAGACCACAAGGCATTTAAAGAACCTTTGCCCAAATATGAAAAGGGGGAAACCTCTAAATCCAAGGATGGCAAAGCTACAATTAACTATACCTACACATTTGCAGAGAATGTATTCAATATGCTTGAAGTTGTGGATGACAGTGTTAACATGATGAGGGGAAAGGATCCCTATGGTTCTAATGTGAACTCACCTCCCATATTTGATGAAGGACCTGTTGTTATTCTTAGAGGTCCTCACTCTCAAAGGTCATCCCAACCTCTTAATGTTGTTACTAGAAGCCAAGCTCAGGGTCCTGTGGTTATTAGAGGTCCTAATTCCAATCAATCTACCAAGACCAAACATGTGACATCCAAAAATGTCACCAAATCAGCAATCAATCTAGAAATGAGCTACAATCTTGTTGATCAATTGCAAAGAATGCTAGCTCAAATCTCCATTTTTGAACTCCTAGAGTTGTCTCCGAGACATAAGCATGTTCTTGAGGATGCCTTGCGTACAACCAATGTTCCTAATAACATAGACATTGACCAATTCTAGAACATGGTCAACCACCTTGCTAGCCCTCATTACCTCACATTCTCAGAAGAAAATGACAAAGCCTTGATCCATCTGCACAATCTTTCCCTTCACATTGAAGTCATGATCCACAAGACCCTTGTTAGGCATGTGTTGATAGATGGGGGTGCTGGGCTCAACATTTGTTCTTTGGGTCTATTGAAAACTTTGGGATATTATGAGCAAGTGATTGACACAAGGAAGAAGATTACAATAAAGGCTTATGATGAAGCAGAGCAAAGCTCCAAAGGTCTAGCTGTTCTTCCTGTCAGAATTGGCCCTATTGGAAAGGACATTTTATTCCAAATTATTGATGTTGGTCCTCTAGCATATAACATCCTACTTGGTAGACTGCAGATCCATGACATGCAAGCTATACCATCCACCTACCATCAATGTGTTAAGTTCCCCTATAATGGAGTCAAAGTCTATATACCAAGGGATAACACATTGTCTGTAAATGCAATTTTCGCAGGGACCCATGTTCCCTTAAATAGAGCAATAGAAAATTTTGGTGCAACTCTTGAGCAATGTAAGAATAAATTCAAATCCATAGACCTCAGTATGGGAGATTATCAAATTGACTCCTTCTCAAAAATGCCAGTCTCACCTAAGTCCTGTGGAAAACCGTCACAGGAGAAGAGACCTTCATCTTCAGCCATGACCTTATTTGGTACATTTTTCGAATCCTCAGTGCCCATACAAGATGAAAAGGAAGAAGTGGCTATTAGAGATTGGATTTACAAAGAAAAAAAGTACAAACATAATGAAAAATTTTCCCCATCTCCTAAAGCTTATGGGAGAGGATACACTTTGGTTAAGAATATGGGCTACCCAAGTCATGGTCCTCTTAGCCACATATTAGATGCTAAGGCCGAACCACTCAATCATGCCCTTTTTGGTCGTAGGACTAAGACAATAGTTGGCCTAGGATTTGACAATTAGAAGAAAAATAATGTTCCTATCCTAGCTATGATGAATAGTGATGATGATTCAGATTATACACCCAATTTACAAAATCAGCAAGACATGTGTGAAGATTGGGTTCCTTCCACAAATCTCCTTTGGGGAGATTCAGATGATTCAACAACTACAAACACAAATTTAAGAGAAGGTGATACCCTTCATAATCTAGAAACTTCTACATCAAGGTGTCCTAAGCCTTCTTGGTCTAAACATCCCAGAAGAAATTCAAAAATTGACTCACACGAGTATGAATGGGGCTCTCTCTCTGATTGTTCCATAGTTGACATGGACATTGATGTTGTCCATACATATAGTTCTCAACTTGATGTGACTAACGAGTCTAGTGTAGGATTAGAGGATTGGAATCCTCAAATTGCTTTAGTGGACGATGCTTCATTTGGAAGGTGAATCCTAATTTGGGTACCTTAGAGGGATACTTGACAGATCCTAACTTTGCAATCACCAGAGATGACATCATTCACATTAACAACATTGAACTAGCCATTAACCTACCTCTTGTTCACTCTCACCTAATTGATTGGTCTCAATGTCATCAAGAGCCTCAGCTCCTAAACTTTCAAAATGACTATGAGATATCATGCTATCTAAATGCCCTTGAGCCAGTAGTCTCTTCCACCAGCGAACCAACTATGAGTATGATAGAGCTTGATATCAAGTACCTCAGTCACAAAATGAAAAGAAAACAAAAAAATAATAATGGTTCTGATGGTGAAAACCACTATGTGGCAGTATCAAAACCCAAAAAAGTAAAAATAGAGGACGTATCTAAAGGTGAAAACCTCTCCAAGGTGCCTAAGGATGGGATACTGGATAATCTTCCAAGTTATTTTTAGGATAGGTCATCAGTCCTTATTGAGCCTACACAGCGAGTTAATCTAAGCATAGAAGAGGCTCCACAAATTGTACACTTGGCTTAATCTCTATCAATACAAGAAAAAGAGGCATATACCAAGATCCTTCAAAGAAAAAAGATAATTTTTGCTTGGACTTACTCAGACATGATAGGGTTGGACACAAATCTTATTATGCATCATTTGTCCATAGCTCCAGGAATAAAACTAGTGAAATAGAAGTTGAGGAAAATGCATCCTCATATAGCTCTTCTTGTCAAAGCTGAACTAGAAAAACTCCTAAGTGCAGGATTTATATGAGCTATTGATTATGCTAAATGGATTTCCAATATTGTCCCAGTTTCAAAACATGATGGGTCCATTCATGTCTGAACAGATTTTAGAGATCTTAACAAAGCTTTCCCAAAGGATGATTTTCCACTCCCAAACATAGACATGATAGTGGACATGACTGTGGACTATGAGATCTACTCCTTGATGGATGGATTTTCTGGTTACAATCAAATAAAGATAGCTCCTGAGGACCAAGAAAAGACTGCATTTACTTGCGCATGGGGAACCTATTGTTGGAACATCATGCCCTTTGGATTGAAAAATGCAGGGGCTACTTATCAAAGAGCTATGACAACCATATTCCATGACATGATGCACAAGAATATGGAATACTATGTGGATGACACCCTATCTAAGTCCAAGAGAAGAAATACACACCTCAATGATTTGGAAGTCATTCTAGATCATATGGAATAGTTTCAATTGAGATTAAATCCCAAGAAGTGTGCATTTGGAGTCACATCTAGAAAACTTCTAGGATTTATCATTTTAGCTAAAGGAATTGAGGTGGATCTTGAAAAAGTTCAAGCAATCTTGGATATGCCGCCTCCTAAAAATATCAGCCAAATGAGAGGTCTTTAGGGATGTCTCCAATCTATAAGGAGGTTTATTTCACAACTAGCTGATAGAGCTCAACCCTTAATAAGACATTGCATAAAGGGGTTACATGTGTATGGAATGAGGATTGTCAGAAGAGCATGGACCAAATCAAGAAATACTTTGCCAATCCTCCAATTGTAATGCCTCCTGTCTCGGGAAAACCTCTCATCTTGTATGTTTCAGCAATAGAATCTTCCTTGGGAACATTATTGGCTCAACTTGATGATACTGGAAAATAACGAGCTATCTATTACATCAACCGAACACTTGTTTCCTATGAGGTCAATTATACTAGTATTGAAAAGTCTTGCCTTGTTGTGGTGTTTGCTTCCCAAAAGTTGCGACATTACATGCTTGCATGTACAATACACCTCATAGCCAAGATTGACACTCTTAAGTATTTGCTCGGCAAGGCTGCTCTCATAGGTAGACTTGTGAAATGGATGATGATTCTTTCAGAATTTGACATTGAGTATATGTTGAGCGTAAAGCCATAAAAGGACAAGCCATTGCAGACCAACTTGCTGATTTTCCAGTACATGATAACATGCCTATTCAGGTTGAATTTCTAGATGAGCACATCATGCACATGACTACAAGAACATGGAAGATGTTTTTTGATGGCTCTTTCCTGCACATTGGTTTAGGAGCTGGAGTATTGTTTGTCTCCCCTCATGGGTATACTATTCCTAAGTCCTATAAATTATTGTTCCCATGCATGAACAACATTGCTAAATATGAGGCCTTAACTAATGGACTTAAAATGGCTATAGAGTGGAACATTATAGAGCTGCACATTTATGGGGATTCACAATTGATAATCAACCAAGTAAATGAAGAATACCAAACAAAGGATGATAAAATGATACCCTACAAGAAAATGGTTGATTCATTGTGATGCTATTTCACCTTTGTGACATTTCAACAAATCCCTAGAGCAGAGAACAAAGCAGTTGATGCTATGGCTACATTGGCTCCACTCCTTCAACTAGAACAACATGAATCCAGATTTGAGTTCCTGGTGGAAGAGCTACACCATCCCATTTTTGACTCCCTAAAAAGCCGTGTCATTTGTACCTTGGTTAGTCATGAATCCTCCCGCTATGGTGCTATTTACTCATACCTCCGTGATGGCATCATCCCTGACACATTTAACTGATCTAAAAGAAGAAACCTTACCCGTAATGCCTCTCACCACACCCTTATCTCTGGTGATTTATATAGGATGGGTTTAGATGGGACACTTCTTAGGTGCTTGGAAAATGAGGAATCTGACCAAGCGTTAGTTGACATTCATGAGGGAATTTGTGGAGGACATTCTAATGGTCTTTCCATCACCCGAAGGTTGCTTAGGGTGGGGTATTATTGGCCCACAATGCAGATAGATGTAGTAGCTTTTGCTAAATCCTATGAAAAGTGTCAGAAGCACGGCAACCTGATTCATGCTCTAGACAAGGAGCTCATTTCGTCTATATCTCATTGGCCATTTCAGAACTGCACCTTTCACCTTTTTGGGAAAATTCATCGCAACTCATCAGGTGGACACAAATTCATTATTATTGCTACTGATTATTTTACAAAATGGGTAGAAGTTGTCCCACTTTCTGTTTCCTTAAGCAAGACAGTTTCTTTGTTTATTTTGAATCACATTATCTGTCGATTTGGAGTACCTTCTGAAATCATCACTGACAATGGAGGTCAGTTTAAAAACAAGGACCTTAAACATCTCTGCAAAAAGTTCAAAATAAAACAACATTGGTCCTCTATTTACTTCCTGCAAGGAAATGGACAAGCAGAGGCTTCCAATAAGACCATTCTTAAGATTCTCCATAGAACAATTCACAAGAATGGTAGAGACTAGCACTTACAGATCAATCCGGCCTTATGGGCTTACAGAATGAGTATTCGTACTCCCACAGGGGCTACTCCTTTTGTCCTCACTTATGGTGTTGAAGTAGTGTTACCTTTAGAGGTAGAGATCCCTTCACTCAGAGTCTCTCTCAAAGGTTTGATCATAGATGAGGATTACCGCGCCATGAGGTTACAAGAATTAGAACTTCTTGATGAAAAGCATAAAGCTTCATTTGATCATATGAGGGTCTACCAAAAGCGTATGTCCAAAGCATTCAACAAGAAGGTTCGCCCTAGGGAATTTCAAGTAGGAGATCTTGTCTTGTGTGAGAATCCAAAGAACCAATAGAATCGAGAACAAAAGGGTAAATTTGAACCTAATTGGCTTGGACCATACATCATTACTGCTACTTTTGGAACAGGTGCCTACTTATTGTCTGATCTAGAGGGAGAACAGCTCTTTGATCCCATCAATGTTTTGCACCTCAAGAAGTTCTATCCATGATGCCTATTCTGTCTGGGGGCATCCTTTGTACATATTTATGGATCCTGAAAAAATACCAAAAAAAAATCATATATGATGCTGAAAAAATCCTAAAAAGCATATAAAGTCCTGAAAAAATACAAAAAAATCCAAAAATGCAAAAAATTCAAAAAAAAAAGAAAAAGTGCCTTGGTGAAAACCTGGAAACAGGCGCCTTGGTAGCAAAAATCCAAAAAAATAAAATGAAAAAAGAGAAAAAATTGCAATAAAATCCAAGTGGTGAAAACCTGGAGATAGGCACTACTTGAGGCCTTTGCACCCCTATTTCTTAGCATGCATCCTTGACACTTAGCCTTTCTCCATCATGCCTTGACCTTGTTGCCTTGGTTTGGAATTGGTCTTTGTCTTTGCCTAGGGGGCATAACTATGTTAGCTTTCGTCTCTTGGATGTGCTAGTCTTTAGGACACCTTGCAAATAGTGTTTCTCAACACTTCCCAAATTGTGTTTTTCAACACTACCCTAACGTCAAGTGTTTCTCAACACTTATCAGATGTCTTACCCACAGTCTAGAATGATATGATATTTCTCACTAAGCATATATGATACTCAAAGTTTGACTCTATGACCTACACACATGCACTTAAACAATCAACTCACAGAGACCTGTATGACTTTATTTTTTTTGTGTGCTGTCTATGATAATTTCTTTGATGAGTGTTTTCTCCCAAAGATAGTTTTCGATGATGCATAGCAAGAAGATTGAGGGAATGAGAACATGTTTTATTTCTTTATCTGCTTGTGGGTATATTTTGTTGGTCCTATTTTTCATTAGCATTTATGCTTGTTCCACTTGACTTTAGGACTTACAAGGTATTATCCTTGACTATTTTGCAAGTACATACTTATAGTCATCTTGACTTTTCTTGTGTCTCGATGTGAGTATAATCTTTCCATATCAAAGTTAGGTAATCTCACTGCACTAGTCATCTTGACCTACATGTCTTTGGTGCCTAGGTGAGATTCCCACATTTCTATCTGATATAGATCATATTCAGATTCACATAGTCATACTAGTGTGTATTATATGATCTTGCGACACTACCAATAATGCTTGATGATGATAATTAGATGTCTATTGGCATTGTGACCTTGCAAGTCAACCACTTTCATAGTAGCTTGCATTCTTAGGTTCATGTTAGTCTAGTTTGCATCTTGCATATGGAGAGAGCTCTCCTTTTCATCCTACATGGACCTATCGGTCAACTGCGCTCACCTTTCCTTTTCTCAATCATGTCTTTCGCTTCTTGTCTTTCACATCATGACCTATTCCTATTCATCATAAGGGGTTAATCTTATCATCATATCTCTATCCCTAAAAATGTCATTTTTAGAAACATGAGTCTATATCACAAACATGAGAACTAAACATACATCTATGAGAGAGAATATACATAAGCATTTAAAACATACATTTTGAGCAATAGGACAAGATAATATAAAAATTGATACATCCATCACAAGTGAGACAAATACACATGATATATCAAACATCCCATAATCTCATATATATATAAAAATGTCATGATACAATATACAAAATATGAGATCCCAAAATATGGATCAAAGTCTCAAGATATGTCCAAAAAAACATCTAAACCTAAGCCCTAAACCTAGGACTCGCTGCCACCATCTCATGGACCTAGTGGTGGAGGAGGTGGTGCCATGTCTGGCACTACATCTGATCAATCCACTACTACTGAGTAAGAGGGAGCTCTCTGACCCATTGGCACTACCTGTATGTACAACCCATGATAGTACGCAACTTGTGTTACCTCTCTCTAAATCTCTATAATGGCAACTTGTAGCGCTCGCTCTCGACGCTCTATCTTAGTCCTTTCATCTATGAGTTGCTTCTCCTTGACCATTATTGTGATCCTAAGTTGGTGCATCTCAGCCTCTAGAGCCTGTATCCTAGCTCTTAGGTCCTCTCCTCCTGCAGGTGGATCCTACCTGGCCTCTACCTGTCGACGAGCTGGTCTCGCCTCATCCTCAAGGGTCACTGATCTCCATCCCTGTGACCATTTTTGGCCACTTGATCTAGATCCCTCACCTATCTCCCTCACTCTCCCTCTCCCCCTCCCACCATCTCCTCTGTCTCCTCTGTCATCACCATCCCCTCCCTATGTCGGTGGCTATGTGTTAGGTACAGTGAATCAAGGGAATGGAGCCCTATGTCACTCTGCTCTATAGGTAGCATAAGCCCCCACATCTGCCATATTTGGGAGATACTCCCAAGGCTCCCTCTGAATAGAAACTATGTCTTATACTGGGTAAGTGCACAAAGATGGGGGACCAAAAAGGGGGTATAAGATGCCACTTTTTTCCTGAAATCAGAAAACTCTGAACTTCAACAACAAATTGAATATAGTTAGACTCAAAATTTTAAGATGCGACAAAAACAAGAGTTGTAATACTCTAAATCTAGTTCCTAAACTACTAACTTATTTTGAAAATAGTGCAGATTAAGGCCCTCAAAAAGGGGGAGCACAAAAAGTGGTCCTATTTTTTGTGAAAAAACATAACATAGCGTCTGGTGTGCTCCCCCTAAAATGTTAACTTTTTTTTTGAATTTTTTTAATCACTCCAGTGAGAAGTTAGCTAACACCACGTAGTTTATCCCAGAATTTTTTGGTAATTTTTTTATGAATGTATAATTTTTTATGAATTTATGAAGTGCAACATCCTAAAAACATGAAATTTCTATGTGCTCCCCCTAGAAATCATTTAAAACTAATCAAAAATCAAATTTTATTTTTTTTAAAGTGTGTAGAATGGAGTCTAGTTTCTAAAAATGTAACTTGTTGCAAAATTTGATGAACGAGCCAAAATCTATGCCCAAAATACTAAATGTTGGTTTTTTACAAAAAATAGACATACACACAAAAGAAATTAGAGTTGAAAAACTTAACATAATCAAAATTCAAAATAAATTATATGCTTAGATAGCTAACAGAGAGATCTACAATATCATGTTGTCTGATTTTTACGTTCTTGAACTACGAGTAAACCTAACGAGGAGCACACAAAAAAACATGTTATTTTTTTGTATGTTTGCTGAAAAACACGTCTTAGGCTTGTTTGAATCATCCAAGCCTTTGGGTTGGATTTCCAAGGCAAATACAAGTCGTAGGATTCGTAAATTCCAATGCCTTGAAAAGTGTGTGCACCCTATAGGGCGCACGCGCTATAGCGTGAGCACGCTATTGAAAACTATGGCTTTCATAGCGCGTGCGCGCTATGAAAGTCATAGTTTTCAATAGCGCGTGCGCCCTATAGCGCGTGCGCGCTATATTGAATTGAGAGGAAAAGAGAGAGATTGAGAGCACTCTCTCTTCCTCTCTCTCTTTCCAAAATAGAGATTCTCTAAAATTTGTATACAAAGGCATCCTACAAGAAGGATGAAATGTTTCCTAAAGAATATCCACAATTCATATACAAAAGCATCATACAATAAAAATGACAAAAAATAATAGCTAAAAGGTAAAATTTACCATTAACGTCGATAGCACCAAGGTCATATCCACTGTCAAATCTTGGCCTATGATGTGAAAAATAAGCAAAGCAAGTGAAATGAAAGGGAAGGGATAGATCAAATAGCGAAGGTCCATCAAATCGGATCCAAATTTCAACCCTTTTATGGATTTACAAGTTTAATTGCGAGCCCATGGAATTGGCTAAGAGAAAAATGTGATTGTATATCAACTGATTACAAAATGTGTAGTTGAGGAGAAAATATTGCAATGATGAAGAAGAAAATTGGCTATGGAAAATCTAGTTATGAATTTTCTTAAGAATGAAACTATTAAGGAATTGCATGATATATCACTCAATGGTGCAAGGAATATTCTTGATGAACATGGGATTGCAGTTACATCTATTCAATATACCGAAGAAGATATAGAAAATCTTCTTAATAGAGAGATTAATGTGAGAGAAAGGGACATTTTAGAATCTAATGGTGATTTTTGGTGCCATCGAAGGTATGCCAATTACTTAGGACGAAGAGTAAAAGCCCACAATTAATGGAAAAGAGTGGGAAGAGCTTCTTGGACCCATGTCATGATAGAAGTTATAGATAAGGAAGAAGAGCTAGGAAGGGGAAAGCGGCAAAAGAAAGAAGTAAGATATGCATGTGAGCCTATGTTAGATGATGATGATGACATGAGTACTCACCATTTGCTAGTAGCTCAAGTAGTGACAGAAGCTCTTTAGTGCACATGTACACTAGAACACAAAAATTTCAGATAGAGAAGTAACAAGTGCTGTGGAATTATCATAGAGTAATGTGAAATGAAGCCTCAAATTGGTTCATTAGCAAGAAAATAATTTGGCCATGCACTTCATTCTAGCACCACAAATATTTCTATTAGAAATGCCTATTCATCAATGGTCTTACATTTACGGGACTTGGGAAACCTAGTTACTCATGTTGGGCAATATCTCTCAAATTATGTAAGTTCATTGGCACCTTTGGAAAGGTAGTCTCACTCCTCATTTTATAACAAAGGGTAGTCATCTATGGTCCAAGGTTATAATTCAACTGACAAACAGAGAGCTTCTAAAGGTACTGATCTCTTTCATAGAGAAGTTCCCAATTCATCTCAAGGTTCTCATTTAGGTGAGCAACTCCTCGAAGGTCCTCAAATAGACCCATTCAATATCCCAAATTGGTAAAAGGGTAGATGCAATTTTGGAAAGAGTGGGAAGAGCTTCTTGGACCCATGATAGAAGTTATAGATAAGGAGGAAGAGCTAGGAAGGGGAAAGCGGCAAAGGAAAATAGTAAGATATGCGTGTGAGCCTATGTGAGATGATCATCATGAGTACTCACCATTTGCTAGTAGCTCAAGTAGTGACAGAAGCTCTTTAGTGGACATGTACACTGACACAAAAATTTTAGATAGAGAAGTAACAAGTGTTGTGGAATTATCCATAGAGCAATGTGAAATGAAGCCTTGAAAATTGGTTCATTAGTAGGCAAAGAATTTGTTCATGCACTTCAATCTAGCACCACAAATATTTCTATTAGAAATGCCTATTCATCAATGGCCTTACATTTATGGGACTTGGGAAACCCGATTACTCATGTTGGGCAATATCCATCAAATTATGTAAGTTCATTGGCACCTTTGGAAAGGTAGTCTCACTGGACTCATTTTACAACAAAGGGCAGCCATCTATGGTCCAAGGTTTTAATTCAGTTGACAAGTGGAGAGATTATCAAGGTACTGATCTCTTTCATAGAGAAGTTCACGATTCATCTCAAGGTTCTCATTTAGGCAACCAACTCCTTGGAGGTCCTCAAATAGACCCATTCAATTTTTGAAATTGGTAAAAGGGTAGATGCAATTTTTGAAAGAGTATCCCAATTGAAGAGAAATGGAAATTCCAGTGAGCATAAAGTTATTGCAGATCCAATAGGTGTATCTCCTCTACTGACAAATATAATTGCTTCTAGAGACTTGAGTTTAAATGGAGACTGTTTGATCCCAAACATGCCCCAATCGAGCAGATGAACCAGATGTTGCTTGAGTAAAGAAGATAGTGGTTTATTAAAGCATCTGCATTATCCCACTTGCTATCAATTCTCTCTCTCTCTCTCTCTCTCTCTCTCTCTAGATTGTCAAGGATTTCTAAAATTACAACTGCAAGTAAGAAAATATTGCATATTGCATGCTTCTATAAGCATGTGAAATATATAATCTATTCGAACTGATTTTTTTGTCTAAAACTGACACAAATCTCCGTGGATATTATCATGCTTAACATGATTTTCCGATGTTGTAGATATGCCATTGCCCTACTCTTTTGAGCATTGCAGGGCCTCTAGAATGGTTTGGTCTATCTTGGTTGTCTGTTGCCATTAGGTATCATAACATACATAGCTCTTAAACGTTGGGTTAGATATACATTTGGGTACATTTAGATATAAATTGGGTACATTTGGTCTTTCTTGGTTGTCTGTTTCCATTAGGTATCATAACATATATGAGTGTATTTTATCCTCAGGCAGTCACTCATCACCCCACCATCAGTCTACGTAGGATGCATCCATCCTTATGTCAAACATGTCAAATCTAATCTTTTTCTTCAATCATCTAATTTTGGCAAAAGATATTTGTTACATTCATGTTGACATTAGTTCTTTTGGATTTTTTTATATCTTTCTTGGAGTTCTCTTGTTTAGTCTCCTCAAGGTTACCATGATCCTTTATATCATGGTGTGTCATGAATGATGAAACTTGGGACTTGTTTATGGTTTTATTTTCTTTTGTGTGTGGTCTAAATTTATTCCTTTCACTTCCACATGTGATTCCAATAGTCACATGGTGCACTAGGTCATATCTCTTGCTTGTGTTCTTCCAACATCATTTGCACCAAAGTCCTTTATGGATCTTGTGTGATGCCAGTCTAACGGTTTCTATTTGTCGTGTCATGTCCTATGCACTATTTATGCCACAACCTTGGCTCTTCATACCTTGGCTATTCACTGATGTTTCTAAATCAAAATAAGTGCTCGCTACATGACAAGCCATTTGCAAGGGTACTCAAGATCCATGATCATTTTTCATCACCATTTCGCTTGCATTTTTATTCACCCATAATTCATCCTAACCTAGTTGCTTTTCCTAATTAAGCCTTTTACCCCCATCCTTGATTATGTCTTGGGGAGGTAAACTATCAGAGCATTTTCATTCTTATCTAGTCTATCTGCATAGTTATCTAATTTACATATATGTTATATTATGACATTCTCAAGTTTTAATTGTGAGTGAACAATTGATTAACCCCACCACTCTTAGTTGCATTTACCTCCTTTTGGGCCTAACATCTTTGTCACATGATCCCCTATGGATGAGGTTCCCTCTCCTTGTACCTTCATGGATGCTCTAGTCCTCCATATTGGTCCATGTACTAGATGGTGGTTGTGGTACCAATGTTATCTTTGTCCTTGTCCTAGTACTTGTGGTTGTGCTTGTGCACCCTGATCAATGTCCATCATGGTAACACATCCCTACCCACTATCTCTTCCATATATCTAGGTTACCTATACCCATGGTCTTCCTCCATCTCCCCCTCTATCTTACCTAGCTACTCTTTTCTTGAACACCCTTTGGTAAAGTGTTTCTACCTATCTTTGTACCCCCTCATAGGTGATGCTTCCTTTCTCTTCCTCCATAGTGCCACTACCACTGCTCTCCTCAAGCACTGAGCCAACTGGTATGCATCAACCTGGTGTCCTTGTATGTGCACCTCCCTCTTACACATCCATAGGGTAGGAATCCCTATCCTACACATATCTCTTGGTATCATCCTAACCCACCATATTGTATATGCTATAGTCACCCCTAGATTTGTTGGCCTAACACATAGATCCTAGTCAGATGACCTTATCTCAATCCACTCCCTCACGATCCCTCTCCAATCTAGAGTCCATCCAAACTATCCAACCATCTCCCATATCCAACCAAGGCTCAAACATACACATATTTATTGGTCTCTCAGTGCTACTGCTAGTGCCCGTGGCAAAATAAGTACTACTTGTAAGGACTACATTCATTCTCCTTCCCCTTGTCTATCTCCCTTTCACCTTCTCTCTCTCTCTCTCTCAACTTCTCCCTCTCTCCTTCTCTCCCTCTCCCTTTTTTATCACCTTCTCCCTCTCTCCCTTTTTCTTGTTTTATATAGCGCGTACGCGCTATGAAAAAGTAAAGACTATCACTCTAGTCTTTAGTTTTACATAGCGCGTGCGCGCTATGAAAAACTAAAGACTATCACTCTAGTCTTAGTTTTACATAGTGTGTGCGAGCTATGAAAAAGTAAAGACGAGAGACTTTTAGTTTTGCATAGCGCGCTCGCGCTATGCAAAACTAAAAACAATGGTTAAATTGGCCATGAAACTCGTGATTGAGGCCCACTTTTGCTGTTTTTGTTTGATTTCTGCATCTTAGCTAACAAGTTTTCTTCTTTTCATGGTGCTAAGTGACAAAAAAACATATTTTGTCAATTTGTACTATTTTATTGTTTAAAAATCAACATCAAATTGCGAAGGTCAATCATTATCAGTGAAATTTATTGATTGAGGTAAGTTTTTTAGTTTTTTACATGTCAAATGTGAATAAAGAGTGTTTTGGTTTATAATTGGTATGATATATACTTGTTCAATGCATAATTTGATATAATTATAATAAATTTATATTATAATTTGTCATATTGTAAGAGGTTTAAATTAGAATTTGACTTATTGTTTTACATTTATATTATATTTTTAAAATTGTAATCAATTCATATGTAGAAATCATCATCATGCCAAGGAAACGAGCAAAGAATTTAACATTGGAAGAGCATGAAAGAGACAAAGAGAAGAAAAAGGAAAGAATGAGACAACTTCGTGAACGCAAAAAATTAGAAACCATACAAGAAGATTTGTCTTTGGATGAGGAACATGAAACATCAATACAATGTAAAAGAGAATTGGAAACAAAAAGACAATGAATGAGAAACTTGCGTGCAACGAGACAATTGAATTATGAAAATGCGAGGACATCATCTATGAGTTCCCAAGTTGAAGAGACATCGTCATCCAATGTTGGAGGCACACCAATGTATCATGTTGAAGGCACACCATTGTCTACTTCCGAAGGTGGAGGGACACCAATGTATCACGTTGAAGGCACACCATCGTCTACTTCCGAAGGTGGAGTCACACCAATGTGTCATGTTGAAGGCACACCCTTATATCATGTTGAAGGCACACCATTATCTACATCTGAAGGTGTAGCAACCACATCGTCTCATGTTGATGACACTCAAGATGGTACGCAATTCACACATAATGTTTTTGATGCTCCTAGAATTATTTATAGAAAGCCAAAATATTTGATTGATATTGATCCTAACATTTTGCAAGCAATGCCTGACAAGATTCCCAAGCGTACTTGTCAAAGAAATGCTAATCGTATTTGGAGATCATTTTTTGAGAATTTAAACATGACAAGAAGATGTCAACTATTTGTTGAAATGATGAGAAATCTTAAATTTAGGCCCATCATGAAGATTCTTGGGCTAAGAACAATGGAGGCATCTAGCGAAAAATCTATTGTAAAGAATCTAATGACTGCATATGAGAGTGTGGGTTCTACATCACGCACAAAAGATAGTAATGTCACACATCGTGTACTTACATCAACAATAGTAAGCAATGAAATGAAGAAATCTCGACTCATTAGAAAGACAAGAAAAACATTGAAAATAAGTAGAAAGTCTCTAATGAGAGCCCTGAGAAGGCGTAAAAGAGTGGAAGATCCAAATAGCAATGAGTTATGGGCATTTTCCGGTAGACTACCGCGAAAAGATAAAGCAATTGTTGAAGCTTTGAAATCCTTGATTGAAGAATTTTGGAAGAATAATACACGGGTATCTCCTAATCAAAGAGATGTTGTAAGAAGGAGGATTGGTAGTCGAATTTGTGTTCCACATCCAAAACATTTTTTGGATTCAACTCAGACACAATTCTTTTCAAAATTTATGCTTTCGTATCCTCAAATTAAAATTAGTCAGAGATATTTTGAAATGTGTAAACCTTTTTACGTCAAGAGAAATCACACACGCACAACTTGTTGTTGTAGGGTACATATTGAATTTTCTAACCATTTTGAAGTTTATAGGAATATATGTGTAGCTTTTCACTCTAACAATGTTTTGCAGGATTGTAACATAAATGTCCCACCTAGATCTTCAAGGGAATTAATATCTACCATTTTATGTGAAAGAGTGGATGGTCAACAATTTTACAAGCTCTCATGCTTGAATGGTACATGCATAGATTGCGGAGGTTTGCGACGTTTGCCAATTTGTCAACATATGGAGAGTATGCATGCAATCGGTAATGAAATAATGGAATTTGGAAAATATAAGACCGTGACATACAATCTAAAAGATGGAAAAGAGGCTAAAAGATGTGATTTAGTAATTGAAAAAATTTCAGTGTATCAGTTCATGGACATTTTTTGTAAAAAAGTTATTTATGAGTATGCAAGGCATACACATAGAGCACGATGGTTAGATATGCAATTCAAGTTGTGCAAGGACACATTCCCACTTGAAACCATTGTTTCAGTTGTGGACTTTGCAGAGAACTACACACTACAACCACAGAATGAGGTGCAAGCAAAGTATTACAGCTCTCAACAGGTTGCTATATTTGTTCATATAGCATTCATGCATGCACCAGATAGTACAGAGTAGAACAGGAAGATATTGAGGGAGTATCATTTTTATATCAGCGATGATCGCTCACATTCTACAGAGTTTGTAGATGGTTGCTTTCAATTATTTTATGGTCATTTGGCAAATAGGGGCATAAAATATCATCGACATATCATTTGGTCAGATAATTGTGCATCCCAATTCAAGAATTCACGGATGTTTTATTGGTTGTGCAGGATGCATAAGATTACTGGAATTCAATATATGTGGAATTTCACAGAGGCCGATCATGGAAAGGGAGAGCACGATGGCGCAGGTGCATGTATTAAAAGAGCTTTAGCACGTGAAGAATTAAAGTACATAGAGAAAGCAACATTGTCAGATGCGAGATGTATTGTCCAATGGTGTAATGCTACAATGGGTCTAGGTAATGAAGGTGAGTCTATGGTTCGTAGATTTTTTTGGTTTATGGATGAAACTAACATTGCACCATATGAGGATTGTTGTACATTGACAGGTTCGAGTGAGCTACACTCTTTTAGAAGTTGTAATGCAAGTTCATGGAGTATCCACACACGACATATGGCGTGCTTTTGTTCATCATGTGTAGATGAAGATTGGGATGGGTGTGATTCAAAGGAATGGGTTGATGAATGGTATACACATAGTTTGAGTCCACTTGCCTCCTATCATCCCCATGAATCACTACAACTGACAAAAATGGAATCATCCATTGACTTTGATTGCTTATCTGGTCTAGTACAACTAGGTCGGTATTTTCCACATACAAATAATCTCAAATTTAGTACTTTATCATAAATATTTAGTAAACTAATGTCCTCATTATGTTTATATCATTACAGGCCATGTTTTTGCTGTTATTGCACCTGAAGACAATGAAGAAGGGATAGATTATTATTTGTGTCATTGTGTAGAGGCAAAAAAGAAACTGGATCACTCAGTTATCGATGGTGAAGAATTGGAATACCCTATAGGAGCAGTGGTTGTAACTGGTACATGGCTTAAACGGTATGCTATGAAGAACCCTAGGTTGTGGTTGTTTGAGGATTGAGAGACACAAAGAAAGATTCTTCATTATTCAAACCTCGTCGTTGCATCAAATGTACACTTAATCAGATATGGGGGAAGACTGCAAAATAAAACTCTTTGGAAGGTTCTTTAGTCAAACCACGAGGCAATACTTCAGACAATCAAGGGTAGGGCAGACCCAATTGGTACATTGGACTAAATGGAGATACAAAATATCGTAACATGTCAAATTTATATAGCATTAAAAATTGGGTGGATTGTAAATTGCTCATGCATTACCCCGTATGTATAACAAGAAGTTTGTAGCATTTAATGACCATCCTTTACTTCATTCTCTCCTTTCATACCATCTTGATGCAGAGCTCTCCACTATCACCTTAAATACACTAACTCAACTTGAGGATTCAACAAGTAACTTGGAATCAACTCAAGGAATTAGTCCTATTCAAAGATCAAATGGAGTTCTCTGACTTTTTGACTAGGCCAATTATGGTGCAGGGCACCCTCCACTAGTAGAAATTTGTGTTGCTTTGTTAGTGTTTGTAATAAATAGGATGGATATGTATAGATCATCCTAATTTTGGTTTGGAATCCTAATGTGTGATCAAGCATCTTTTGGCAAAGTTATAAGCCTAAGATACTTTAGGTCACAGGGTTCACCTAGATAGTGACAAATTGCTAGGTTAGATTTGTGAGGTTTTAAAGGTTAATTGGCCTAGGAAATTAGCGTGCAAGTCTAGTTTGCTATGGTATGGTTGTAAAAGGAACAAACCAAGAGTTGTTTCAGAGTCCTTAGATCATATGAGGACCATCTACATGCTTGGGAGTGGTCAGAAAGTCCACTGGTGAAGAGTTCTAACTGAAGGCCAGGTTTAGGCATAGAAAATTGGCGTGCAGGTCTAGTTTGCTATGGTATGGTTGTAAAGGGAACAAACCAAGAGTTTTTTCAGAGTCCTTAGGTCATATGAGGACCATCTCCATGCTTTGGAGTGGTCAGGAAGTCCACTGGTGAAGATTTCTAACTAAAGGCTAGGTTTAGGCCTAGAAAATTGGTGTGCAAGTCTAATTTGATATGGTATGGTTGTAAAAGTAACAAACCAAAAGTTATTTCAGAGTTCTTAGGTCATATGAGGACCATCTACATGTTTGGAAGTGGTCAGAAAATCCACTGGTGAAGAGTTCTAACTAAATGCTAGGTTTAGGCATAGGAAATTGGTGTGCAGGTCTAGTTTGCTATGGGATGATTGTAAAGGGAATGAACCAAGAGTTGTTTTAGAGTCCTTAGGTCATATGAGGACCATCTGGATGCTTGGGAGTGGTCAGGAAGTCCATTGGTGAAGAGTTCTAACTAAAGGCCAGGTTTAGGCGTAGGAAATTGGTGTGCAGTTCTAGTTTTCTATGGTATGGTTGTAAAGGGAAAAAATCAAGACTTGTTTCAGACTCCTTAGGTCATATGAGGACCATCTACATGCTTGGGAGTGGTCAGAAAGTCCACTGGTGAAGAGTTCTAACTAAAGGCTAGGTTTAGGCCTAGGAAATTGGCGTGCAGGTCTAGTTTGATATGGTATGGTTATAAAAGTAACAAACTAAGAGTTATTTCAGATTTCTTAGGTCATATGAGGACCATCTACATGCTTTGGAGTGGTCAGGAAGTCCATTGGTGAAGAGTTTCAGCAATAAGTCACTTTTAGGCCTAATTTCCCTAAAGTCAAAAAGACATTGAACTTTGATTAAGTGTCTAACTTTGCAAAGGAAGTTTATTGGGATAGAAACTCACTTAATTGATTATGTTACACTATCTTAAGAGATTGGGAATACCCATAAGTCATTACAGGTGATTGGTGAATTGTGGGAGTCAAGTGAAGGGCACACTACTTTTCGGCTGTCATCTCTGCATTAAATTATGTCTGTGTCCAAGGTGAGTGTTAGGTTGTGCTGGAGTGGAGTTGGAAAATAATGCTTTGAGATGTTAAATAACTTCCAAATAGGTGTCTAAAAATATCTTGATTGTGTCAAGATACCAAGTTGTGAATAAGTTAGAGTGGAAAATCGAGGTTGAGAAGGCTACAAGGAAAAGTGCGTGCAGGTCTAGTTCACTATAGTAAGGTCTTAATGGGAATGAATCAGTTGTTATTTCAGAGACATTAGGTCAAATGAGGACCATTTACATGCTTGGGATTGGTCAGGAAGTCCACTGGTGAAGAGTTTCAGCAATAAGTCACTTTTAGGCCTAGTTTCCCTAAAGCCAAAAAGATATTGAACTTTGATTAAGTGTCTAACTTTGTGAAGAGAATTTATTGAGATAGAAACTCACTTAATTGATTATGTTACACCATCCTAAGAGATTGGGAATACCCTTAAGTCATTACAGATGATTGGTGAATTGTGGGACTCAAGTGAAGGGCACACTACTTTTCAACTGTCACCTCTGCATTAAATTAGGTCTATCTCCAAGGTGAGTGTTAAGTGGTGTTGGAGTGGAGTTGGAAAATAAGGCTTTGGCATCTTAAATAACTTTTAAATGGGTGTCTAAAAATATCTTGATTGTGTCAAGATACCAAGTTGTGAAGAAGTTAGAGTGGAAAATCGAAGTTGAGAAGGCTACAAGAAAATTATCATGCAGGTCTAATTTTCTATGGTATGGTTGTAAAAGGAACAAACCAAGAGTTGTTTCAGAGTCCTTAGGTCATATGAGGACCATCTACATGCTTGGGAGTGGTCAAAAATTCCACTGATGAAGAGTTCTATTTAAAAGCTAAGTTTAGGCATAGGAAATTGGCATGCAAGTCTAGTTTGCTATGGTATGGTCGTAAAAGGAACAAACCAATAGTTGTTTCAGAGTCCTTAGGTCATATGAGGACCATCTACATGCTTGAAAGTGGTCAGGAGGTCCACTGGTGAAGAGTTCTAACTAAAGGCTAGGTTTAGGCCTAGGAAATTGGCATGCAGGGGTAGTTTGTTATGGTATGGTTGTAAAGGGAATAAACCAAGAGTTGTTTCAGAGTCCTTAGGTCATATGAGGACCATCTACATACTTGGGAGTGGTCAGCAAGTCCATTGGTGAAGAGTTATAACTAAAGGCCAGGTTTAGGCGTAGGAAATTGGCGTGCAGGTCTAGTTTTCTATGGTATGGTTGTAAAAAAAAAAAATCAAGAGTTTTTTTAGAGTCCTTAAGTCATATGAGGACCATCTACATGCTTGGGAGTGGTCAGGAAGTCCACTGGTGAAAAGTTCTAACTAAACGCTAAGTTTAGGCCTAGGAAATTGGTGTGCAGGTCTAGTTTGTGATGGGACGATTCTCAACGAAACAAACCAAGAGTTGTTTCAGATTCCTTAGGTCATATGAGGACCATTTGCATGCTTTGGAGTGGTCAGGAAGTCCACTTGTGAAAAGTTCTAACTAAAGGCTAGGTTTAGGCCTAGGAAATTGGCGTACAAGTCTAGTTTGCTATCGGATGATTGTAAAGAAAATAAATCAAGAGTTGTTTCAGAGTCTTTAGTTCATATGAGGAACATCTACATGCTTGGGAGTGGTCAAGAAGTCCACTGATGAAGATTTCTAACTAAAGGTCAGGTTTAGGCCTAGAAAATTAGCGTGCAAGTCTAGTTTGCTATGGTATGGTTGTAAAGGGAACAAACCAAGACTTTTTTAAGACTCCTTAAGTCATATGAGGACTATCTACATGCTTGGGAGTGGTTAGGAAGTCCACTGGTGAAGAGTTCTAACTAAAGGCTAGGTTTAGGCCTAGGAAATTGGCATGCAGGTCTAGTTTGATATGGTATGGTTGTAAAAGTAACAAACTAAGAGTGTTTTCAGAGTTCTTAGGTCATATGAAGACCATCTACATGCTTTGGAGTGGTCAAGAAGTCCATTGGTGAAGAGTTTCAACAATAAGTCACTTTTAGGCCTAGTTTCCCTAAAGCCAAAAAGATATTGAACTTTGATTAAGTGTCTAACTTTGTAAAGAGAGTTTATTGAGATAGAAACTCACTTAATTGACTGTATTACACCATCTTAAGAGATTGGGAATACCCATAAGTCATTACAGGTGATTGGTGAATTGTGGGAGTCAAGTGAAGGGCACACTACTTTTCAGATGTCACCTCTGCATTAAATTAGGTCTGTGTCCAAGGTGAGTGTTAGGTTGTGCTGGAGTGGAGCTAGAAAATAAAGCTTTGGGATGTTAAATAACTTTGAAATGGGTGTCTAAAAATATCCTGATTGTGTCAAGATACCAAGTTGTCAATAAGTTAGAGTGAAAAATTGAGGTTGAGAAGGCTACAAGGAAAAGTGTGTGCAGGTCTAGTTCACTATAGTACGGTCTTAATGGAAATAAATCAGTTGTTATTTCAGAGGCCTTAGCTCAAATGAGGACTATTTACATGTTTGAGATTGGTCAGGAAGTCCACTGGTGAAGAGTTTCAGCAATAAGTCACTTTTAGGCCTAGTTTCCCTAAAGCCAAAAAGACATTGAATTTTGATTAAGTGTCTAACTTTGCGAAGGGAGTTTATTGGGATAGAAACTCACTTAATTGATTGTGTTACACCATCCTAAGAGATTGGGAATACCCTTAAGTCATTACAGGTGATTGGTGAATTGTGGGAGTCAAGTGAAGGGCACACTACTTTTCGGCTGTCACCTCTACATTAAATTAGGTTTGTGTCCAAGGTGAGTGTTAGGTTCTGCTATAGTGGAGTTAAAAAAAAAGGATTTGGGATGTTAAATAAATTTTAAATGGGTGTCTAAAAATATCTTGATTGTGTCAAGATACCAAGTTGTGAATAAGTTATAGTGGAAAATCGAGGTTGAGAAGGCGACAAGGAAAAGTGCATGCAGTTCTAGTTCACTATGGTACGGTCTTGATGGAAATGAACCAATTATTATTTCAGACACCTTAGGTCAAATTAGGACCATTTACATGCTTTGGATTGGCCAGGAAGTCCACTGGTGAAGAGTTTCAGCAATAAGTTACTTTTAGGCCTAGTTTCCCTAAAGCCAAAAAGACATTGAACTTTGATTAAGTGTTTAACTTTGGAAAGGGAGTTTATTGGGATAGAAACTCACTTAATTGATTGTGTTACACCATCTTAAGAGATTGGGAATACCCTTAAGTCATTACAGGTGATTGATGAATTGTGGGACTCAAGTGAAGGACACACTACTTTTCGGCTGTCACCTCTGCATTAAATTAGGTCTGTCTCCAAGGTGAGTGTTAGGTGGTGTTGGAGTGGAGTTGGAAAAAAAGGCTTTGAGATCTTAAATAACTTCTAAATGGGGGTCTAAAAATATCTTGATTGTGTCAAGATACCAAGTTGTGAAGAAGTTAGAGTGGAAAATCGAAGTTGAGAAGGCTACAAGAAAATTGGCGTCCAGGTCTAGTTTGCTATGGTATGGTTGTAAAGGAAACAAACCAAGAGTTATTTCAGAGTCTTTAGGTCATATGAGGACCATCTACATGCTTGTGAGTGGTCAAGAAGTCCACTGGTGAAGAGTTCTATTTAAAAGTTAAGTTTAGGCATAGGAAATTAACGTGCAGGTCTAGTTCGCTATGGTATGGTCGTAAAAGAAAATAAAACAACAATTGTTTTAAATAATTTAGGTCATATGAGGACCATCTACATGCTTGGAAGTGGTCAGAAATTCCACTGGTGAAGATTTCTAACTAAAGGTCAGGTTTAGGCCTAGAAAATTGGCGTGCAGGTCTAGTTTGCTATAGTATGGTTGTAAAAGGAACAAACCAAGATTTTTTTCAGAGTTCTTAAGTCATATGAGGACTATCTACATGCTTGGGAGTGGTCAGGAAGTCCACTGGTGAAGAGTTCTAACTAAAGGCTAGGTTTAGGCTTAAGAAATTGGCATGCAGGTCTAATTTGATATGGTATGATTGTAAAAGTAACAAACTAAGAGTTGTTTCAGAGTTCTTAGGTCATATGAGGACCATCTACATGCTTTGGAGTGGTCAGGAAGTCCATTGGCGAAGAGTTTCAGCAATAAGTCACTTTTAAGCCTAGTTTCCGTAAAGCCAAAAAGACATTAAACTTTGATTAAATGTCTAACTTTGCAAAGGGAGTTTATTGGGATAGAAACTCACTTAATTGACTGTGTTACACCATCCTAAGAGATTGGAAATACCCATAAGTCATTACAGGTGATTGGTGAATTGTGGGAGTTAAGTGAAGGGCACACTACTTTTCGGCTGTCACCTCTGCATTAAATTAGGTATGTGTCCAAGGTGAGTGTTAGGTTGTGCTGGAGTGGAGTTGGAAAACAAGGCTTTGAGATGTTAAATAACTTTGAAATGGGTGTCTAAAAATATCCTGATTGTGTCAAGATACCAAGTTGTGAATAAGTTATAGTGAAAAATCGAGGTTGAGAAGGCTACAAGGAAAAGTGCATGCAGGTCTAGTTCACTATAGTAAAATCTTAATAGGAATGAACCAGTTGTTATTTCAGAGGCCTTAGGTCAAATGAGGACTATTTACATGCTTGGGATTGGTCAGGAAGTCCACTGGTGAAGAGTTTCAGCAATAAGTCACTTTTAGGCCTAGTTTTCCTAAAGCCAAAAAGACATTGAACTTTGATTAAGTGTCTAACTTTGCGAAGGGAGTTTATTAGGATAGAAACTCACTTAATTGATTGTGTCACACCATTCTAAGAAATTGGGAATACCCTTAATTCATTACAGGTGATTGGTGAATTGTGGGAGTCAAGTGAAGGGCACACTACTTTTCGGCTGTCACCTCTACATTAAATTAGGTCTGTGTCCAAGGTGAGTGTTAAGTTGTGCTGTAGTGGAGTTGGAAAAAAAGGCTTTGGGATGTTAAATAACTTCCAAATGGATATCTAAAAATATCTTGATTGTGTCAAGATACCATGTTGTGAATAAGTTATAGTGGAAAATCGAGGTTGAGAAGGTGACAAGGAAAAGTGCATGCAGGTTTAGTTCACTATGGTACAGTCTTGATGGCAATGAACCAGTTGTTATTTCAGAGGCCTTAGGTCAAATGAGGACCATTTACATGCTTGGGATTGGCAAGGAAGTCCACTGGTGAAGAGTTTCAGCAATAAGTCACTTTTAGGCCTAGTTTCCCTAAAGCCAAAAAGATATTGAACTTTGATTAAGTGTCTAACTTTGCAAAGGGAGTTTATTGGGATAGAAACTCACTTAATTTATTGTGTTACACCATCCTAAGAGATTGGGAATACCCTTAAGTCATTACAGGTGATTGGTGAATTGTGGGACTCAAGTGAAGGGCACACTACTTTTCGGCTGTCACCTCTACATTAAATTAGGTCTATCTCCAAGGTGAGTGTTAGGTGGTGTTGGAGTGGAGTTGGAAAACAAGACTTTGTGATCTTAAATAACTTCTAAATGAGTGTCTAAAAATATTTTGATTGTGTCAAGATACCAAGTTGTGAAGAAGTTAGAGTGGAAAATCAAAGTTGAGAAGGCTACAAAAAAATTGGCGTGCAGGTTTAGTTTGCTATGGTATGGTTGTAAAAGGAAAAAACCAAGAGTTGTTTCAGAGTCCTTAGGTCATATGAGGACCAACTTCATGCTTGGGAGTGGTCAAGAAGTCCACTGGTGAAGAGTTCTATTTAAAAGCTAGGTTTAGGCATAGGAAATTGGCGTGCAGGTCTAGTTTGCTATGGTATGGTCGTAAAGGGAACAAACCAATAATTGTTTTAGAGTCCTTATGTCATATGAGAACCATCTACATGCTTGGGAGTGGTCAGGAAGTCCACTGGTGAATATTTCTAATTAAAGGCTAGGTTTAGGCCTAGGAAATTGGCGTGCAGGTCTAGTTTGCTATGGTATGGTTGTAAAGGGAAAAAAAAAAAAATTCAAAATCTTTAAGTCATATGAGGACCATCTACATGCTTGGGAGTGGTCAGGAATTCCACTGGTGAAGAGTTCTAACTAAAGGCTAGGTTGAGGCTTAGGAAATTGGTGTGCAGGTCTAGTTTGCTATGGGATGATTGTAAAGGGAACAAACCAAGAGTTTTTTCAGAGTCCTTAGGTCATATGAGGACCATCTGGATGCTTGGGAGTGGTCAGGAAGTCCACTGGTGAAGAGTTCTAACTAAAGGCCAGGTTTAGGCCTAGGAAATTGGTGTGCAGGTCTAGTTTGCGATGGGATGATTCTAAAAGAAACAAACCAAGAGTTGTTTCAGAGTCCTTAGGTCATATGAGGACCATCTACATGTTTGGAAGTGGTCAGGAAATCCACTGGTGAAGAGTTCTAACTAAACGCAAGGTTTAGGCCTAGGAAATTGACGTGCAGGTCTAGTTTGCTATGGGATGATTGTAAAAGGAATGAACCAAGAGTTGTTTCAGAGTCCTTAGGTCATATGAGGACCATCTGGATGCTTGGGAATGGTCAGGAAGTCCGCTGGTGAAGAGTTCTAACTAAAGGCCAGCTTTAGGCATAGGAAATTGGCGTGCAGTTCTAGTTTTCTATGGTATGGTTGTAAAGGGAACAAACCAAGACTTGTTTCAGACTCCTTAGGTCATATGAGGACCATCTACATGCTTGGGAGTGTTTAGGAAGTCCACTAGTGAAAATTTCTAACTAAAGGCTAGGTTTAGGCCTAGAAAATTGGCGTGCAGGTCTAGTTTGCTATGTTATGGTTGTAAAAGGAACAAACTAAGAGTTGTTTCAGAGTCCTTAGGTCATATGAGGACCATCTACATGATTCAGAGTGGTCAGAAAGTCCACTAGTAAAGAGTTCTAACTAAAGGCTAGGTTTAGGCCTAGTGTCCCTAAAGCCAAAATGGTATTGAAGTTTGATTGTTTTGGGTTTGGAATAGAATTGTGGGTGATATAATAACATCATAATATTATTTTTCATCTATATTGAATGATTATATAATCTTTTTTGCTTCAAATTTAGAAAGTTGTTGTAGGTGGTCATTTTGGTGCATTGAAATAACTCTATTTTGGTCTTTTTGATGATATAATGGGCCATTCAATGAATTTAAGTAATTTTTTTCATTGAATGGACCCTATGTAACATATGTATGATGTTACTAACCATTTGGATGCAGGATAAGTTGTTTTAGTGGGTGTACACCATGACGAAGAGTGGGAAAATGATACAAAATTGATGCCACAAGTGTAGCAGCAAAGGATCCACCTTAACAAGAGTATAATTTTATTTGAAATAGTAGAATTATATGTCAAATGAAAGGTGAATCCACAAGGAGGAGTTCTTGAAACAAGTTTTGAGTTGTTTTTAATAAGGCCCTAGTTTTGAAGGCCTAGAGGGAGCAATTTGGGGCTTTTGGGTACAGAAAGCCTATAGGATCCAATTGACTTCAAATTTATCTAATTGGGACCATATTAGCACTTTTTGAAAAGTGGAAAGGTTGGGTGTTAAGTTTTTAATAGGGTTCCTTTGTAAAAGTGACCTATTATGTCTAGGAAGGAAAGTGGAGCAGCAGTTTTTGGGGGTTGTGTTCCAAATTAACCCTACCTAATTCTGAGATATGTTTTGTAAAACCATAAAAAGTATCTAAATATGTAATTTATTTTGGAAGTGTTTTGGGAAAACTAAGAGTTATTTGGGAAAAACTCGCTGGTTAAGACTACAAGGATAGAGAGCCTAGAGTGTGGATTGAGGGTAAGATCTTGGAGTAGGACTTCAAGAACCACTTGAACATTGTTAGATTCATATTTTAAGCCATATTGAATCCCTATAATAGTAAGGTAGTTGGGAGAAGTCAGATTGATAGGTTAGTGGCATATTGGCACTTGGGGCCACTTGGGTAAGGAACACCTTTGAGGAAACCAAGAAAACTTTATTTATAAAATAACCCCAATCTAACCTACCTATTTGCATCAAATTTTCAACCAAGCTATAAACAAATTGTTGAAGCATTAGTATCTGGATTTGTTAGAATTTCTTTAAAAAATTATCATTGCAAGAACAAGAGCCACTTAGGCTTCTTACATATTATATTTATACATTTATGCATTCATTTCATTACTTTTGTTATTATTACAGTTAAGGAATTGACTTTTATTGAGGACAGTGACCAGCATTTGTAGTACAGTTAGCAAGTTAAACATACAAGCATAACTATAAGGCATGGGAAATTTACAAAGCAAAGACATGAACATAAACATAATTTAGTACACATCAATACACCAAACACATGAATTGCATACCTAAAACATAAAAAATATATATTCGTAGGGCATGAAGTCAAATATATATGTCCAATAATGTCATACATTGAATATATTCAGTAAAACTGGCTTCCTCAAAGCCAAATGGATGTACACCGTATCACTGATACAATATACAAAAAATATGTCCACTAATGCCATATAGGCATACAATCTATATCCCTAATCTAGTCCTTTCCCACTAGGGGAAGACAAAAAATCCTGAGCTGTCTTCAATCGTCGCGTCGATGGAGATGCAGTGGATGCCGTAGTCTTCCGAGTGTGCTCACTCGTCCTCCTATCTAGACTCTTCTGTAGCTTGACCTAATAAAAAATAAAATTAGATAGAGATAACTAATATACATCAAAATTGAATTATACAATGACATAAAATTGAATATTGGCTTACCGCTAGCAGATAGTCACTATGTTCATCCACCGAAGGCGCATGCTGGCGATCTGGAGTCATAAGTCCCTACAACAATGATCAAAATAATAATTAAAATACATACATGGATATCATTATAAAATTTAATACAAACTATTAAAATAACAATTAAAGTTAAGTGATCTCTTTCATACCTCGGTCAGTGCTTCAGAACTATCTACTGCTACAACTACTCCGCAATCCAAAGTATCACGGACAGAAGGAGGAGTCTCTGATGTCAAAAACTGAAAATGAAACAAAAAAATTAAATTATGTAGTTATCAAGATTACATATTTTTTTACAACCCTACTAATGAGTAAATGATACCTCTGTGAAGGTTCCACCACGTCCTCCGGTGTGTGACGATGAAGTGTAAAAGGGGACATTAGGATCATTGCCACTTCCACCACCACCATCACTGTCATTGACACTCTTGCCTTGAATTTTCATCATAAACAATAGATACTACAAATTAAATAGTTATTCTTTTATAAATGAAATATGATCAAAGCCATTTCATGAACTTGGAAATATTTACCTGTGTGTCAATGCCAAATGTCGTATTTAGAAAGCTATCGGTCATAAATTCAGGATCATCTTCCTCTCTCTCGCCAGTACCATATGTGCACAAGCATCCACATGAATGACAAATATGGCCCCTCGAGGATTGACCATGGTCACCCTCAACTAAAGGAGTGGCACACTGAATGAGAGTCTGTGTCAGAGCATTAATTGTGCCTAGTGTGTCTGTCTCTACATGTTCCTTCACAGCAGAAGGAATACTAACATGATCTGCCTGTGGCTTGCCAATAACAGGCCTAGGTGCATTAGGGTCATGATGTGCCCCTTCTCGATCAAATGATGACCCCCCTCCTCTACCCTAAGAATCTAGAATGTCAAAATAATTTGGCACCTCTTTGAGTACAAACTCACAATAGAGTTTCCTCAAGAAATATATAGGAACTTCATGATTGTTACAAGGAGGCACATCAAAGACCATCCACCATCTATCCCAAAAATTATTTTTAATGTCTTCATTTGTGCACCATGAATTGGGAACCTCTTTGTTGTAGTTCTAAGAGTATTTGCATCCCCTGATTTTTTAAATAGCAAACAAATGTCATCTTTTGTGATTTTTTTCTTCTTTATGTCAGCATAAGATAATTTATTTGCATAATATCTTTTTTGTTCTTCTCTTTTATCCTGCCATATATTAAGTTGCCCACTAACCGCGCTTACGTGGGTCAAGATTGTTTCTAATGATTTTGCAAGACTTTCCCATCCTGGATTTGTACCTCTAGAATCTTTTAACCTACTAATTAAAGATTTTAATTCTTTTTGCCCTTTTTCAATTTGGTTCATCAAATTTTCTTGGGTTCTAGGAGGAGGTTTCTCAATTGTTGGAGGAGGCAATTCAGGTTCATTTTGTTCTTCATGAGGAGATGGAGGGTTTGGAGGAGTGTTTGGTGGAGGGTTTGGTGGAGGGAGATTATTTCTTCCTGAAAATTAAAAAAATTACATTTTAAAACCTTCACTATACAAAGAATTTAAACAAAAATAAATTAAAGCAAAATAAATTGCAAAAAAATTGAAATTTTAAAACAAATAAGAGGCATAAGTTGTAGAAACACTTACCTCTTCTTCTCAAGTGACTTCGTTGACGCGGTGGAGCCATTTGATCAATGGATGAAGGAAAATAATAGCAGCAGGTGGAAGGCGTGCACGCTTTGGGAGGTTTTCTTCACTGCACACGCGGGTTTGAGAAAGCAAAATGAGTTTTGGGCTTTCTCAAACCCGCGTTTGCCATTTATATTGGCTTTTTCAAATCACGTGCGCACTATAGCGCGCACACGCTTTGTTTTGGATTGCCCAAGCCTAAGGCTCGGGAAACCCAAGCCATAGGGCGTGTGCGCTATAGCACGCACGCGCTTTAGTGCGTATGCACTATGTGCGATGGGGGGCCAAAAAGAAAAGTGGCATCTTTTTGGTCCCCCGTCTTTGTACATATACCCTACTATCTGCTGGTAATCTAGCATCAGCAGCCATCCCTGACCCTCCTCATCTCGGGCCAGTGCATATGTAGTAGTCTCGGTAGAAACTCATTGTTGGCACCCAAACTGCTTCCAGACCCAAGTGATCATGAATCTCTCTATGATCTCTACATGTCAACCTACCAGTGGTCGAGTGCACAACATATAGCTAAGCTCATCCTTTGCATCACCCCACTGCTCAACTGCCTTGTAAGGTCTCCATGTGAATGAGCTAAGCTCATCCAGAACTCTTCAGTAGTAAGTCACGTCTCTGCTTTGAGTATGTGCTATGAACCCTATATATTTGTATATGAAAAGATGTTTCCTCTCTCTCGGCTATACCCAGGGGCACACCATAATGATGTGCTCCCATGCCCACACCTATGCCAGAATGGCTCCGCATGCCCATGTCCTACTCTCCCTATACACGATCTCATGGAACTCATGGTACATATCTGCTAGTATCACCAGACCCCATGCCATCTGACGTGGGTGTGCTACTAAATCAACTAAAAACTTGCCCCATCCCAGTGGAAAACCCTTCTAACTCTTGTCAGTGATAAGGGCCTGTGCAATGATAGAGGCAACAATGCATGGTACTGGGTAATCTCTGCCAAAATCATCCATCAATCGATCCCAGTTAGTGTGTCTGTCTAGGATGGTGACATCCTGGAACATCCCCTGGATGGCCCACTGCCCCTCAGTAGCATCCTGATCATAGTATACCTAAGTCATCACACAAATCATGTTAGTTCCTATCATATGGAAACTTAACATTTATGACTATCTCTAAAACATAATTATACTTACAGGATCGTCATGGCTAGGCACTCAGAGAATCCTGTAAACATCCTCTAATGTGATCAATGCCTCTCCAGTAGGCAGATGGAAGGTGTTGTGTTCACTGTTCCATCTCTCGGTAAGAGCAGTCAACAACCCATGGTCTGCTCAAA
The DNA here is from genome assembly GCA_027943335.1 of Chamaecyparis obtusa. NCBI lineage: Eukaryota > Viridiplantae > Streptophyta > Pinopsida > Cupressales > Cupressaceae > Chamaecyparis > Chamaecyparis obtusa. The sequence continues at coordinate 1,853,245 of BSBK01005248.1, forward strand.
TGTAGGGTAACTGCAATAGATACCCAAAGCCCATAGCCCTCAAGTCCACCTTGCCTGGATCATCAAGATCTTAGACAAACCGCAACCTGGTCACCTTCGACGCTCTAATGAGTAACATCAGGAAGTTCTCCTGCCAACCATCAAACCAAGCCAGATGTCAAAACATATCATGATGGATGTCTAAAAATTAGTACACATCATCTAAAAATGCAAATTTGTCTGGACCCATGTCATTTTGCTCAAAAACACTAAAAAATATCAAATTTTCAAATTGGGCGATACTATTTTTAGTTAAAGTATCATGTGATACTTTCTTCAATAGCAGTGCAATACTTTCTTTGCATGCAATACTTTGTATAGCATCATGTGATAGTTCACTAGTTATCGTGTGATACTGGTTTACATAGTCACGTGATACTATTTAGACCCGTGAAGTATCGCGTGATAGTTAGTCTCAAAGGGGGTGATACTTTTAAAGTATCGCGTGATATTTTTCCTAAAAGTAAAATTTAAAAATTTAAAATTTTAAAAATGTGCTTAAAATGTATTAAATGCTCATAATGACTCAAACAGGGGCAAGTTTTTCTAAAAACATATCAGGGCACCATACTCTGGAGGCCGGTTGTGCAACTGGGAGCGCTCAAAATGATGCCTGTGTACTGAAATGCCTGCTTGCTGAGCCATTTCTGTCTCTAAGCTCTCAAAATTATCAAATCAATAAAAGTCAAATGATTTTGAAAATGACACTTTTAAGCCCTTTTATAGCATTTTTGACTTTTTTGGCCAATGTTTCAAACACCTCAAAATTCTGTGAAAATTGCACCCTTGGCTAATTTTGACGTCTTGGATCCATTTTCAGACTCAAAATCAAAATTTGAGTTCATCTTGATAGTCAAAATTACATTTCAAAATTTCCCTTCTCCTGCTCAATTGGCTAACTATTTCAGGCCTAATCCTTCGATTTTTGTTGGGGCATCTTCATCTCCATGTCTTTTCAAACTTCTAGTCTTCCATTCATCTCCTTCATTTTATCTCACTAGGGCATGTCTTCACTACTTGATGTTTATCCTGCTATCTTTCACCTTCGATTATGATTCCTGGTGACTTGATCAAGTTTACCAATTTGCTGCTTCTCCTCTACTTGATTTTGATTTTGATTCTGAGGGGGCAGTACCTATCAGCTTCAATCTAAGTTGATTTTCTTGATTCAGCTATTTCATTCAGCTTATTGATCCAGATTCATCAATTAGCTCAGCTTGAGATTCTTATCTCTTATTTTGGACTTGATCTAGCTTCGTCTTGTCCAAAAGCCTATGCTTATACTTGTCCTGATGTGTTCCCATCTGTCAAACATATATTTGGATTGTTTTGTGATCTCAACTCGATCTCACACTTCAATTTCATTCTTTGACTACATGTGATCCCGAGTCGACCTCACACTAGTCAAAGAGGGGCAAATGTATGCATCCTAAAATGGTCGCCTAGACTTTGGGCCCCCATTCAGTAATTTATCAAATCCTTGAATCAATATTTTCAAAATTTCAACATTTTCAATTATATCAATTTCCTTGATAAAATCTTATTTCATCATTTTTTATTATTCCTTGGGCTAACCATTTTATCCTAAGTCTTTATTTAATTAAAAAGAATATTTCCTCCCCTTTTATTAGATAAAAAGCCCCCACTTTTCTTCTTATCCTAAGTTGCACAAATAAAGTACTATTCTTATTTTATAAAAAGAGAAAAAGTATTTTTTGTCTTATATGGACACAACAGTCAACTCTTATTTTCCCATTGGAGGATATTTGTGCACATGGATTGCTCCTCTTTCAAGCTCCACCCTTGATTAAATCTTTTGCCTCTTAATCTCTATGGTCCATTCCTTTTCATTTCTTATAAAAGGAGAGCTCTCTTCCTCATTATGATCCATCTTTTTATGCTAATGTTATGCTGTAGGTTTTCTAGGTCACTTTGGAACTTTTGAAGATTTAAAGACATTCTTGCATCAAGCTTTTGGAAATCATTGTTGCATCACATCTTAGATTTCTTCATTGCTTCATAGTTTAGCTTTCATTTCTTGCATAGTAGTTTCATTCTCATGGCATTCATAGTTTAAGTTTCCTTTATGCTATAGATTAATCTCACATAGCTTAATAGGAGGATTTGTAATACTTGTATATTTTCTTTCATAGCTTAGTTTGCATCTTTCATTCTCATAGATTAGCTTGCATTGCATTGCATTTTGTAGTGATTCTTGGGGATATTGGCATTATTTCCCATGTCTTCATTTGAATCTCTCATTGTATGGTTGACTAGCAAGGTCATAATCTTAATAGCTCTAGCTAAGAGAAAACTTAAAATAATCTTGCAACTCCATGCATAGAGAGCTCTAGGTCACTTTCTAAGGTCTCCCATTCATGGATTCCCTTGGATATAATGACTTAGAGAAGTGCACCACTTGAGTGTGTATAGAGGTCAACTTGTTTGATCTGAACTTTGGTGGTTTTAATATTGATAATCATGTGAGATCAATGTCTTATCAAGGGGAAGTTGATAGTGCTGATAGTGTTCCCTGCAATAGTAATTCATGTCAAGGAAATATATGCCAAAGTGGTGACATGTGTAATAGATTGCTTACTAATTTGTTAATGCCACAATTTGAAACATTTTATGAAGAGCTGAGAGAAGTTTTAAATTCTGCATCAGATTATCTACTCCAGCCAAAGGTATGTTCATTTCTCCAGGAATGGGATATAGAGAGTGTTGATGTCTTGTTTTCAAGAGATTTTGAAATTAATCAGCTAGGATATATTAGTTATCAGGTAGAACATGAGTCTTTTACATTCCCAATCCAGCATGATGATGTTTCCCAGGATAGGCTGAACCTAAAGCCACAAGTTGCAGTTCAAAGCAATCTTCTTGAGCACTTGTGTGATGTACAAAGGCTTGAATCTCAAAATTTCTTTTTCAAGTATATTTTAAAAGAGGCCATCATGTTTCCAACTATGATGAGGAGTCAAGATGTTTTTCTCCTCAGTTGGATAAATTCTTGAAAGAGTGTGACAGTTCTATGTCACACAATGATCGGTACCTTTAGTATTTCAGTGATTTTCAAATGCCTTTTGATAGTGAAGCTGCTGGTTATTTTCCATATGATATGTTGAAGATTCATGGAGGCATGTTTGGTCATATTGCCAAAGATAATGACTTCAGTTTACCTCTGATGCATGGAGATGAGAATTTTATCTTTGATAGAGGTAAGTACTGATTCTCATTATCAGAACTTGAGGTTGTTTATAAATATTTGTACATATTGTACAGTTCTTTCTCTTCTTGTTGTGTGTTTCCTTTCCTACTTTCCTTTATCAAGTTTGTTAGTGTTGAGAGAAGGTTTCCTGTAAAAATTTTTTCCAGTGGGTGGTTTTCTTCCTCTAAAGTTTTTAAATTCTTGCATGGGCACAAGTTACCCATCATCCCCAAATAGAGCCACTGTTAGTCCATTTTCTAGTAAATGTAAAACTATTATGAACATGGCCTATTTCTTGTGAAAACCCTAAGAAAATTGTCTTGCCTTGGCTGTAACCTATTTTTGTCAGTGAAGAAAATCTATCATGTTTCATGGCTTGCACCCTTGACCAGGGATAGTTTATGATGTCATCAAGCTCTTGTTTAGAGCGCATGTGTTGAAATGCAAAAGCTAGAGAGATATTGTAGTTTCAAGGTCTGAAGAACTAGGGTTTATCCAAGCCAAGGGTTTTTAAAAATTTGTTTAAGTCAAGAAACCCTACCCTTGTTATTTTCTCTCATTACCTTTTTGAGCCACTTAAGTCCCCTCTTTGCACATGTTTTATTTCCTTGGTAGGTTGTTATGTCTCTCATTTAGCGATCTAGCAACTGAGGTACTCACCAGTTCTCCAAGTTCTTGGGAAGTTAGTCATTCTATTCGGCGATCTAGCAAATACATGTAGTTGTGTATTCTCTTGATCTTGGCGGCTAAGTTCTTAACATTTAGTGACCTGATGAACAATTAATTTTTCCTTCAGTCATGTGTTCTCCATATATTTGGTCAAGGCAGGAAGGTTTCAAGATTGAATATTAGTCGTGGATGCAAATTAGATCGGTGGCTGGTGATGATTCTCCAAATGTACCCATGATTAGTAAATGATCAAGTGATCATATGAAGTCCTTTATTTGCATGATCTCGAGATGGCCTGGGTTAAGTCAAAGGTTAGGTCCTGGGCAGTCATGTTTCTATTCAACGAACATGTAATTGAGGCTTTTTGCATGTTCTTGTATTCTAACCTGAGGTCATGTTTTTATTCAGTGATTGGAAGATTGGTTCAGTCGCGTGATCTTCAGATCCAAGATGGGTTAAGACCAAGCTTTAGGTGAATTAACGAGGACCACAAGATGAGGACAAGATCAACAACTTGTGCTTGATCTCGAGATATGACTATGGTTAAGTAAATCATCTGGCGACTTGGCGAATAAAGGCTTTCACGTGTTCTCATGATTTAACCAGGGTCAGGCTAAACCTCAAGCGATCACGAGAATGCTTTGGTCATGTGTTTTCCAGGTTGAGGATGAGTTAAAGATAAAGGACTGCGAGATTAGATCTGGGCCATTGATGAGAATGATTGGGCGGTGGTCGCTTGTTCACTTGATGGAACCCAGGATCAAAGTAATGTTCAATGATCACGCGAATTCCTTTGTTCACGTGATCTCTAGACCAAACCCCAGTTAAGTAAAATGTACCATGACCTAGTGACTCCCTTCAGTCGCATGTTCACTGGATGACTTAAGGTTAAGGAAAGTTGGTCATGGTTAAGGTAAAGACTTGGCATGTCCGATTTGATCTAATAGTCATTGTGACTTTGCAAAGGAAAGATGCAGGTTAGATGATGATCATGGATTTGCAATGGCCGTCCAATCTTCCAAGGGATAAAGGATGATGAGATAGTGCGTCTAGTTGCCATGTCATGTTGAGGTGCCCAATTTTGATTGGTCACCAAGACTAGATGATGTTGCTGGATAATTTTAAAAGGCTATATTGACTATTTCCATTTGATAAGGACCGCCCTATTTACCAGAAAGGGATGAAGATCAACAGTCGCATTTTAAACTTGATCAATTAACTGTTGCAAATAGGATTTTAAATTGTTTAAGGTTTTCTATAGGGGTTTTGAATGTTGAACTAGATATGACAAGGCCAAATCTAATTTGTTTGCTCCAAGGATGGTTGTAGGTGAAAATTGATGAGTAAGATGCAGGTAGCCACCATGATCTAATTTTAGTTCCTGATATGCCATGGTGAGTTAATGTAGGATTGATATTTTAATAGGGAGGCTAGGGTTTGATGGATGTTAGATAATTCCATGCCCTAATTCACTCAAGCCAAGTTGGCTATGGCTTTTAAAGTTGTTTTGTCTACAATAAGAAATCAATAATTTGTGAATACAGTTAGCCTTGGTGTGAGACCCAAATTATTGTACATCATATTTGATTTGATTTTCTCGGGTTTCCAAACTTTCTTGATGGCTTTCATTTCTTATTGTATGAGGTGGTTCTAGACCTAATTTTGACCTAAATGATCCCAAGCTTGTTGCAATCCTTTATAAGGATTTCCAAGATCATTTAGTAGGGGTTCCAATTTCTCTATAATTTTTAGGGTTGGTTCCATGAATGGTTCCTTCTGTATATACTGCCCTCTTCTTTTCATATAGGGTGTTTCTTATATCCTTTTTGGTTTTCATATAAGAGTGTAAATTGTAACAAGTTTGTCTTATGTATAATATTTTAGCATATTCATACTACTATTAGATTGTCTCCTTTTGGTCTTGATCTTATTAATTAGAGCATCAAGGGTGTTTTAGTTTTTCTATTGTATGTCTAAAGATGTCTACAATAGAGTTGCTTTTGCATGAGTAACTGAGTTTAGGAATGGTTTTTAGATATGTATGAGTTGGGATATCAAGGGTATCCTATACTTGTCTTTCATTGGATGCTGATTAATGTATTACTTGTTTCTAGGTCTCTTCTAAGGGGAGGATTAAAATCCTTTGAATAGGTGATTGCATATCTGAGTACACAGGTGGATTCTTAAGTATGGTCTGATCAATGGTGTATGATTGGTGAAAGGCATCAACATATTGAAATCTGTTGTTTTCTTGTTTCATAGCTCTCTTTTGCAATGTTCATTTGACTTTGTTGCCCAATGGATAAGGCACTGGTCTATGACAGATTTGGGGTATTTTAGAGATCCATTCCACCCAAAACTTAAATCAAATCAAATTCCAAATCTTTAAATCAATAAGTGGTGGACTTAATAGCAATAGCCCTTGATTTATTTGTGAGTAACTTGATAGTGTGCTTAGCTTCACATCCTATCCCTTTATGTCACGAATGACAAGAATTATTATGGGCACATATTTGCTTTGTGAGGATTAGTGGAAAAAGGTGAAATTAAGTGATCCTAATCCTAGGTGCACCTGCCCAAATTTGTAGAGTTCAAAGTGTAGAAAGCCTTAGTGCTTTGTTCATTGGTCCTTGTTCTTGTATGAATGTACTAATTGTGGGAAGTAAGCTACCCCATAGTTATATCTCTGCATTAATAAAGGTAGTTAAAATCTTGTTAAATCAAGAGCTAACATGCATCTTTCCTCTTCAAGATCTAGCATATTGTTGGCCATCAAGGGAGGAGATATACATTGAGGCATTCATAATCTTCTTCATTTGATGAACACTTACATTCATGGCTCCATGAAGTGATTGTGGTAGATCCATAGCATTTGTGGAGATTTCCTACATTGCAAGTTCAAGATCAACATACAAGCACAACAAAATCTTTATTGACAAGAGTTTCTTCAAGCAAGGTGAATATTTACATTTGTCTTGTTTCATTTCTACATTTACATTTCAATTCAAGGTTCGTTCCTCAATCTAAGGCTTGACTAAGACAAGCCCTTATCCACCCCAACCCCCAAAACTTAGTTTTCTATGTGCAGGAGTAGGATATTGGAATTACAAGTACAGATCTAGAAGTTGCAAACATAGATCTACCAACAAAATATGGGTTGACTTTAGTAGAGTGCCTCAGGAAAATGGTGACTTGGTCGACCTATTTTGGAACATGGTGACATGGTTGACCTGTCCTTTGCAGCCTAATATTTTTAGAATTTTTTAAGTTTTCAGTCGTGATCGCAGATCTGTAGTTGGAAATTCAACTACAGGTCCAAAACAATAGTTTTCATATCAGAAAAGCATATTCCTCTTTATACTTCAAGGTGAGTACCTCATTATCTATTTCATATCATAGTTTAGATCTATTTTCCCATTTTAATTAGGTTGATTTCTTGCATTTAGCACCTAGATCTCTATTCCTTATTTTGCTAAATCAATTAGTTTAATTTAACAAGTACCTTTACACAACCATAATCAAATCCTACATTGAATGAAAGAGGACTTTCTTGCATACTTCCTTAATATAATTTGGGTTTAGCATCAACATCCCTTTATCTTCTTATGTTTTTCTAATCTAACTTAAAGGTTATATTAAGAGTTACAACTAGAAGCCCCTCTTTCTCTTGTATTTTGAATTTTAGTGTGGAAATGGTTAATTAATGAACATATCTCACATAGTTTAAATTAATAAGTTCATCAAAACCATTTTTCACCTTAACATTTTTGTGAACCGGATGTGTTACAACTACCTGTATCATCTTAAAATTGAAGCACTTCCACGTTAAGAGAATTTATCCCTCCGAGTAAGTGGTTTGGGGTCATATCAGATGCCTTGAATTGGTCTTTTCTTAGATCTGTCTTTCTCCCCGCTTTCCACTTCTTTTCTGCACTTGATTTCTTCATTCTAGGTGAAATTAGGGTTAGGATCCCAAGGATTCTCCTTAATTTCTCTCTTCCATGGCTCTATTTTCCAGGTAGGACTTAGAAATAGGTCCTCCTGGCCTTCATCACAGTCATCATAGGATTTTATGCCTATCCCTGGCATTCTATCTTATTCTGGTATCATTTCTAGGTCTCCAAGCATCCCTGGGACCTCCTGTCCTGATTTTGGCTAGATCTGGGCCCAGAGGGTCAGAATCGAGGTTGATCCTAACTAGGTCATAATCAACCTCAATCCTAACTAGGTCAAAATCAACCTCAATCTTGACTAGGTCAGGATCAAGATTGTCTTTGACCTCCTCTGAAATCTGTGCCCCTTTGTTCAAATTTGGTCCCGACGGGCCCTGAAATTAATGTCGGGCCCTCAGATCCAAATGTGGAAAGGTTTTAATTCAAAATTCATTTAATTGTTTTCCCTCCTTAGTTGGTTATTGTGATTGGACCATAATTCGAGGTGAAATTTGAATTATGGGCCCATTTCTAGGGGTTAAGGTTAATTGGGATTTAATTCCTCAATGTCAACCTTCTCTAGAGATTTGTGCCCTAGATCACGATAAAAGGAGGCCTTCCTCTCTCATTTTCTCCATCAAGTTTTCATGCTCAAGAACTCTCAAGCAAGGAGATCAAGCAAGCATCCATTCAAGCATTCAAGTCCTCTTCTCCATCCAAGTTCTCCATTGAAGATCAAGGATTCAAGCATTCAAGCTATTGAAGGGATTTGGTTCAATCATGCAAGATTCATCATTCAAACCCTAGATCTAGCCATCACAATGGTGTGATCTTCCTTTAAGATCCTTTTGTTTATCTTCAAGATCCATTCATCCTTCCCTCAAGGTGGATTCCAAGCATACAATCATTAAGGTTTGATTTACATTTTTTGATCTTATGTTCAATCTTTCATATTAACATACTTGATTACATTTCAAATACAATTGCATATCTATTGAATGTCATAGCTTCATTGTTAGATCTACTTCTACTACTTGCTAGCATTCTCCATTTCAATTTCAATATTAAGGTTGATTTCAAACCGGGCTTTGACCAAGGCAAACCCCCCAAACAAACAACAAAACCATTTTCTTGTAGGTACAGGTGTGGAACTGTGGATCTGAGAGCATATTTGGATACCCTTTTCGATGAACTTTTGAGATCTGCGAACAAAGTTAGAATCGACCTTCAGAATAAAAATATAGCCTTTGACCTTTTATGAGGGTCAAAGACGACCTCCCTTAGAATTGGAAAATATTTATGGGTTTTGTAGATCTCACAATTTTGGTTCAAAATTGCAGAAATCAACAGTTCTTGAGACTATTTGATAGGGTTTTCAACAGGTTCTTTTTCAGAGGTAAGTACCTTTATCTCTTCATTTCAACATTAGTCATTTACATTTACTTTCCATATCAATACAATTCAAATGTAAGTGTAAAATATTGGTTTTGGGGTCTCTTTTATGTGCAAACAATTATTCTAGGATGCCATCCATATTTTATCCTTTACACTACCTTTTGAATTTGGAGTTAGATCCCTTGATCTCTTTTTCTTTTTTCCCATTGGTGAATCCTATTCTGGAGTTAGATTTAGCTATATTTGTGTGGTTAGATCTTTCTTTTTTTTTACATTGATAATTGTGTGGTTGGATCTTGAATTAGAGTTTCCTTTCTTGATCTCCTCTTTTATGAGCTTTATTACACTAAGTCCAACCTCTAGCATTCACATTAGGAGGAGCCATAGACTCGTGGTCTCTTTTGACCACGATTCCTCTTTCCTTCCTAGGACCCATGATGATACTAATATTTTTCCTCAAGATCTCAATCCCATAACGAAGCATAATTCTTCTCATTCCTCCGATGATGAAGATGAAGCCTTAAGAGTTCCTCCTTCCCAAGTTGATAAGCTCTCTCATGAGTTTGATAAATTGGAAAATTGGCTTGTTCAAGAGAACCCAAATTCCAATAGTGTTTCCCCTATTGAGGCTATTAAGAAGCTTATTACTCATTTTGACAATAACATATCCATTTTTCATGGTATCTCACACCTTATTAATACTCATGCTTAGCCTTTGAAAGAATGTGCTCAAGATTTAGGATACAGTCCTCCTTCCACAACTGTTGAACCTTCTATCCTGATTTCTACTACCATTCCTAGTATTCCTACTTGTGTGCCACCTATTATGACAACTTCTACACAAGTTTCCGCTCCTTTAAGTGTTGGTCTACCTAATCCTTCACTTCTTTTGAGTGTTCCTCTTACCTCCATACCTTCTTCATTACCCTCATACAATATTTCCCCTTTCACATATTCCAGTCCTCTTGCCATTCCTTCTAATCCTCCATCAACATCCTTGCATTTTCCTTCAACTTCCTACAACTTTCCTAGTACATCCAATATGTCTATGCCTACAACTGGGTCTTCTAATCCCATTAGTATCTTAGTTCAAACTATCATTACTTTACAACAACAAGTAGCTCAATTCACTCAATTGAAGTACAACATCCCTACATGTGATATTTCCAATCATACAATAGAATGTGATCTTCATAATGAATGCAAGGTATGTGGTAAACCATTTTATTGTACAAAATTTTCCATTTGGGTCTAAACAAGTAGTTTTCTATTCCTAATTTTCAATCTAAAATTTAGGAATTATGAAACAGTTGAGAACCTAGTTTTTTCCTAATTCAAAGGTTGAGAAAGTAGTAAAACTGAAATAAGTAAAAGCTTTGAAAAGAAAATAAATTGGAAAGTCTGCATCCATTAAACTAAAATTGAAATTTGAATTGAATCAAACCTATATAAATTTTTGAATAATAAATTTGATGTAGAAAATGCAAAGATGTGTATGCTATGTAATGGAAGATGGATAGGAAGTATAATTTGTTATATGTTATATAAGTCACACTTAGATTAATTCAATATTAAATCTTGTGAATAGAGATAACAAAACTCTATTGATTCCCTATTCTAATAGTATTGGTTAGATGCAGTTTTTAATATAGTAAACATAAATAATTTATGAAACATTGGCACTTTTCATCTTGTTTGCTCCTTTGGTTTTTGTTTTATGATAATATTCCATTGTTGTGAATACTCTTGTGATTTCTTGATCCTTTGGTATGATAATATTGTCATTTCTTACAATCTAATATTCCTGGTTTTTCTTGAATTGGATGATTTCTTCAAAGAAGCCTTGTGTGTCTTTAGTTGCAATAGCTAATATGGCACCACTTGCAGTCAGTTTGTGAAGGTCTCTAGATTGGTATGTACTAGGAGTGGTGATATCATCAATATGAATTTGATATGTTTTCTTCATCATTTCAAGGTCTATATTGTCTTCTCCTTTTTCTTGATGTGAATTACATGCCAAGTCTATAAATATTTTCTCCATGTGTGTAATACTTGTTTTGAGGGTATTGAGCATGTTTTCTAGATGCTCAAGGACTTATGTGATGCTCTTTGTTTTGAAATTTAGTGAGAACATCTACTTTTATAGTGGTTCATCAGTGGATTTCAAAATGTTTAGACTGACAACATCTTCACTATTCATTTCCATTAGGCTTTGCAATACAAATTTTATTTTTCATTTGATTTTTTTTTTCTTCTTGAGTAGTTGAAAGGCTGTGTGTGCCACATCTTTAAGTTGGAAATACACTTTGTAATAAGCCCCGAGGAAGTCAATGAGCAGCAAACCTCTTGATTTGAGGTATGTTATCTAGTCTTGCACTATTTGTCTCATTTGTTTGTCCTCATGTAGTTGTGTGATTAATTCTTCTGTTGAATTGAGTGTGGGATCAAAAATACATTCTACTTGATATCATGGTTGGGAAGAGAGTGGGCCTAGCATTTTTTTATGTAATTGGAGATATGGGTGATAGTAGACTTGAGCTTGTTTTTAGAATCTATCATTTCATCCAACCTTTCCCTCACTTCTTGGTGTGTGGATTTCCACATTTCTATTGTACGATCATGGTGAGGTGGGCCTATGTCAATTTGATTGACATCAAAATTAGCTGGTGTTAATTGCATGAGTTTGTCCTATTTTTTTCTTGTGCAACCTTGATGATTACATGCCCTATTTCTAGATCTTTTCCCATAGTAGCTAGTTTTCCCTTTTCCTTATTCCTTTTGGGAGTGGGAGTTCCCTTCATGATTTGGGAAATCAAATCTTGGGGAAGAACTCTGTCTTCCTCTCATTTCTCAATAGTTTTCTCTAACCATGAGGGAGTGGCGATAATTTCAGAAACTGAAGCTAAACTTTCAATATCAAATATTTTCCTAACTATTCTAGGATTTTTCACTTGAACAGAGGATAATTAAAATTTGGGCACCTTAGGAGGATTTAATATGATAGGAGACATTGCATAATCGATTGGTGGTCTTTCTGTTTGGTCATCCTCAGCTTGTAGTGGTAGATTTTCTTGCGGAACCAAAATTTGATCTTCCACTTATGTTTTCTCTGGTTCATCTTGAGTGTCAAGATTGATGAATAGAACTGTCCCACTTCCATAGGTGGAAAATATTTCTTGCTTCTTATGAGGAGGTTGATCATCTCTACCTATACTTTATGAAGTGGACTGAGCCAATGTTTGCACTGTTGATATCCTTGGTGGTGTCGTTGGTGCACTTTTAGTTTGTGTTGGAGGAGGTTTAGATGTGGTAGACTTCCTTTTACCTATCTTCTTCCATTGTACCCATTGCATGGTTTTCTTAAGGATGGGATCCATTCTTTTGTCAAAGCTGTCCATTTCTGGCATTTGGAATGTGATAGGTTGCATAGGAGTGTCTTTAATTTTACTCAAATAATGGGAGGAGAGAAGATTTTATCCATCCTTGGATATTCCTTCCACATGAATTTGGACATTATATAATTTGATATGTTCAACAGTGAGATATGACCAAGACATTTCTCTCATCTTGAAGTCATCTTTGCAATTAGTCCAGAAGTCTTCTAAAGTAGGGATGTGATAAAAAATCAGCCCTAGATGCAGGTCATCTTTTACAAAATTAGAGGAATCAAAATGAGGTCTAAGCACATTATACTTTTCAAATGAATGCTTTGATTGAGCTCTTTTGATCATATTCATGCCATTTGAGCTAGAGGGGCATGCATAAGGTCCTATTGAAATAGGAAAATGAATACCTTCTTTATGTCACTCACTACATCTGGCATTGACTTTGATTATCAGTCTACACAACTCTATCAAAATGACCTTATCATTGGGATATCTTAGAAATTTGTATGGAAAGTCAGCAAAGGATCCTATCTTGAAGTAAGTAAATGTCGAGAATTGTATAAAATAACTTCTAAATTGCATAATTACCTCTACAACTATATGTGATAATCTCCGCTCAGGAAAAACTTGGAGTTCCCAACATAACTTCAAAGTGAAAGCATCATTTACTCTTCAAAAATGTTCATAGTTTTGTGTAATTATAAGCAGGGGAAGAAATCATACACCTAAATATCCTCATCAAAGTCTGGAATAGTAGGTAACCCTGTCCATATCTAAAAGAATTCTAGGGCATAGATGATAAAGGAAGACATATGGAAAGAGAATGAATGCTTGGCCAAGAAAAGCATCTAAGTTAGTCTGTCACTTATTAGGTGTGCCCAATCAACATATCCATCTTTTGTATAGATAGTCTGTGCTAGGAAAAACTACCATTCTTCAAAATTTAAGGCTTCTTCATTTCCTCTTATCTTGTGAAGTAGCACTAAAATGTCTAGTATCTCCTTTTTGAGATTGATTCCTTAGAGATTTTTGGGTAGTTTTGAACTCACAGATCTCCTTGTTTGGAACCATTCTACTGATATTACACCCCTCCATCATGACTTCTTTTCATTGAAATGAGAAGTGACTAAAGAAAGATTCCAATCCATGTATTCTTGTCTTGAAGGTAGACCAATTTTTTTGAATTGATTCTCTATCCAAAGTGATGAGAAATTCATTATTCTATTTCTTAATTTGTTTGTTGTGTGGATCAAATCTTGCAATACAATCTATTATCAGTTGTGGATCTTGGATAGCTATAGAAAAGCCTACTGCCTGGATTATTCCACTCTAAATCACATTTTGTATAATGGGGTGTATGGAGGCTATGTTGATTCTTTTGTAGAAGTTGTCCAAGTCATAGAAATTTAATTTAGTATCTGTAATATATTTCTATTTACTGTCTATTTCATCTAGATGATCACTATAACCATAATATTTGACAGTCATTCTACATAGCACAATAGATCTGAGTGGCAATTAACAGTAAAGGCATTTTTAGGTTGAAGGTTCAACTTCTTTTGGTTTTGTATGTTTGGATTTTGTATATGTCAATGAAATGATGTTCTATTTTAACTTCATGTAAAATTTATTGTTAAATCGAGGTAAGGTTGACACATATAATGGGTATATAATAGTTTAAGGTGAGTATTAAATGGTGATAAATGAGCATTTAATGTTTGATGCATTTATTATGAGGTTGATTTATGTATTCAATGCACCATGAGCTATTAATAAATTTTTTTTGTAATTTAGGATTTGTAGTGTGTGTTAAGGATTCACGATGAGTGGTGTTTATAGTGGTGGGATCGACAATTTTGGCGGAGTTGGGGAGGTTATATGTTTAATAGCATGACCAATAATGAATAGTAACTATAATTATGACATAAATTGAAACTAATATTCTTATCCTAATGCTATTGAAAACCCTAACTTTAAGTGTAAATTAAATATATTTCTTAATCTAATCTCAACCCTAATCTTAAGGCTAATTGTAATAGAATTCATAATCCTAACCATAATAGTTATCATGGTGTTAAGTCTTACTCTAATAATGCTTGTAATCCTAAACCCTATTGAGATTCGTAAAATCTACTCTAACTATAACCCTAATGCTAACTCAAACATTAAGCCCTATTTCTAAACTAAATTATAATTCAAACAATAAATCCAATCTTAACTTAAACGATGGCGTAAAACTAAATGATTACGGTAACTGTAATCGTAGATATTATATATAATCAAGATCTTTTCACAAATGAAATTGTAAGAAGATTATTTATTGATAACTTTTAATAATTGAAATTACTTTTTTGTATATGGTTATTTTAAAAATAAATGTTAATAATATTGAAGTTTCCATATAACATATATTAAAAATTAAAAACTAACATATAATAAATTCAATTATATTTGTGTTAATTTAAGTTAATTTATTGAGTTAATTTGAATTTGTCCTATTTTATTTTCAAAGTAAATTGAGTTTATTTGGTTATAATAATATATTTTTTATTATAATAAGATTAATTTATGGTAAGTTAAAGCAATAGTGGAGAAGTTGTTGAATGTATTGATTCATGAAATTTAAACACACACAAATCTACATCAACATAAGCGCTTTAAAAAATTATGATCAATTATGAATAGTTAATAATAATTACAAATAGTTACTTATAAGAACTTACATGGTGTTCTTCATTGGTGTTTATTGTGTTGGGCTCTACGATTTCGTCGGACTTTCAGAGGTTAAAGTATGAGGCTTCTATTTCCAAATCTCTAAGAGCATGACCAGTAAATGTTTTCCCATCGGTGGGGGAAAAGGATGTGTGGTTTTGGAACTCGAAGTAGATGCCATTGAAATCCTATAGAGCGAAGGGTGAAAGGGTTTCAAAAATTAAAGAGAATGAGTGTGAAGTTGGAAGAAAAGGATAATGGAAATCTATTTATTATGAAGTTGATTTATTGTGGCGGGGTTTTCAATTTACTATAACCATGATTGTAACCCTAAATTGTATTTAGAACCCCAATTTGTACGCTAACTATAATGCTAAAGCTAACGCAAATATTAAGGCCTAATCCTAAACAAAAATATTAGTCAAACCATCAAACAAATCCTAATCCAAACCATGACATTAAACTTATTTATTATCCTAATATGAAACCCTAAATACTAATCTATATCAAAGTTCTCACACAAATGCTACTGCAAAGATAACACTAATGTAATGCAGTAAATAAATAAATATATGTTTTATGGAAACATTGAATAAATGAAATTTTATTATTTGCATATGAAGAAAGGCTTTCAGAAATTGCAAAGGATGAGTTCAAATTTTGATTGGTGAAGGACAAAATGTTTTCAAAAATAAAAGAGGATGACTTCTTTTCCATATTGAAGAAAGAGTAGAAAACCTCATAAATCAAAGAAAGTTGGTGCAAAGTCGATTTCAGAATTTCTTTAGTATTATTTCTTTCTCCTGGAAGTATATTAAGTATTTAAGAGGCAATATAATACTAAGACAAATTATATTTTAATATTAGTAACTATGATATATGAATTAGCTCATTTATGCCTAATACTTCAGAAAAATATAAAATGTACTATTATGGTATCGATTGCCTTTAGATAGGCCTAGTTTTTTAATAGGAAGAGAGAGGGGAATCAAGAGAGGGAGTTAAAGAGATAGAGATAGAGATAGAAAATATTTAATAAATGGAATTATAACTATTTAAACATTGAATAAATGAAAATTCATTTTTTGTATATGTATATCTTTTCAATTAATATAGGTTATAAGAAAGGAAGAAGGAATTTGTAAGTTTTTTTTTCGTTCAGAATTTGTACTTGATTGTCGCACTTTCCAAAATCGATGAAAAAAAAGGCCTTTGAAAATCAAAGAGGAGGAGCTCAAATTGTGATTGGTGAAGGATGAAAGATTTTTGGAAATCAAAGAGGATGAGTTTTTATTCATATTAAAGAGAATGCAGGAAAGCTTCAAAAATCGAAGAAAGTTGGTGTGAAGTCCATTTCATAATTTATTTGGTATTAAAGGAGTTCTTTTCTCAAGGTATCTTATTTTTTATCCTTGGAATTTTGAAAATCATGTTTTTTGACTACTCATACGGTTCACTTTGAGAAGTGAAGGTATTATTTTTCTGAATAGTTGAGCATGTTTGAAAGTCTTTCAGAAATTGCAAAGGATGAGTTCGAATTCTGATTGGTGAAGGATGAAAGTTTTTCAAAAATCAAAGAGGATGACTTCTCTTTCGTATTGAAGAAAGAGTAGAAGACTTCAGAAAACAAAGAAAGTTGGTGCAAAGTCGATTTTAGAATTTTTTTAGTATTATTTCTTTCTCTCGAAAGTATATTAAGTATTTAAGAGGCAATATAATAGTAAGGAAAATTATATTTTAATTTATTTTAATATGAGTTAACTCATTTATGCTTAATACTTCAGAAAACTGTAAAATGTACTAGTATGGTATTATATATCATTGCCTTTAGATGTGTCTAGTTTTTTAATAGGAAGAGAGAGGGGAATCAAGAAAGGAGTTAAAGAGATAGAGATATAGATAGAAAACATTTAATAAATAGAATTATAATTATTTTTTGTAAACATTGAATAAATGAAAATTCATTTTTTGTACATGTATATTTTTTCAATTAATATAGATTATAAGAAAGGAAGAAAGAGTTTGTAGCTTTTTTTCATTTGGAATTCATACTTGATTATTGCACTTTCTGAAATCGATGAAAAAAGAAAGGCCTTCAAAAATTGAGGAGTTTGAATTATGATTGGTGAAGGATGAAAGCTTTTCGAAAATCAAAGAGGATGAGTTTTTATTCGTATTGAAGAGACTACAGGAAAGCTTCGAAAATCAAAGAAAGTTGGTGCGAAGTCCATTTTGGAATTTCTTTGGCATTAAAGGACTACTTTTATCAAGGTATCTTATTTTCGATCTTTGGAATATTGAAAATCATGTTTTTTGACTACTAATATGGTTTGGTTTGAGAAGTGAAGGTATTTTTTTTCGAACAGCTGAGCATGTCATTGGACTTTGCAAAATTGTACCACCAAACTTTGATTTCCAAAGGTATAGCATGATGAACATACATTGTTCACATTAAATCTTGTTCGTATTTTAGTTTGCAATATGGGTCTCTAAAAGTATATTAAGTATTTAAAAGGAAATATAATAGCAAGGTAAATTAAATTTAATATATTTAAATATGAGTTAACTCATTTATGCTTTATACTTCAAAAAATTGGAAGATGTAGTATTATAGTATTATATTCGATTAGCTTTAGATATGTCTATTTTTAAAATAGGAAGAAAGAAAGGAATAAAGAGGAGGAATTAAAGAGATGGAGATAGAGATAGAAAACATTTAATAAAGGAAAAAATATCTATTTTTTGAAAACATTGAATTAATGAAACTCCATTTTGTGTATATGTAGATTTTTTAAATTATTATAGGTTATAAGAAGGGAAAAAAGAGTTTGTAGGTATTTTGATTCTTCGTTCTGAATTTGTACTTGATTCCTCCACTTTCCGGATTTGATGAAAGAAGAAAGGGGAATTATATCGTTAGACCTTTTTTTCCAAAGCTATAGTATTATGTAGATCTAAGAAGCCAATTTAATATTTAGGGGTGAATATTTGGCAACAAAAAACATAGTGAAAAATATTGATGTATTGCACTTTTAAATGGCATTGTTTTGTATGGTACAAATGTTTTTCCCATCTTATTTTGTTTCGATTAACAATGTATATGTTTATGAGAAATATGAAAATACCCATATTTCAAAAAATTGTGTAACGTACTTTTTAAGTATTATGTGTAATCGTCTTGAGAAACTAAGGCTTGGTTTTATTGAACAAAGTTGTGGGAATTATGATTTCTAATAATTGGTGTATAACTTTATCTGATGGATTAGTAGCCTTTCAAACTGTGCTCATCATTGACTACTTCGAAATGAATTCAAAAGGAATGACATGTTTTTTTGACAGAAAGGAATGTGGTCCAACATTTCATCAGATTTTTAGAAATTAAATCTCTGCATTTCAATATCTGAAATTATAGTATGATGAACATGAATTGTATTTCTGAGAATACATAAAGTAAAATATACATATTATTTCCTTGGATTTTCCTATGTTATATCGACAGGCTACGATTTACAAAGTTTAATATTGTGAACAATTTATTGTTCTAATAAATATTTTGATTAATTAACTTTCGTTTGTGGGTATCAGAAAATACAATTTTGAATTACTAGTTACACTAATTTATTTGCTAAGAGAAGTATGGTAGGAAAGCTAATGGAGGTGTACCATTTTGATCTGCTTTACTAATAAAGGGTGGGGTATGCCAATAAATCAGATTTTTGGGTAGTATTCCACTAGGCTTTTTATTAATATTAATTATCTAAGATAAAAGATTAAATTTATTTTAGTTTGCATGCAAGGTTTTTGAAAGACTATCAAGTATTTGAAAGGGTGATATAGTTTTAAGGGATTAAAATTTGGCAACAAAAAGATATTTTTTTATTCTAATGGATCTAGTATAGTATGTAGATATCATGTGATTGTTGTCATATGAGTTTGGTTTTGTAAAAGTAAAGAAGAATATGTTATAAATGGTCAAATCAGATGAAAAAAAGACTGAATGTGGGAAATTTATTATGAGATCTTTTTACAGAAGCAATACACAAGTGAGAAGATTTAACTGTCTGATGAAAGATCAGAGTCATATAAGTTAGATTACCAAATTCTGAGCAAAAGAGTATAGTTAATGTTGAAATAGGATTAAATTATACAGTGTATTATTCTAAGCTATTATGAATTTTTTTTTATAGATTTGCAAATTTTAATAAATGATGGTTTTTCTTGTTTTATAAGCAAGCAATTGTTCAATATATTTACAAGAATTTATGAAAAGAGAAATATTATCGTGAGCTTGTTAAAATGGGACTTCCAGTGAATGTAGGTCCAAGTAATGTAAATCCTCAAGTTGTTCAACAAGTTGGTCTAAATGGTGGAGAAGACCAATGGGATATTATTAGTAGTCTTCTTTCTATCGTCTGGGATATTAGAACAAGTAATGTTGCATACCAGAGCGATGTAGTGGAGTTAGAGGTAGAACATGACAAAGTTGAGCTACATAAGCTTTTTCAAGAGGTCCAACTAAATGATGGTGGGTGGGATCTTGTCGAATTCCTATATGAATTAGAGGAACTAATTGGTCTGATTCCTATCAATGCTATTCCTTTTTTTTCTTTTTTTTTCTACTTTTCTATATTTTTTTTGTGAGGCTGGTAGACTCGTATGTTTTATAGTCAGGCATTAGGAGTATGGAATATGTTGATAAATAGTCATTTTGTAAGGGTTTGAAACTAATTTTGCATTCCTTCATGTTGTCAAAGAAGGCATAACAGTAGAAAAATTATTTTGGATCGGGGGAAATGGTTAAAGAAAATCGACAAATTCAAATATATATTTATTTATAGTATACAATGGATATGTATACAATTGGTTCTTGTTGATATCTAAAAAAAGTAGATTTTTATATTATATGTTTATTTCAAATTATGTATATATTGACAATTATTAATTTAGTTAGAAAATGAGTAATATAAATTAATATGCATATACAAACTTGTATGTAAAATCTTTTCTACAAGCAATCAGTTGTCAAGTTATTCATTCTATTATTGTTCAACCCACAAGTGGACAATGGTGATGTTAACAACATGATGAATTGGTGATGTTAACAACAAGATGTTTACTAAGAACACAAATGCATTGTATTTAATTGTAGCATTATATAACAAGAAAATATTTGTATCCAACGTACAATTGCTAGCCTTCTTCTTCACTATAAGAACATTCTTGTAGTTGAAGAATTATTAGTTACAAGTTTTGTTATCTGCCACAAAGAACCCATTACAAAATACTACAGAATTCATTAATAAATAAAAATTTCGATGGAAGGAAAAATATTTGGCTTTGATTTAATAGACAAAGGTGGATATGTAATAGATGGCATTCAAATATTTGTATATATGTCATTTTTTATCATCTTTATGAAAGAAAAATGGAGCTAAGATATTGTAATGTACTGTCACAATAAAAGATATGTTTGGTTACTTTATACTGTCTTTTTGCATCACTATCTAGTACTAGAATCCTGCAGCCTTCAGAGAAAGTTTGAGGTATAGGATTATCCATATTGGTCCAAAGTGTTGATTTTGGCATGAAGACATGACAAAAGAGTTTTATGATTGGAATGATTAGTTACATTATGATTATATAATATTATAATTAATATTAGAGGATGAAATAATGAACAATGAAATTTGAATATATTATTTTTGTTGATCAATTGTTAACAAATGCATAAAATGTAAAATAAAATGGAAGTATAAAAAAAGATTATGTACCAATTGTGAAGTGTAAATTTGATTTTTTTGTGGTATTATCATCATTCTATTAATGCATTTATGTGTGTCTCTTCTTCTTTTCATCTTGAAATATATGGATTTAGTTGTATGTGTGCATATCTTTGGAAGTTGAAGGTTGTATGTATGCGAAGTCTTATTAATTCAAGAACTATTGAAAGATCTGTGAAGGTCAATCCTTGTCATTCTATGGTTCCAATGTCAACTGTTTCTTTGTGAAGTGAAAATCCTTGTGATTTGTGTATTGTCAAATCCCATGACATTTGTAGTGGTATTTGAGAGCAAGAACCCCGATTGAATGGTGTGATCAGAACATTATTTGGCTTACTCTGATCCCAAGCTAGGTCTATGCAGTTTGTAAATTGCACTACAACCATTAAGGGAAGTTGCAGTGGTTTTTAACCATCATTGTAGACAATTTCTTTTACTTCTCCAATAGCACCATTTAAAATTCCTATTTGTACCCCTAGATTTGTACATAACATAACTTGTTGGCCTATACACAAGAGAATGTGAGATTGAATTTTTTCTTCACCTAGATGTGAGATTTTTAATTCCTTTAATTGTTATGATGTGGAAAGAGATATTGGCTATTGTAAAGATAGTAACATACATTTATTATGTAGTGCTACCATCTCATTTGTTGCAAAAAGGTGTGTAGAAGAGTGGAAATCTTTTTGTTCTTCCTTGGTGAGAGCAGTACTTGTCTGTGACATTAGTAGATTCCAATCTACAATTATTGGTTCTACATTTCTCAAATTTGAGAGAAGAGTACAAAATTATATCTAAATAGGTGTATTTCTAGTTTTGGAGAAATTAGCATCTAATGTGATTACTTTTCTCAATGAGTGCCATAATTGTCCGCCATATGAATTTGAAGCATATATTGGAATGTATTTAATTGGAGGTGGCTAACCCAAATCACCAAAGCATATGAATGAGCATCCACTAAAAGCAATATGGTTTTTGGTTGGGAATGCTTCTCTCAATCTGATATCAATTCTTTCAATCATTTAGGGCTAATAAAACTCATTTCATCTATAATAATATACTGAATGTAATACGTGTTATCCTGAAATATTTCTAGTGGTTGACCTTGTAGTGGTACCATATCTCTAATTGGAATGCAGAGGATAGAATGAATTGTTGATGCTTGTATGTTGAATGTTGCAACTCCTATTGGCACAAGGAGTAGAAGAGGTGACTATCCATTTGGTGATAGATCCATGAGAGTGGCTTTCATTCAAGCAATAAGATGACATTTCCCAGTGCCAGTAGTGCATTGAACAATTAACCATAGTTGCGGTTGTAAAGATGTTGAACACAGATGTGATATAATAACATCATATGCCTTTTTTTGTTGTGAATACAACTTTGTTTGAGATTGTTGATGCATAACTATATGACCTCAAAAGGTTTGTTGATTTGATTGTATGAAAGTTGCAGTTGTTGTTTTTTCTAATGGACTCATTTGGATTTCCATCCAATTATTGAGAGATTCAAATTCTTGATATCCAAGCATATCTAGTTCATTAAGATGAATAGGTATTCCTAGGTATAATCCAGCTAAGACTTGTCATTCATCTGGTATATTATCTTGCATTATATCTACATTTCTTGAAGGGCTTGTAGTTTCATTTTCTTCTTGTGGTTGGCATTGTGTCTTGCCTATATTCCATGGATGGTATGTCTTTGAGAAATTTTCCAACTATTCTATGATTCCTTCACTTGATGATGCAAAGTCCAATTTAATGTTGTGAAATAGTTTGTATAGCAATAGTTCACTCCAATAAAAGGATTGGTAAGTGTATCATCTTAAAATGGAAGCACTTCCATGATAAGAGCATTTAGCCCTATGAGTAAGTGGTCTGGGGTCATTTCAAGTGCCTTGATTGGGTCTTTGTATGGATCTAGCTGTCTCTCCCTTGTTCTACTTCTCTCTCCCTGTTTCCAACCTCATTTTCTGGAAACTTTCTCTGAGAATCTAAAGATCTTGACTTTCTAGGTCAAGGAGGACCTGAAGGGTCAAGGACAACCTAGTCCCTAACCTAGGTCAGAGATGACCTTGTCCCTGAACTAGGGAAGAGACTACCTCATCCCTAACCCTAGGTCCAATTTTCAAATTCTAGAAGTTTTAGGATGTCAGGTTTCGAAAACTTTATTTTCCCGCTTTCAGGTCAACTATTTCAGATTTCGGAATGGTAAATCCTTAAATTGCATTTAATCTAGGTCCATTTCTAAGGGTTAATGTTAATTGGGATTTAATTCTCTAATGTCAGCCTTCTCTAGGGGTTTGTGCCCTAGATCACTATAAAAAGAAGCCTTCCTCTCTCATTTCAATCCATCTCATCTCATAATCTCTCAAGCAAGTGCAATCAAGTAGTAAGCAAGAAGGAGAAGGAAAGAAAGAAATCATTCATTCATCTTCAAGCTAAGCATTCGAGCATTCATCAAGGAGATCCATTGTTAGCTATTGAAGGATTCAATCTCTTTGGAACCCCCTTGAAGATTTCTCCATCCACATTCATCCAAGCCTCTTCCTATGCAAAGATACATTCAAGATTGGTGTTGAAGATATAATGCCATTGATTTGAGACATCCTACATACTTCTACATTCATTTGGAGCATCCCTACTTGTGGATTCAAGAATTTGATTCCCCTACAAGGACTTCAACATAAGCAAGGTGAATAGTTCCATTTACTTTGTTTATGCATATTACAATTTCAATTCAATTTCAAGGTTAATTCCTAAATTGGGGTTTGACCAAGGAAAAAGCCCCATCCAAACAACAAAAACCATTTTTCTTCCAGGTACAAGTACAGGACAACAAATTGAAGTTTAGATCTAGAAACCCTTTTCGGTGAATTTTCAAGATCCACGAACGGAATTTTCATCACTCTGATGGGTAGGATCCTACCCCAAGGTAAGACCTTGCCCTGCTATCTAGGTCAAGGATGACCTAACCTCAGAAGGATAAAATTTTTCTAGGTTTTCTCTATCTTGGCATTTCTAGTGTAGAGCAGGTTGTAGAATTTCCTGAAACTATGCACAGACATCAGAAATCAGCATTTTCCAAATTTACCCTATTTTGAGGTTAGTATTTACCTTCTATTCATTTAAGATTTCAAGTACATACCTTCTATAGTAGATTATAGGATTTTCTCCTTCCTTCATGTTCTCCATTGTTTGATTCAATTGTGCATTGATCACTTCTTGGTGATTAATCCATTTGGATCTTTCCTTTTGGGAATTTGGATTAAGGATAGGTCCTATATTCCCCCCTTGCATATCATATTACCTTATCTACCACTATTCAACCCCATACACACATAAATAATTACCCTACCCATAGAGGTGGATCCATTCCAACTCTATTCATTTTGGTGAACAACTATTTCATATTATTCATTTTGGTGAACCTGACATACTTACCCTCTTTTCTTTTGTGGAATTAGATGCCCTATTGTGTTTTGTTTCCCTTTATATTATCTTGTTGATGTTAGATTTGTCTTTTATGTTAAATCTTGCATGCTAATTAGATTTCTTACTTTTATATTTCAAAAATACAAAAAAAAATTACAAAATCTCTTTCAAAATACAAAAATATTCATGCTTTATGTTTTCTTAGTTTAGTTCACTTGCAATGCATTGGTTTATGAGCTTTACTACTACTAGTCCTACTTATAACATTTTGGTTAGAAGAAGTCGTAGACTCATGGGTGCCTTTGATCCTGAATCTTCCTCTCCTTTCCTTAAGATCTTGGATGATAATTTGATTCTTCATGATTCCAATCCTATTATGGAAAAAAAATCTTCTCACTCATCTCATGATGAGGATGATGCTTTAAGATTTCCTCTTGAACAAGTCCAAAAACTTTCAACTAAACTTGATAAAATGGTTAATTATCTTATTCAAGATTCTATTCAAGCTATAGAGGCTCTTAAGAAAGTGTTTTATGATAGTGATCAAGGTGTTAACCTCTTGTGTGGTATTACTCATCTCATGCATTCAAATGTTAAACCTTTAGCACAAGAGGCTCAAGATTTAGGGTTGATTCCTCCTGTCACTAGTGTAGAACCTTCTTCTATTCCTTTACCTAGTGTTCCTACCTATACTCCTTTGGTGACTGTGACGGTTCCCTTTGTTCCTATGAGTGTTCCTCATGTGTCTCTTCCCACATCACAACCTTCTTATCATAATTTTCCTTTTACTTATTCCAATCATCTTCTAGTTATAGTTCCAAGTGCTCCTCCAGTTGTGTCTTCTATTCCTGCAACTTCATACACTTTACCTAGTGTTTCTACTCCTATTTCCTCTAATGATTAATCATCAATTTGGCTAAAACTATGGCATCTTTACAACAACTTGCATCCTTGATTCAAAACAAGTTTAGCATTCCTATATGTGACATGGGAAGTCCTTTTTCCCTAGATATCATTCATACTCCTATTCCTCAGCAAGTTGATATGCCTCATCTTGAGAACTATAACAGAAAAGGAGACCCTGTTCATCATGTTAAAACATTTCAAATCCTTTGTAGTGATTATGCTCATGACCATAGGATTTTAGCCAAGCTATTTTCTAGAACCTTTCATGACAAGGCCTTACAATGGTTTTTTTCCTTTCCTCCTTATTCTATTGATTCATTTCCACAACTTGCCAATGCTTTTATTCAACAATTTCAAAACAACATTGGCCTGCAAGTGTCTTTGACTGATTTGATGCATTGTAAATAAAGTGCTAAGGAAAAATTGACTGAATTTATTGGTAGATTTCAGCACTTGCATGCTCAAATTTCTTATCCTGTTCCTGATATTGATATTCAACGTATGCTTATTTCAAATCTGCAAAAGGATATTAGAGATAAGATTCTGCTTATTGAATTTACCTCTTTTCAACAACTTTGTGCAATGCTTCATATTATCAATTACAAGTGAGTCAATTTGAGAGCACCACTCCAATGGCTCCTATTCCTGTTGATAAAAGTTATGCTGCTCCTAATCCAAACAAATTTCAATAATTCAACAACTATGTCAAGATAAACAAACAAGCGAATGTAGTTGTTGATCAAGTTGTTGTTGCATCTCACAATGCTACTTCTGCATCCACTACTTTTTGATTAAATCGTATGTTTACTCCTCTTTCTGAATGTTTGCATTCTATTATGAATAGGCTATTAATTGCTAATATGATTACTTTACCTCCTATTCAACCTCTTTTACCTACTATGATTGCATCTAAATATTTTGATCCTAAAGCTTTTTGTCAATATCATCGTTAGAATGGTCATGATACTGAGAAATGTTATAATAAGGTTCAAGACATAATTGATTATAATGCCTTATCTGTTGATAATATTGATGGTAGTGGGAACAAATATGTCTCTCCTCCGAATCAAAATCTTCAAATCTATACAAATCCTTTACCTACGCATGATACTAATACCATTACTTAGCCATCTTCTATGGAAATTGTGTATGATTCAAATATGGATGATCTTAATCACATTGTTAATCAAGTGGAGCATGTTGTTCAATTTGTATCTCCACCTCAACCTCAACCTCAGCTTCAAACTATACCTCAAGTTCCATCTCAACCTCAACAAAAACCTAAGCCTAAATTGAAAACTCAACCTAAAACTCAACAACAACCTAAGAATAAACAACCTCGGGAACTTTTGATTACCTTTGATGATTTTGAGACTATTAAAGCTCCTGATGGTCCCCTTTACATTTATGCTAGGATTTCTCAGATACCTACTCTTGGTTGTATTATTGATCCTACATCCTTAGTCAATGTTATTACTGAAGAAAATCTTTTTATGAAAAATTTGCAATGCGATTCTTATGATACATCTGATGTGTGGATTCAAACTTGTAATAGTTTTCTTTATCCATCATTTGGTTCTACTAACTTGTTGGTTGAACTTTGTGGTAAAATTGTGAACACTACCTTTGTTGTTGTTCCTACTTCTGATCAATTTCAAGTTATGCTAGGTTTTCCTTGGTTGAATGCCATGCATGTTGTTGCTTCACCTATCCATAAATGTCTTAAATTTGTTCATGATGAAGAAGTGAAGATGGTTAATCATAGTTTATATCAACCTTCTAGGCCCATGAATTTGTGCTGCTCTTAATTTCTTTTGGCCTTCATTACCTAATTCATGTCCTTCTCGACCTGATAATCTTTTCCACTCATATCAAGCCTATAAGCATCGTAAGATTCATGAATTAAGTGTACCTCCAATGGATCTTAATCATGGTCTTTTGCCTACACCTTCTATACCTCCTTTATCCATGGATTCTACATCTATTACTCAAGTTCCTGCTGTTGATCATCCAACTGTTAATAATCCTATTAATCTTCCTAAAGAACCTATGAAGGATCCTATGATTGTCCCTCCTAGTTCTCAACATATTTCAAGTAAAGAAAAACGTAATCGATTTGCTAATGAATTTCATAAAAATCATCCTACTCATGCTAAAGCTTGTAATTCTATTCTTCAAAATTCTTTACTTTCTTCTGATAAGCCTATGCATGATGTTGTTACTAATAATGATGTTAAGATGCATGATTATGATGATTCTATTCGTATCTTAGATCCTATTTTGATTAATCTGGATGAAGACGATACTCTTGATGATGTTGATGATGAATATGAGACTATTGACATTGACATTGATTTACCTAATATTCTTTCATCACAATTGACACTTACACCTAGTATCGAACATTGTGATTCTCAAGAGGATCCTTGCTTGGAACTAGCTATCAATCCTACTGTGTTGGATATAGTCCCTCTTGTGAGTTACCCACCTTCCCTAAATGATATAGAATGAGATGGGGAGAGTAGGTGGTACGCTTGATTGGCTTGTCCTTTATGGTAGCTTTGTTGTGTGTTTTCCTATTGTACTGTGCTTCTCTCATGATGTGTTTGCTAAATGTTGTTAGATTCTTTTATATGACCCTTGTTACTCAGTTGGTGCAAGGTGATAAAGGAATCGAACTTGTTGTAAAAAGTTCCTCTATATGTATCTCTATTTTTCTATAAGTTTTTTCATGTTATGTTTTAATTGTGCTATTGTTCATAAATGTTTCCTTGTGTAATCTGCGTGGATCCGCGACTTGGTAGAAATAATTATTTTTTGGTCTCCAAGGCATGGTCCAAAAAGATTCTTCTTTGTATATCTTATGTGATATTTCCTCCTTTGTGATTTTAGTTTTAATTTCTTAGGGGAATGACGTTAATTCATTTGCAATAATATCATATATATATTATCTTATGATCATACTGACCCCACGATAGGTAGATCCCTTCTGTTTTCTCTGTATGTTTATGTGGCATTTCCCTTGATTTGTCTTCGTCTAGGGGCATCTTGTAGTGGAAACGTAATCAATGGAGTTGTTTATGTTTCTGTTAAAGCCATTGCTCCTATCAAAGTGTTAGCAATGACTTTAACATGGGGGCATATGCTCTACTCACCTATTGCACACACCCACTTTTCAATACACATATATTATTTTTCAAGATACCTTTTCTCCCTTTTTGGATTAGTGACTAATCCTTAAAGCATGGATTTATATTTTAGGATCTCTTGATCCCTCTAGTTTCAAATTTTTGATCCCTTAAGGTTGAAGGTGTCCTTAAGATTGGATCTCTTTTGCTTTTGGTTTTACTCTTATGGAATAGAATATTCCTGAGGGTGAATCCTTGATGGGTTGACTAGTGAGTAGCCACATTCACTAGGCAGTTCAATTCCATCTTTATAGTTGCGTCATTTCCTTGTATGGTGCACAATGGGACATAAGTTCTTATTGGGCGAGATAATCACACCCTCTCTCTCTCTCTTGAGATGTGTCGCTTATTATGATCTTGGAGTTGATGAAGACTTGAGTCCTTGGGGGCTTGAGGTTTCTTTTTTCCCTTTGATTATGGTAAGATTATCTTTTCATTATGATCTCCTTTATCAAGAGTTTGCATTGAGTCCATACTCTTGCTAAAGTGGGGGCTTAATGTATCATCTTAAAATGGAAGCACTTCCATGATAAGAGTGTTTAGCCCTCTGAGTAAGTGGTCTGGGGTCATTTCAAGCATCTTGATTGGATCTTTTCATGGATATGGCTATCTCTCCCCTATTATGTTTCTCTCTCCCTGTTTCCAACCTCACTTTTTGGTAACTTTCTCTAAGAATCTAAAAATCTTGACTTTCTAGGTCAATGATGACTTGAAGGGTCAAGGATGACCTAGTCCCTAACCTAGGTCAGAGATGACCTCATCCTTGGCTGAGGGTAGAGAATACCTCGTCCCTGACCCTAGGTCCAATTTTCAAATTTCAGAAGTTTCAGGATGTCGAGTTTCAGAAAACTTTATTTTCCCACTTCTGGGTTGGCTGTTTTGGATTTCAAAATGGTAAATCCTTAAATTGCATTTAATCTAGGTCCATTTCTCAGAGTTAAGGCTAATTGGGATTTAATTCTCCAATGTCAACCTTCTCTAGGGGTTTGTGCTCTAGATCACTATAAAAGGAAGCCTTCTTCTCTCATTTCAATCCATCTCATCTCATAATCTCTCAAGCAAGTGCAATTAAGTAGTAAGCAAGAAGGAGAAGGACAGCAAGCAAGCATTCATTCATCTTCAAGCCAAGCATTCAAGCTTTCAAGCATTCATCAAGGAGATCCATTGTTAGCTATTGAAGGATTCAATCTCTTTGGAGCCCCCTTGAAGATTTCTCCATCCACATTCATCCAAGCCTCTTCCTATGCAAAGATACTTTAAAGATTGGTGTTGAAGATCTAATGCCATTGATTTGAGACATCCTAAATACTTTTACTTTCATTTGGAGCATCCCTACTTGTGGATTCAAGGATTTGAATCCCCTACAAGGACTTTAGCATAAGCAAGGTGAATAGTTCCATTTACTTTGTTTATGCATATTACAATTTCAATTCAATTTTAAGGTTAATTCTTAAATTGGGGTTTGACCAAGGCAAACCCCCCATCCAAACAACAAAAACCATTTTTATTATAGGTACAGATACAAGACAACAAATTGAAGTTCAGATTTGGATACCCTTTTCGGCGAACTTTAGAGATTCGCAAACAAAATTTTTGTCGAAGCTCTAAGGGGTAGGATCCTGCCCTAGGGTAAGACCTTGCCCCACTATTTAGGTCAAGGATGACCTGACCTTAGAAGGATAAAATTTTTCTGGGTTTTCTCTGTCTCAGCATTTCCAGTTCGGAGCAGGTTACAGAATTTCTCAAAACTATGCACAGACATTAGAAATTAGCATTTTCTAGATTTACCCTATTTTGAGGTTAGTATTTACCTTCTATTCATTTAAAATTTCAAGTACATACCTTCTATAGTAGATTATAGGATTTTCACCTTTCTTCATGTTCTCCATTGTTTGATTCAATTGTGCATTGATCACTTCTCGGTGATTAATCCATTTGGATATTTCCTTTTGGGAATTTGGATTAAGGATAGGTCCTATATTCCCCCTTGCATATCATATTACCTTATCTACCCCTATTCAACCCCATACACACATAATTACCCTAACCATAGAGGTGGATCCATTCCAACTCTATTCATTTTGGTGAACAACTATTTCATACTATTTAGTAAGAGATGTCTTCCTTTGAAGGGATGATGATGAATCTAGGGGAGGCTCTAACTACAGATGGTGTGGCTTGTTCTTTACATTGTTGTTGTTTATGATAAGCTCTGAAGGTCCATATTTTTATAATTTCCAAAAGTGAAAACATTTCTAAATATGGTGGGCATGCCATATAAGCTTCAGTTTAGTTTTGGAATGGAGTTGTTTCCATGCCTAATATTGGTAGACGTTGCAAGTTCTTTTTATTAACATTCAAAGTTAAAAATTGTCTACTGCATAAAGAGAAGGGGAGTTTGTGTAGTAGATATTAGGTCTTGTGGGCCCTAATATCACAGTCAACAAGGTTTTCAAGAAGCATTCTTTGTAGCATAACTGGTGCGGGCATAGAAGAATTGAATCTTGATGAAATTCTAGACAAAATTGTATGATATATTTCCAATTTAGTTGTTGCTTTGGCTGCATATTTGGATATGTATTTTATGATTGCATCAATTGAAAGAACAAGTTAGCAATCTATATTTTCTCTCCAAATAAAAATAATTTGGGTGTTATGTAAGTTTACTTGATCATCATTATGCATTGTTGTGTGTTTAGGTTGACCCTTATCTACATTGGTTAGGCGTGAGATCTCTTGAATATTCCATGCGACTTTGTAACATCATGCAACTGCAACACCTTTCCTTCTTAGACATGTATGTAGAGTTCATTTTGTGTGGCGTTGAACATGATTGACCAATTCAGTGTAATCACCAAATGCATCTATTGCATATATCATTTTTGTAGATCCATTAGACAAGGGTATTCAAAAGTACCTTGGTGAATACCTTGATTTCTTTGTTCTAGGGTTCATGGATTCCATGCAGATACATATTTGTCTATGTAATCAAATGCATTTTGTACAGAAAGATCATTATCCCATTATAAATTTGTAATATATGGCAAGTGTGGTAACTAGATGAAGCCATGAATATGTGAAGAGCCTATGTGTTTCCTTTCATATCTGGCTGATGTGTTTGTTAATAAATATATTAAGAAATTACATGGAAAAAACTAAGAGTGGATGTAGTATGTGTACCTATACCAATAGTTAGTTGCACCCAAAAGTTTTTTCAAGACTTCTTCCTAAAATGCAATGAATCCATGATGCATGTAGATTGTGGTTAGATGTGGATTTTGAATTATATTATGTATTCACCATCTAGTTGCCATAGTTGGATTTGTAGGTCTAGTAAATAGCATGACATTGTGTAAATCAAGTCATTTGGTGTCTGCAACACTTAGGGTAAAGAAAAGGGCAGGATAACTAATTTGAATGACCATTCCTATTAGTTCTTCTCGACGTTGGTTCCAAAATGGTCATGTTCCATGAATGGTAGAGTCTAAGCGCATTAGTTGATCTACATGTTTGTCATCAGGAAAATCTTTTAATCTTTGCTAGAGATCTGCAATTGATACAGGTAAAGAGCCATCTAGTTGCTTGCGAACAAAGACTACTATTGTGGTCTATCTTTGATGGTGCATGATTATGTTGAGTATAAAGTACCAAAATCTTGGGTGTTGGCCAAATCTATTGTCATAGTATTGTAGAAGGTGGAGAGCATAATCATGGAGCTTTACTTCTTTGATACATTGTTGTTTAAATGCACACATTCCTTTAGGAAATAATATGAGGAATTCCATTAAAAAAAATCCTTCAGTATTGTATTCATTTATAGGAGATGGTGAAATGGTAGACCATGTAATAACTGGTGTTTTTCGACCTTCACCTAGTTGTAATAAAGACCGTACTTCTTCCATCTCTCTATGTGTTGTAGGTAGATTACATACAAATGAACTGTTCATCTGTACATTATCATGAAATGGATCTTCTTCTATTAATTCTAATACAAAGGAGTCTTCTTCAAGTGGATTAGGTTCTTCTACTATTGTAAAAATAAGGTGTCATATATATATCAATGGATTGTAAGGGAAATGATGCCAATGCAGTTTCATCTAATTGTACATCTTTATAATAGGGTTCATTACAGATTTTATATTTTAAAGCTTCATGAACACAACCTCTACTAACATAGAAACTATGTTTTTGATTTCCTATGTTGTCAAAAGTCCCAATAGGACCAAATTTATCCTTCAAAACCTTCAAATCCCTAAAGGCAAGAACTAAGAAAAGCATCCACAACAACAAAATTCCCTATACACTTATCAAAAGTGTAGAGATGACTTATTATCAGGTTATCAAAACCTATCCCAATAGGGGAACCCAATCACTAGGTTCTACCAAGTCTCCAAACCAACCACTCATTAGTTGGCTACCAAACACTTAGGCTAATTTGACACAAACCCCCCCAAAGATACACCAAGGACCAAGGGTGACCCTATACTTAGGTTTTGGTCTATTTAGGTCCCTTAAACAAAAATCCAATGGTTCTACTCATCATGTACAATAATTTGGACATAGTTGCTTTGACAGGCCACTTATAGGCTTGTAGCCTTTCCAAAATAGAGATTTTGACTTAAAACAAAAACATTCCACATAACCCTCCCATCCAATCATAGATT
Source organism: Chamaecyparis obtusa (assembly GCA_027943335.1). Taxonomy (NCBI): domain Eukaryota; kingdom Viridiplantae; phylum Streptophyta; class Pinopsida; order Cupressales; family Cupressaceae; genus Chamaecyparis; species Chamaecyparis obtusa. Next base: position 1,886,558 of record BSBK01005248.1, read on the forward strand.
TAGATACCCTTTTTTTCCTAAGGGATCATACCAAAGCATCAAGGCTTGAACGTGAGGGGAAAACATAATGATACTCTGATTTGTCAAGGTAAATAGGCCTAATTAGGCTTCCAATTACACTACAAGTACAACTTATGTACAATAAAAACCCAATCCAACACTTGGATCATGTGAGAGCATGCATAAGGGTTTAACCAACCAAAACTCAAGCCTTGATGGCTCTCCAATGGTAAGTTATGTGGACTATTTCTCAATGCTAGGAGGTGCACACATGGGTCATGTACACCTAGGGCATCAATTTTCACCCATCTCCCTGCAAGTTATCAAACCAAGCCTACAAAATCTTGAAGGGAATAGAAAATACATGAATTCCACCAAGGGGCGTTAGCTTCCCATGGTGAAATTGAGAAATATACATAATTTTGGGTGAAACCCTAGTTCAGGGCCTACAATCCAAGAAGCAAGAGAAAAAACAAAATAACTTTTGACACACAGAAGATCAGGAAATGAAGCCAAGTGAAAATGAAAGGTGCTTCATAGCGAAATCGAAAGATATCATAATTTCACCCCCAAACTTTCGTACATGTCCATACCAATTTACTATTACTCGGAGTTGCAGGAAAACAATTAATTTTTATTGATTTTCAAAAGCCAATTACACTACTCTCCCTACCACCCGCCTATAAGGGCTTATTAGGAATTCCCAACGGTTACATCAACTTTTCAAACTACCTAGCCGTTTGGGAATGAGTTTACAACTTTGACAAAATGTTGCTAAAAAGTTGCTTGACAACTTTTTAGCAACATTACAACATTTTTGCAACTTTCCCACTAAGTGACCAAACTTGGTCCAAAACTCTAACTCATGATCCAACATGGATCCAAACATGTTCAAAACATTAAAACATAATAAAATATCCTATCTTTAGGTTTAGGACACCCGTTGACCAATAGTTGACCAAGGGCTTATAAATGCCAATCTTCGGACTAGGTCTTACAAAGAGGGGTCCAAGATTAAACCTTTATTACTAACATGCCCTAGAGACTACTAGGACCTACAACGAGTCCATAAGTGCCAAAGAAACACTTAGTTTACTGAGGGTTCTCCTACACCATTGTCTTTGTTGACAATGATTATATCCAGTGTATCTATATGTCTAGGTAAGAATGTTACAATTGTGGAGACATCTTGAGGAACATATATAGTGTGGCCATTGTATTTGAGTTGGTCACCTTTCGCATATGTAACTTGAAGGATAAGACTTATTCTTGCAATCAACATTTTCTTAATTTGACTTAGTATTTGTAAGCATTGTGGTTGTTCACTAGGGTCCATATTGTTCCATTTTGAGATCTGATGGCCATCTTTTTCTGATATGCATCTATAGCACATCAAAATTCCACCTGATTTTATTGTTTTAATTCCTGGATATCTTTCCATGTAAATTGAACATGTTACAATGTTGGAAAGAGCATCCAACTTTGTACATAACCTTTTTCTAACAGTGTAATATTCTTGACAGAAAGGTGGACAGTCAATATGTTCAACTAGATTAATGTAGGGTGTATGTTTTGTTTGAGAGTGAGCTATTTGTATCTAAGGAAAGGGAGGAGAAGAAAGTAGATAGGATGTGGATGGGACAGTTATTTTTCGGTGAACTATCTATATTTGATGTAAGACAGGGGAAGAAAGTAGATTGGATGTTGATGATGGTAGTACAATATTTTGGGAAGTCTCTCATCTTTTTTGATTAATAATTATTTTTTAGCATGATATATTGCTTGTTGCATTTCATTTATGTGAGAACGCATAGCTTCTCTTCTACTATTTTGTAGATCCATGACTATTTATGTGTTGCTTTGTATATATCTGAGATAGTTGAAAATATTGAGGTTAAAAATAATAATAACATGTTAAATTGTAAAAAAATAATAATAACACATTAAAGTGTAAAATAAAAAGTTGTAGTAGTAGTTTTGACAAAATTTGCTAGCCATAGTATTTTAATTGTATAAATTAGATGCTTTATTATATTAAGTGTTTAACATGGTAAAATAAAAGCATATGTTGACAAATATATTTCTAATTTAGAGAAATAATAGTCTACTCATTTAAGAGGAAATATGTGTACATTGGGAAGTATTATTCATTGCCTATTCAAATTCGACAAAGTTCAAAGTTGTACATGATTTTTTTTAATTTCTCTACATATATATGAAAGGAAAAGAAATAAGTTTGTTAAAGAAGAGGATTTTTTTAATCATATTAATTTAGATATCTATGTATTTCATTGTAGCAAAATGAGATAGCATATCTCAAAATTCACATAGCTAGGATAACATGTGACTATACAAATCTTCAAAAGAAGAGGAGAGGTATACTTTTAGAAAAGCTTTAGAGAAAGAACAATTATTCTTTGTGTGTCTTGACCAACAAAAAAATAAGTTTTAATATTGAGATCAAATACAAATTGACATTCAAGAATATTATCCAGAATGTGTTTTACTCCTGCAGGCTCAATAAGTAGAAGTTGAAAATCTTCTGTTGCAATTCCCAACAAGGCATTTTTTGGGCCTTCAAATACAACAACATTATGAAGTTCACCTGATCCATCTTGCAAGTCCATATTAATCATGTAGTTGTAGTCACATATTGAGATATCAATACAACATTTTGGACATTGGAATGTGCCTACACAATTTTGAGTAACTTTCATTTTACATTTTGTCTTGTCCACCATTCGTGGGCATGAAAGGTAGTAGAAGTTGTCCAAGTGAAGTTTTGTTATTCATTTCCTAACATAGACATGATTTATGGAGTGGAAGCCTTTTTTGGAAATAGATGATATAGTTTGTGGATTTATAAACTTGGGTAGTGAGTTTTTCTCTTTTGTTAGAGAAATTAAGGATTGGTCTTGTCCTAACTCCTATACTTGTACACCATGTATGTAGAGCAGTACCTTCAATAAAACTTGGATTGATTATAATTGTAGTCAAGAAAGTTGTATCAAGGGATTTTCTAGACCATAAAAGAAGACGAGTAGATTTAATTAAGAGAACAATTCTTTTGGCTTCTGTGAACATATCAAAGATTTTTTTTCCTTCATCTTCACAATGACGACCCCATAGTGTAACATCAATAGAGTAACCATACATATCTTTTATTGTTGTAGTACATTTCTTTATTTCAGCTCCATTTTTTTTTTGAATGGTAGATGCAGGATTGATGGACATAACTATTCCAATCACATCTATGAGGGAATCAATAAGAAATATTTCTAATGAGTCTATTCTTTTTATATGGTAGTCATGCTTGGGCACAATAGACTTCACGCATGTGGAAGGAGTTATTTTTGAATAACTGTGGAGGACTATTTCGAAAGGATTAGTGGGGCTACTATATTTGGTGTTGGAAACTTTAATATGACCATTAGATATTAGGTAAAGACTATCTAATTGATTAAGATTGAAGAATTCATCAACAAGTTCATTGAAGCAGGTTACATGTAATCTAGATCCTTCTTTATCTATAAAAACAAAACCAAATAATGTTCCTTCCTTGGAAATATTTTTGAATGAATGGATTGCAGTCTTTTTTAATCCTCAACCTTCAATGGACCAACACTTATGGTATTGGGTCAAAATTTTAATGGGGACTATTTCAGATGGAGATAGAATTCTATTTAAATCATGCGTGGATGGAGAACCACCTAAATGATCTCCGTCGCTAGATGATGTTGCATGCCTAGTGGCTTGTAGCAAAGGAACTAGGGATCCAACAAATGTATGGACATTATTTGAAAGTGCATCCAAGTTATCAATTAGAATAGCCCTGCAAGTATAACGAAAAAAGGTTATTTAGTAAGGATCTATAACTCGGAGTTTGACAACCACAATATGAAATAGGAGAATGATGGACATAGGTGAAATTATTTAGTAGCTTGCATAGATATTTTTTAGGCAGACAATAAAACCTGTAACTAAAGCTTCTTCCACTACAAGCATGTTCAACGGCTCGGGAAGGAGGGCAAAATGTGTGTGCAAAGCATTGGAGAGTTCAATTCGATAGTTGGTACTTGCAGAATGTTGTTGTTCAATATAGTGTATTGATGTTATTTGTAAACATGGTTCAGTAATAGATGTTGTGTCTATAATTTTACCAATTAACCCTGATGTTAACAGTGATATTCTCTACCTCGCAATTAATGGAAGATATTAATGGAAGATAGTGGCTTGCGAGTAATTGGAACTATGGTAGTTAGGTGTTTTCTTAATATTTTTAGTTAAAAAAGTACATATATAATGGGCCCCTTGTTTTGATTGCATTTCCCATTCTCATAATACAAAAAATGTATTCAATTCATTATTTGCTGAGAACTCACCTGTGTAATGTGTACTGTGTAACGAGTAACCTTCAAACATAAGCATAGAAAGTTCTGGAACTTCTAACCTTTCTAATTGCATATGAATAAATGATTGTCAAATAGTAAGCATATACAAAAAAGATGAGTAATTATTTTAATTGCATGAACGCCACTTTCAGATGCTCAAAATATTCAAAGAAAGGATAAATTTTAAAGGTGAAAAAGAAATTCCCTAAAAATTCCTATTTGTTATCTGTAATGAACGAGTATTAACAAAATACAAAGAATACATTTTTTGCTTATAACTGACTTGTGTAAATCTTTTGCTCGTAATTAACCTATGCAAATTTGTATTGTGCAATGCAAAATCTTCAGATTGATGCCTACAGAGCTATAGAACTTCAAATATTTCTGCCTGCTTGTGTAAAGATGGTTTCAACATAGTAACATATCTCTAGAACAATCCTTATATAGGCTATGAAGGCAGCTACCATGGAGAGGAACCATTGGCTATGAAAACTTTCAGAACATACGAGCGGCTATTAAAAGTTTCCAACCATTCAATGCAAATTTATTGATATCCAACAACTATTAATTGGAAAAGAATAAAATACAGAGGTGACGAGCACAAATATTAATTGATATCCAACAACTATCAACTATGAAGTACAAAAAAATAGAGGTGACGAGGACAAAAGTTAATTGATATCCAACAACTGTCAACCACAAGTAAATCGATGTTATTTTGCCACAAATAGGTTTTTTAATAAAAAAATAATTTTTCTTTATTTTAAACTAAAATTAATTTTTTTATTATCAACGACAAAGAATGTTTCAATCTTCTAGCACACTTCTCCACAATTGATAACCATTGATATTGGAAACCCGGGTCCTTCGTTTTCATATATGAAACACCTTCAACATAACTAATGTTCAATTAATGTTAGAGAATCATTACCTTTTTTTTAATTCTCATTTTTACTTTTAATTAAGTGTAGTATTTTTATTATGTTTATATTTTTGTATTTGATTTAATTTAATTTTAGTGTTATTTAGTTAAAAGCAATATAATATAAAGTAGAAATATAGGGTATATTTTAAGAACGAACAATTAAAATCAAATAATGTAATCAAAGAAAATATGATTCAAAGACTATTTTTGTATAATTTATAGCAGCTTTGTTATTTAAGGTTATAAAATAGTTTTAAATGTGGTAGTTGAATAAATTGTTAGGATAGAAGACAAAAAAACTAATAGTTACATTCAAATATATCCAATAATGCAAAGGAATAAAAGATACAAAATAGAACAAGAAGACACAAAGATTTAACGTAGTTCACCCAATCTCGTGTTACGTCCACCAAATAGAGTCTAATCTTATTATCTAGTGATTTCAGTCTGTTACAATTTGCGATCCCTTGCAACTCAATACCATTGCAAGAAGCTATGAAATTCTCATTATAAGAAAACCCTAAGCCATATTTAACAAGACTTATGTCGGTTAACAAGTTAACCCTAAAAAATACTTGACAAGTCAACCTAGGGAAATGCTTGGCGAGAGAACTCAAAAAAGCTTAATGAGTTAACCCATAAAGAAATTTTCCCCAACAATAAATGATAAGTGTATAGTACTTATCTGATCAATCACCACAAACTAACGTAAATACAATATGTCCAAATATCTTAAAATATGATATTTTAAAAAAAATCACATATTTGTCATAAATTATATAGGGCGAGGTGATGTGGAAACAAAATAAGTGATAAAGAAGGGAGGTTTAAGTAATGTTGGTATAATGAGAGAAAGAGAATAACAATGACAACAATAGAAAGAGGAAGAGAGAGTGCAAAGGAAAATAGAGACAAATACATAGAGTAACCCCATGTGTCCATGTAGTTGCTTATTCACAATTTTTGCTTAAATTTAAGTAGCAGTAGTGTTCTCATGTAAAAAATTTATTTGGGGGAAATGATAGATTGAATTTTTTTCCTATTTTAATGGAGCAACAACTGCTTAAAAATTAAAAATAAGCATTGAAAAAAGGAGGGGCTGAAAATAAGCAGCAACTGCTTATTGAAAAAATGCTACATGTCTTCACCATATTTTTTTCTCCTTTTTATTTGCCTAAAATTTTGCTTCCAACTTTTATTTGTAACAAATATTGTTAAATTTTTTATTTTAAAATATTATTTAGAGTAGTGTTAAAAAATAAGCAAAATTTTTTCTATCCATGGGGCCACCAACTCCACAAATTGATTTAAAAATGTTGAGCAGTGGCTACTAGCCTAAATAAGCTTAACAACTACATGGGGACTTCGCTAAGAGAGGGTAAACTAGAAAGGATGTATGATAGAGAGAAAGAAGGTGTCGCAAGGGAGTAAGTGAGAGTGACTTCCAATTAGGGAAAATAAACTAGTAGTTGAGCGCATTCCAATGACTGTAATAGCATTTGTTGATTAAATAATCAATAGTTTTGACAATATTGCACCGATAATTGTGACTTTAAAATTGTTATTGTTGACGATGACTACCTATAATTGAATGAAATGTATTCCTATCATGTAATATCACATCAACTACACTTATATTGGTCTTCCTTTTACACAAATATCAATCTCATTTTAAAGGTGTCGTTTCCAACTAATCCACTTATTTCACATAGTAATACAATTGCCTCTTAATAATATAAGAGGACCCCAAATCAGTCAATGACATGTGTGTTGATTGCAAGAAATAAAGGAAAGACAGTATGGGTGGAGCTTTCATTAACTAGTAATTTGGCAGTGTGAAAAGCGTTTATAGCGTGGTGAACGTCAATGTCAGAGGAGAAAGCAACGAAGGGGTCAAGGCTTCGGAAGAGTCAAGGCGGGCGCTAGGTAATTAAAAACTACAAGAATTGGGACACTTTTTATTTTAATTCTACTTTGTATATCATGAGGTTTCATCGGCTGGATAGCCGTGGGTGTCAACAATTAGGAAGAGTCAGGACAAACAGTCGCTTTCAGAATATTGGCTTTGAAATTGGGAGAAATTTCAGCTTCTGACAATGGTTAAGAATGATTGAGACTCTGGAATTTGGCGGGGATTACATCGGATGAATAATGGTGTTAAGTTACACAGATCTAACCAGGAACCTGGTGGATTACATAAAGAGGTCAACGTTCAATAGGAGTGCGCCACGTAGGTGGCGTCGTCACTAACTTTCGAAGAACATTCCAGAATGTACCTAGGCTCTTTAATCGAGTAATGAAAGGAGAATGATTGCGTCATTGAATCTAAGGTTAGATGGCCCATAAACATGACATATTTTTAGTTCCTGCCATGGGCAGGAATACTTATGCATTCATGCATTTTTTTTATCCTATTAATTCTACCAATCAGCATATTGAATTTAACATTTTTCAGAAAAAGTATATAGTCTATATTTATCTTTTATTTTCAATATTTCTATATATATCATTTTCCAAACATGTGATTGGTCCACAGAGTTAATAGTCACTACTCAAAATAATAGATTTATTTTCAAATCACATTTATATATGTTATAAAAAATACACATGGAAGTCAAACTACCCATGCTTATTAAAGAGACCCCCTACCCATTTATTGTAGCCAGAAAATCTATCCCATACTCATTTATTTAAAACACCATACCCATTTATTTTTTAATACTATTCTATCTATTAAACATAAAAAAATAAAATAAAATCAAGAAAAAAATACACATGAGAGTCAATATTTTAATTCATTAGATAAAATGTCAAATATATTAATTTTTTGGATGGCAAGTCCACTATTGCATATGTCATAGATTTTGACATATGCCACACCCACCTTTAATAGAGTGGACTACTATATTTGATTGAGATCTCAATCTTAAAATAAAAAGATATATTTATGTTTGTATATTTTATCTTATTGTCTATTTGTTTATTTATATTTCATAAATGCATATAAAATATTTTGATAGATATTGATCAATACATTGATATTAATATTCTTTTATTTATTTTTAATATTAAAAAAATTTATATGTATACTTCATAAATAGATATCAAATTTGTTTCTTATTTTAATAATTTTCAATGTTTACTTCTCATGATTGCTTAACATCCTATTTAAACAATTATTTGTATAGAATTTCAAAAGTTCTTTTGATATATTTTGCTACATGCTTCATAGATATCTAATCTAATTGAATACAATATATTATTATTAATGCTAAATTGTACTATTTGCTAGTATGTAACTTATCTTTTGTCCAAAACAAAAACATTAACTTCTACAATTTCTCACTCATAAGTTTGTAACAAATTACACTAAACTTTGGCAACAACTTTAATGCTAAATATATATTATACCTAATCTATCTTGGAGAATTTGTTGTACATGCTTCATGGACATTTAATGTTATTTAATGTCATATTGTCACATTTGTTATATAATTAACCTACACACAACAACATAACTTTTATCTTCTAATTTATAAATTTGTTTATCCTTAGCTTGAAGTTTATCATTTCTACTAATTAGCTTTCAACAAATTAATTTTAACTTGGGCAGGAACTTTGACGCTTTGCATCCTTGTTTAAAGTATATTTTGTTGCGCCAAACAAGGTAAGAACGCAGATTCAAGGACATTCAATAATAATGGAAGATAAACAGTCTGTGGAGATACGCATGCTATTAAAATGAACAGTATGCTGGGCAACATCTAAATCGTAAACTAAAATGCATATCTTACAAAGGGGACACTTAGTTTTTTTTTCAAACTTTTTCAAACTTTCCTTATATCTATTTTCTTTTATTTATTTTTTTATGGAGGATTTTTATACGAATTTAGTGCTGTCTACTTACCTATCTAACCATCCAATACAGGGACACAAGCTTCGGTTAAGAGCTAGAGACTACAGGGTATCTAGGATCATGGCTCCATTCCTTTTTCCGATATCAGAGTCGTGCACTCAACAAGACTCGATCAATGGAGGACTCATTGAGAACCTTTCAACTTCATTAATAGATCAAGGGCCTATTGACATCCTTTACTAATTTTGAGTAATTTTGAATGTTTATATTGAACAAAATAGTTATAATAATAAAAATTGTATGTAAAATTTTTATCATCAGATGAAGAGTATACATTTTCCTTGATTGTACTCTCAGTATACTTCATTATGATGATGGGTGGGAAGTTCCGGTGCTTCACCTTTGTGAGCATCAACTAGATGTAATGAGTGCTAAATGTTCCATTCATACTCATGAAACATGGGTTAATGAGTTTAACTCAAAAAACACACAATTGAATTCTATTAGCAAAATCACAATTTGATTTGGTGTCGAAAATATCTCTTACTTATCAATTGATGAGCTTACGGGGCCTTCTAATGAATGGTTCATAAGGCATACCACTTGTTGAAGACTTTGCAAATAAGATTGCAAGTAAAGCAAGCTTAACCATAAAAAAAACTCTCTAGTTAAACACACTTGAACTAAAGTAATATTAAGATGAGCTTAACCTAAATTTTAGAATCAACATTATTCATCTAATAATTTTTAATGATAATTTAATTAAATCTGTTCTTAAAATATTCAGACTCTTTATTTTTAAACTATCTATTAAAATAGCTGTATACATTTTGACAGCCTACCTCAACCCTATTTCTAGAGATAGAGACACAATTTTCTTGAAATTTTAATTGTATTTTACAAATAAAAAATTGCACGACCGCCATCACAATTATTCTTTTATTACAAAATCATGAAAAAAATATAAGAGATCGCTTGATTGATAGATTGGTTTAATATTAATATTTCCCATAACATTAAATTCAACTAACTACACAGGGGGTCCACGAACTCCGAAAATCTCACGCTCGTTATTACGGCCCACACGGTTTGTACTTCCGCTTCTTTTTTCCTTATAAAAAGAAATGTACAGCATCTTTACAAGACAACGAAATCAAAATATCAGTAAGCTTAAAATATGTCATGAAATCTGTCAACATTCACATTTAACAGGTCTGGAATGACAAGGACTCTCATGATGTTCATGTTCCTAGAAAGTCTCTGTTTTATGTGGGGTTGAATAAATGTATTTGTTGAGGAAACAACTCTCACATTCCATCTCTGCAATGATATGCAAATAAAGGTGAAAGGCCGGCTCCTTCAAATTGTTTTGTTCTTAAATTGTCTTTACCAGATAGAAGGTCACGGCATTCCCTCTTATTTGTCCTTGTCTTGTTTTTGGGTGATCTATCCATGGATATCATTAAAATTCAATTAATTAGCTTGTTCAGAGCTGTTTTCTGGTTGCTTATATTATCTGAACTGGTTTTTCTCAGAAGACATGCAGGACTGGTTTTTCTAGTCGAAGTTCTCAGAGTATTTTACCTGAAAAGTCTCAGTCTTATATGGGGCTGGAGAAATGTACTGAGGATATAAAGGGGCTTTTGTTCCACAGTGCGGTGTTATCATTGGTGTGTGCATTGTATGAGAGATAGTGGGAAATCAACTCTTTGATTGAATTTTCACAATGACCCTCAAATCAGAGGTGAAGTGGGTGCTCCCTCAATTTCTTTTTGTTTCTAAGTTGTAATTACTATAGAGAAGTTCTCCCAGTTTCAAATTTTAGGTCATCATAACCGTTAGGATAAAGGGCTCTGTTCCTCTGTATATGAGATTTTTCATCTTATCCATTTCTGACTTACTTTTGGGTGACCTATCCCATGGATTTTATACAAATTCAATAATTTATCTGCTCCATATTTATTTTTTGGTTGCGCCTATTGCCTGGACTGGTTTTGTTCAGAAATCGCGCCTATGTCAGTACTCTAGTCTAAGTTCTGAATTGGTGGATGATTCCATCCACTCTCATGATGCTAATGTCCCTGGAAAGTCTTAGAACATATGTGGGGTTGGGGAATTATATTGCGGATTTGAAGAGGCTCTGGTTCCACATTAAGTTTTCGGTTGTTTGTATGCAGTGTGCGTTGATGGTGTGAAAACAACTCTTGCATTGAATCTCTATAATGATCATCAAATTGAAGGTGAAAAGTGGTTCTCTCAATTTTGTTTTTGTTTTTGTTTTAAGTCGTCTTTATCCTCTTTCAAACTTTTAGGTCCTCATAACTCTTGAGATTAAGGGGGTTGTTCTTCTGCATGTGAGATACTCCCTCTTATTTGTTTGTCTAGCTTTTGGTTATCCCGTAATCATATAAATTCAATCATTTGTCGCTCCAGATTTGTTTTTCGGTTCATTTCTCGTCTGAACTGGTTTTGTTAAGGAACGATGCAGGCGTGAATTCTCTCTTCTAAGTTCTGAAATGCTGGATGATTCCATGCACTTTCATGATGATAAGTTTCCTGAAAAGTCTCAGTTTTACGATGGGCTAGAGAATTGTATTGGGGATTTCGAGGAACTTCTGATCCAGAGCGAGGTTCAGTTAATGGTTTTCAACGTATGGGGGCGTCTTGGGAAAACAAGTTTCATATTGAGTCTCTAAAATGATCCTCAAATCAGAGGTGAAATGGTGATTTCCTCAATTTTATTGTTTTGTTTTCAAGGTGTCTTTACTGAGTAGAGGGTCACCCTGTTTCAAATATTTTGGCCCTCATAACTGTGAAGATTAAGGGAACTGTTCCTCTCTATGGGAGGCGTTCCCTCTTATTCGTCTTTGTATTGTTTTTGGGTTGCATACATGGAGATTATATAAATTCAATCATTGATCTAATCCAGAGTTGTTTTATAGTTGTATCTATTGTCTGGACTTTTATGTTCAGAAATCAGGGAGGCATGAATATTCTATTCGAATTTCTTAATTGGTATATGATTCCATGCACTCTTATGATGATAACATTCCTGGAAAATCTCAGTTTTATGTGGGGTTGGAGAAATGTATATGGATTTAAAGGTGTTTTTGTTCCACGATGAGGTGTCGCCCGTGTCGGTCGTTGGTGTGCATTGCATGGTTGGAAATAATTCTCACATTCAATCTCAAGGGTAATCCTCAAAGTAAAGGTAAAAAGGTGGTTCCCTCAATTTATTTCAGTTTCTAAATTCTCTTTACCAGAGAGAAGGTTGCCCTGTTTCAAATGTTTAGGTCCACATAACTGTCAAGATTAAGGAGCTGTTCCTGTGTGTAAGCCTGTAAGGTATTCCCTTTTATTTGTTTGTCTTGTTGTGTGGTGACGTATCTTATGGATGTCATATAAATTCAATTATTTATCTGTTCCAGAGTTGTTTTTTGGTTGCACATATTGTCTGAACATGTTTTGTTCAGAAATCATGCAGGCATGAATAGTCCAGTCTAAGTTCTCAAATGATTCCATGCACTCTCTTGATGATAATATTTCTGAAAAGCCTCAGTTTATGTGGGGCTGGAGAAATGTATTGAAATTTTGAAGGGGCTTCTGTTCCATGGTGAGATGTCAGTTGTTGGTGCGCATAGTATGGGAGGTGTTGGAAAAGCAATTCTCAAATCGAATCTCTACAATGATCCTCAAATTAAAGGTGGGGTGGTGATTCCCTCTTTGATTTTTTTTGTTTTTAAGTTGTCTTTACTAGAGAGAAGGCCGCCCTATTTCAGATTTTTAGGTCCTTGCGACTGTCAAGATTAAGGGGTCCTTTCCTCCGTTTGTAAGGTATTCCCTCTTGTTTGTTTCTGTTTTACATTTGGGTGCCCTGTCCATGGACATCATATGAATTCAATCATCTGTTTCAGAGTTGTTTCTTGGTTTCATCAATTGTCCAAACTGGTTTTGTTCAGAAATAATGCAGGCATGAATGCTCTCGTCTAAGTTCTGAAATGGTTTAAGATTCCACACATTTTCATCATGACAATGTTCCTGGAAAGTTTCAATTTTGTGTTAAGTTGGAGAAATTTTTTGGGCATTTGAAGGGGCTTTTGTTCCAGTGTGAAGTGTCGGTTGTTGGTGTGCAACATATGGGAGGTGGTCGGAAATCACATTGACTCTCTACAATGATTCTTAAATTAAATGTGAAATGGTTGTTCCCTCAATTGTGTTTATTATCTTTAATAGAGAGATCACCATGTTTCAAATTTTTAGGTCATCATATCTTCAAGATTGAGGGGGCTATTCCTCTCCATTGAGATATTCCCTCTTATTTGTTTTAGACTTACATTTGGGCGGCCTATCTCATGGAGATACAAATTCAATCATTTTTCTACTCTCGATTATTTTTTGGTCACAGTTGTTATTTGAACTGGTTTGAGCAAAAGTCACGCATGAGTCAATACTCTATCCTATCTTCTGAAATGGTGGATGATTCCGTGCACTCATGATGATAACGTTCCTGGAAAATCTAAGATTAATTTGGAGTTAGAGAAGTATATTGTGGATTTGAAGAGACCTTGGTTCCAGAAATCCACATTGAGGTGGCGGCTGTTGGTATGCATTATATGAGTGTTGGTGTGAAAACTACTCTTGCATTGAATCTCTATTATGAACCTCAAATTAAAGCTAAAATGGTGGTTCTCTCAAATTTCTTTTTTCAATCTTAAGTTGTCTTTACCAGAAAGTATACCCTTTTTCAAAGTTTTAGGTCCTCGTAACTGTTGAGATTAAGGGCTCTGTTCCTCTGTATGTGAGATATCCCGTCATATTTGTTTGTCTTGATTTTGGGTATTCTATCTCACGGATACCATATAAATTCAATCATTTATCGCTCGAAAGTTGTTTTTTTTGGTTCATCTATCATCTGAATTTGTTTTGTTCAAATATCACACAGACATAGAAACTCTGGTCTAAGTTCTGAGTGCTAGATGGTTCCATGCACTCTCATGATGATCATTTTCCTGGAAAGCCTCAATTTTATGTTGAGCTGGAGAAATTTATGGGGATTTGAAGGGACTATCGAACCACGGCAAGGTCTCAGTCGATAGTGTGGAGTGTATGGGGGTCACGGGAAAACAATTCTCACATTGAATCTCTAAAATGATCCTCAAAGTAAAGTTTACGTGGTGGTTCATTCAATCTTTTTGTTTTGCTTTGCTATGAAGGTGTCTTTACCAAGGAGAAGGCCACTCTGTTTCAAGAATTTTTGCCCTCATAACTGTCAAGGTTAAGGAAACTATTCCTCTGTATGGAAGGCATTGTCTCTTATTTGTACCTGTCTTGTTTTTGGATGGCCTATCACATGGATATTATATAAATTAAATCATTAATCTACTATCGAGTTTTATTTTTGGTCACGTCTGTCATCTGGACTGTTTTTGTTAAGAAATTATGCAGGCATGAATATTCCAGTCTAAGATCTAAAATGGTGGATGATTACATGCACTCTCATCATTCATGATGATAATGTTTCTCAAAAGTTTTGATTTTTATGTGGGGTTGGAGAAATGTATTGGGGATTTGAAGGGGCTTTTGTTCCACAGCAAGGTGTGCAGTCTATGGAGTTGGTGAGAAAACAGCCCTTGCATGGAATCTCCACAAAAATCCTCAAAGTTAAGGTGAAATGGTTGTTCTTTCAATTCTCTTGTTTTTTTTTTTAAGTTATCTTTGCTAGAGTGAAGACCACCATGTTTCAAATTTTTAGGTCCTCATAGCTGTCAAGATTTAGGAGGTCGTTCATCTGTATGCGAGGTATTCCCTCTGAATTTTTTGCCCTGTTTTGGGTGGCCTGCTCCATGCATATATATAAATTCAATCATTTTTCAGCTCCAGAGTTGTTTTTCGGTTGCATTTATCATCTGAATTGGTTTTGTTCAGAAAACAAGCAGGTGTGAATACTTCAGTTTAAATTCTGAAATGCTGGATGATTACATGCACCGTCATAATGATGATGATCCTAGAAAGTGTCAGTTCTATATGGGGTCGGAGAAAAGTATTGAGAATTTGAAGGGGCTTTTGATCCACAATCAGATGTCAGTCAGTACTATGCAGTGCATGGGGTTCCATTGAAAAGCAACTGAAACTGAAACTCCGTAATGATCCTCACATTAAAGGTGAAATGGGCATTACCTCAATTTTATTTTTGTCTTTTTTTAAAAAAATTGTCTTTACCAGAAAAAAGGTCACCTTCAAATTTTCAGGTACTCTTAGGGGAACTGTTCTTCTGTATGTGTGTCATTCCCTCTTATTTGTTTGTCTTGATTTTGGGTGGGCTGTCCCATAGATATAATATAAATTGCAGACATGAGAATTCTAGTCTAAGTTCTGCTTTAGTGAATAATTATATGCACTCGCTTTATGATAATGTTTCTAGAAAGTCTCAGTTTTATGTGGAGTTGGAGATATGTATTGGGAATTCGAAGGTGATTTGGTTCCATGGTGAGGTGTCAGTTGTTGATGTTCAATGAATGGGGTGTGGTTTGAAATCAGCTCTTGCATTGAATGTCTAGACTCGACGATTATCCTCAAGTTAAAGAGCAAGTGGCAGTTCTCTTAATTTTTTATTTTTATATTTCAAGTTGTCTTTACCAGAGGGGAGGCCACCCTGTTTCAAATTTTCAGGTCCTCAAAACAGTTAAGATTTAAGGGAAGTAGTCCTCTGTATTTTTGGTATTCCTCCTTATTTGTCGGTCTTGTTTATGTGTGGCCTATCTCATTGATATCATATAAATTCAATCATTTATCGGCTCCAGATTTGTTTTTTGGTTCAGTTTATCTTCTGAACTGGGTTCATTCAGAAATCATGCAGGTCAAGGTGTGAATGCTTTAGTCGAAGTTCCGGAATGGTGGATGATACAATGTACTCTCAGAATGACAATGTTTCAGGAAAGTCTCAGTTTAATGTTTGGTTGGAGAATTTTATTGGGGGTTTCAAGGGGCGTTTGTTCCCTAGGAAGGTGTTGGTAGTTGGCATGCATCGGATGGGAGATGATTGTAAGACTACTCACATTGGTCCAATGCAATGATCACAAATACAAGCACTCTTTTGCCTATGCACATTTCTTCAATATAATGAGAATATAACCTATATACTTAGGGCAATGTCTATGCAGCACCCAAAAGGACCCATTTACTGTAATTATTAATTAATTAAATCAAAATTGAAATAGAATGAATATAACGTTTTTAATTAACTAATTAATAATTGAAGTTTATAATTAGTAGTCATAATTAATGCAAAAAATTTCTAATTGGATTTCCTTTGTGATTTATACATGCAGAAACTATGGAGGAAAATCACTGCCATAATTTGAATATCCCCCAGACAGAGGCTCTTTTGTCACTATTTGCCTTGGCAGAATCCTTTCTTCCCCCATTTTTGAAATCCATGAAAAAACTGAAATTTCTTATGTTATTCAATAGGGATACAAAGAAGGCCAAGTGAAAATTATATGCAGAAAACCCAGAGGAATATTGAAAGAAAATGAGACAACCTCAAATCATCTCCCTCAATTTCTCGAGTTGTCCTATTTCCATTGAAATTCGTATTCAGCTTTCACATCATATGCAGAAATTTCTGATGGTTTATATCACTGCTCTAAGAAAATTTCAGTACGGGATTGCTTGAAAGAACTTCAAGAGGAAGTAGGACAACTCGAGAAATTAAGGGAGTGATATGAGAAAGTTCTGAATTGACGAGGTTACCTACAACAGTTTGTGAACTATGCTCCCTGAAGCTTGTTGTATGTTACGAGAAGATTGAGAAGCAGTGGTTGCTGGCCAAGAACATTTCTGTTCCAGATCTTACCGTTGAAATTATGGAAAAGCACTTTCGTTTGGATCTTTTCTTGTCTCATCATGAAGCACAAGATCCAAGCATCTTGATATTTTTCATTCAATTCTTATTTCACTTGTATAAATCAATATTTGGTCCTCTATATTTTTACCCTATGATTGTGATAAGTTATTTTGGCATGTTCAATGCAATTAGCATATATGATGATTAGATTATTCGTAATGCACACTGGTTTTCGCAGTACTCAGTAATTTAGACTCTAGCCATTTCTGTAAACTTAGATCAATCCAAGTGCTCATAAGTTTTGAACCAATTTTTATCTGTTTTTAACTTGTATGTGCAAATTTTGTACAATGCATAATTAAAAATTATCTTCTTGTATTTGACTACCATAATGTTTACGAGTTTGAACTTGTGTGTAGGGCGATATTGGTTCCATGGCCCAATTATAAAACTTCTAAGACGGGCTATTAATTTGCTGGAATTAGCCATAGTAAAATCTGTTGACTAAACAGCCATTGATCCACTTTAAGTGGGCCTAGAATTCTACAGAGGACGTGGCATTGACCCTTTGGTATTAAGAAACACAGTTCTCTCAAAAATTCCTGTAAGAACAGTAAAAACGTGAAAGCATTTAAGGCCAAAAAAAACAAAAGTTTCCAAAGCAAACTTTAATGATTTGGATCAACTCTGAATCGCCGCATATTGTTTGGTTGTCAATGGGTAAGAATGTATTATGTTGTTACTATGCATTATTAAGAAATATATTCTTTTCATAATATTTTAATGTTTTTTAAATTTAAGAATATTTGTGGAAAAAGGTGTTAAAAGCAAACTTTATAATCAAAATCAATTCAGTATTGCTTTACATTGTTTGGCTGTTTGACTTAAACATCATCTATGTTTGAATTCAATTGTTAACAATGCATTATGTTGTTTTCTATTCAATATCTACATATAACAAATATGATCTATACGGCTTTTAAGTTTACATGTAATTCTTTTTTTGTTATTGTCTCTAGTTACACATCCTTCACTTATTATGATTCAGTTTCCCTAAAGTGTATTCTAATGTCTTTCTTCCCAAAAGTTGTACCATAACATAAGGAAAATTGGCATTTTGACAAGATTAAAGAATTGTAGAACAAGTTGTTGTTTAATCTATTAGATGTTACTAATGTTAAATTCCTCTTTAACATACCAAAGAAAGGTCTCATTTCATTATTATGCTTACTCATTGGATGATTTAATACATAATGCTTTGATACTATGTAAGATTGATCCATATTGATAGCCAACAAAGCTCAAGGACATTCAATGAAAGCATAAAGAGACTGAAGCTAAGAGAATGATTTTATCCTCTCAAAGCATGCAAATATATAATGGTTATGTGAACTAACAACCAACATGTGTGTGCAACATCTCCACCAAACTAGTAGAGTACATATCAAATGGCACAAATACAACCTACCTAAGCAAGTTCATTATATCTTAAGTGCATAATATGTAATAAATCAACTAACTAAATGCAAAAATAAAACAATTCATGAATGCTCCATAAGTGTATCTTTAACGTTGGGTAGGAAAGATAAATGGACAAAACTCTTCAAATGTGTGGCTATGTTATATAGTCATGTTAAAATATTCTTCAATAATGAAAGGGAATTTGCAACAATAATATATTGTTTCTGTGTAACTCCCACCAAATAAAAATATGAAGAATACTTATGTATTCAAAATCTACAATGTGAAAAAATAACAAAGAGGCGATGAGATGAAAACAAATGTAGGATGAAAATCCATCTCGAGGGAAAAATAGCTTCTAATTCAAAAGAAAACACACCACTTAATGTATTATGTCAAGATTACATTGCACTTGCAAATTATCTATGCAAGGCATCTACAACATCAAGCACCCTAGTTGCATTCCTCCATGTGAATGAGCAAATGAGAACCATGTAGCCATACATCTCAATCCATGTTTTGTCTAATTATATAGGCAACCTACAAGAGATGTTCAACCTAACCTTATCCAGCAAGCCAAATGTTTCACAAGTCAACCTTAACAACTATTCAATGTTTTCTCTTATAGAAATTGTAAGGTAGGTGAAATAGGATTCACTAATCCATGCATTTAAACTAGGAATCTATTTCACAATCATGACTTACATTGGAAGGAGAATGATCCACTAGGCCCAAGACAAGTAAAGCACAAAGTGGATTCAATGATCCTTCACTGTGTGGCAACTATGACTATGCAATTGTAGATGAATGATGCAAGAATTAGGGGAAAATGGGTTAAATGAGGGTTTTTTGTATGCATAAGAGGACAATAGTCTGCCAAGAAAATTTTGGTAGATGATTTAGCAAGTTCAGACAGTAACTAACCTATGGTTCAAATCTCAAGCATAAAATAGAGGACCTACTTCCAAGACTAAGGTGCCCATTTTGGCCTACTCTTGGCAGTTTCAGATCTGACAAATTGTAGACTATAGCTTTCTTCTTGATCTATCTCTAACCCTTTCAATGAGATCATAACCTATTCCTGCACACAAACAAGAAGGAAAATATTGTGTATTTCCTAAGTCAAACCTTGCTTTAGGAATCAACCTTAAATTTGAAATAAATTGAACTTGAGTTGAAAGCATGCTATTAGACCTAACAAATGCTAGATTTGAAAATCAAATGTTTATACCTTTAAAAACTTTCTTGATGTTGAGATACTAAAGAATATGTTGATATTGACTTTCAATGTAGTTTACTTTAAGAAAAGAAGATCATAAATGCCATCATGAATGCATATATCTGCAAATTAATCCTAGTCTTCAAAGCCTTAATGCTTGACCAATTTTTCTTAAGGGTCTGAGACGCTTGAATTCAGGTTTTCTATTGAGCTCTTAATGGATGTAGATGTATATCAAAATGAGGGCATATAACTTTCTTTTATACCTCGCCAAAGATTTTGGGGTGCAAAACTCACAACAAGCCAACATGAGTTTAAAATTCACGCTCAAATGAGCTGATCATTGAGCTATTTAAATTTGGGCCCTGATTGTTGTGAGAAAGGCACCCAAGTCAGTCCACTTCTAGGAGCGGGGTGCCTAAGGCACTTTTCTCCATTCAATGTAGTTCCAAATTGGGACCTAAGGTCCAAAATTGAAAGGAGAAGTTGGAACTAAGTTGGATCAAGCATGACAAACACATAAGGTAAAGAATGGTAAAATGAGGCCTAGGTTAGTGATAAATTTCTTAGAGATTCAATTTACAATGCTACATTTAGCCCCACTTTAGCAAGAATACAAACTTGCATTTGTACTCTCTATAAAGTAGATCATTGCATAAGAAACTTTCATCAAGGTCAAAAAAGACAAGGAAAAACCAAGCCCCCAAGTGACTTAGGACCTTATCAATCTAAGATCGAGACAAAAAGGAGAAACACACACACACACACACACACACACACAGATGTACTAGCCTAGTAAGGTTAAAATTACTACAAGACATGTACAAAGAGAGATAAGTGCAAAAAAGAATTGAAATAGTCTACAAAGTTTTGTTATGCTAGTCAATTCGCCTTAAGGATAACCAAGAAAAGCAATGTTGCAAATAAATTCAACATTAAAATGGTGCAAAGGATAACCGAGGAAAGCATCGTATCCAAGGAAATCTGCCAAGGGATTAGTGCAAAGGATAACTAATGAAAACATTGTATCTGAGCTAGAAATGCACTAAGATAAAATTACAAAGAAAAAGACACAATTTGATATGTAACCTAAAAAAATTAACTACAAAAATTTGATTTGTGTTGCATGCATAATGTGTAACAAAGAGAGCAGTGTATGTCCCCATGTTAAAGTGATAGTGTTAGCCTTGCCGGGAGCAATAACTTTTAGGTAGCATACATGCATCCAAAAGACATGCATGTTTCTACTATGATATGCCCCAAGAAAGGATAAAATCAAGAGAAATAAAGCACATGACAAAAATAACACATAAGGGATCCACTAACTTTGGGTTTAGTATTTGTAATGATAACTCATGTATATTGAAAGTATGATTGCATTGAATTGACCTCATCCCCTAAAGGTAGTAGAACTACAAGCACAATGGAAGAAGAGAACATAAGGTGGACAATAAAGATATTTTTTGGTCAATTATAGAAGAGACCAAAAGGAAATGAATCTCAATGCTTTGCATCGTCCCCAAGTAGGCAACACAAAGACACATTTATGACAGTTGTGCATGAACAACATAACATAGATACAACATATAGAAGAAGTGAAATACAAATAGAAGAATATCACAATAGGTTTGTTCCATTTATCAACTTGTGCCAACAAACCAACAAGGGTTATCTAAATAGAGCTATTAAAAAAAGGTAGCACAATACGAACAAGAAAACACACAAAAGAATCCACTACATAAGAGGAGCTATTCAAGCATATCATCTGCCTCCCCATCTTGTTGATAATTAGTTAGGGAAGGTGGACAACATGTGAGAGGAGACATGTCAATCTTGGTAGATGCAGCTATTATGAATTCCAAATGAGGGCCATGCTCTAATTTGATTAGTCACTTTTCTTGCTACTAGGAGCTAGGGTAAATACTTTGGAAAATCTTGAAGAAAGCTCATGATTGATTTCAATAACCTCATCATATCATCATAATTGTTATGATCAACATTATTAGCAACAACACTATTATCAACAACATTAACATCCATATCATCATCTAGATTGATCATGATAGGATCCTTGACATGAAAAGAACAATTATCACGCTTAGACAACTTTACTTTCTTAAGATTTTCTTCCTCCCTTGGACTAGTCATAGATTGGCCACATTGGTAATCTATACTTGGGTACAAGATGACATTGGTAATATGTACCCTCCAGATCCAAGTTAGATTTGGCAGAGAGTCGAGATATAGCCTTCAGGTCCCAGATCTACATTTGCAAGTACCTATGGGATCTTGAGTGTCAAAATATCATATCTATAGAAACATAGTTCCTCTTTCATTTCTAGGTGCACCCAAACCCCCTTTAATCTCTCTCTACATATACTTTTCAGTTCAATTAATTCATTTCCTGGATGGATTATTTGTCTTATCTATCTCCTCAATTCTAAGCAACAAAAGGAATAAAAACCCCCAAAGGCATTGATATTGCATTGGTATCTTTTTTACCAAGTGTCAATCATACTTGTCATGAGGTGGTTTTGTATTCCAATGTGCCTTGTGAATTGGAAAAATTGGTCATTTTATGTGATACCCTATACATATTGTACACTACCTACCTACACTAACTAACTAAAGAGAAACACAAACTATAATGAACCATTTACAGGAACGTGAACACAAATACCCTTTCTACTCAACTTTGTACATTTTAATAACATTTCTTGTGAAACAATTTGAGCCACATTTTTATTTTTATGTGACATATAAGGGAAATCTATATAAGAATGCATTTTAGGACAATATTTTGTCATCATCTGGGATGATGTACTATCTTTGAAAGATATTTCCTCATACTCTAGTGTACCTGATTAGACATCCCCAGATGTGTTTGAAGTGAGATGATGCTGGAAAAAAGCTTTGTTGTTTCTCAACCTTAACTTTTACTAGCTTTGTAGACATAGGATGTTGGGAGATTTCTTCCTAGATCTTTTGAATATTATCTTCAAGAAATGCATAAAGTTCCTCTAGGTTGTCCCAAAATAGCACATCCTTAGTCCTTTGTTTCCTTAGGTCTTGGAGTGGCAAGCGAGTTTGTGATATCTTCATCTCTGGCCTCAATCGATATGCCAAGGTGTATCTCCTAAGGAATTTTCTTTCCAATCTACAGTTAAGGAACTTCTTGTGTTTGTGCAGAAAAAACAGAGAGATATCAGATCTTCAAGCTCAATCCCTTCTTTGGTATGAATTCGGTCATTTTTTTAGGGGCACATGAACTCTGGTTGGCCTTGGGGATATATACATCTTTAGGATACATTGAGGTTTGACTTTGTTCATTCCTTTTCTTTTTGCGTCAAATGTCCTAACAAACCTCAAACAAGGAAATGGTGTCTTGCATTAGATCTTGAAAGGAGAAAGTGGAGAAAGCCTCTGTCTTAAGCTCATCTTCCTTATTGCAAAGATCCTCTAATAAGTACTTGTGTGTTTCCTCAATTTTAGGAACTGCTCTTTGGGCAAAGTATAATTTCTTAAGGCATGTGACAAGTGCATGAAAATAGAAAAAGAGAAATCCCTCTATTTTTCTAGCTCAATTATCCACATTTCACGTTGTAAATGTGGTAATATTTATTGAGGAAATAGAGCTCCATATTCTTGAAAAGGTTGTGGACCAACCCAATTAGGAATAGTGTAATAGCTTTGATCCATGGCTGACCAGGTCTTGAATGTAGCTCAGACTTCATGCTCTGAAATCTGAAGTGTGCATTGATTTGGTGACAATGTTCAACTCTTTCCTTTAGAATGTTCTTCTCACCTTTCTAGATTTTTGTTATGTTTGGTGGAGGATTTCTCAACTTGTCATTATTTATTGGTTTTGAGCATGTCGAGGTAAGCTTTTGATGTCCTCCTAAATCTTGGTTAGATTTTGATTTCATGGCTTGAGAATGGTTGGAATTTTTTTTCTGATGGATTTAATCATATTGCAAACCTGTTTGAATGGATTTGACAAAGTTTTAAAGATTTTTCTTAAGTTTACGAGAAAATGGAAGTTTTCTTTGTTTTATGCTTATGAAATTCGCTTGGGTGGGTGAATGGATGAAGTGAATACATTTTTGGGATGAGAATCATTTGGGAACCAATGACATAGCTCATATTTTTTATTGGTTGTATATTAAATTTTGGTGATGTGGCTTGGTTGGCTTGTATGCACCTAGGTTTGAGCAATTTTCAACTTCTAATGATTTTGTCTGAAAAGAAATATGGGATTTATGTTGTAATATAGTTCCTATGATTGATCAATTTTTATGTGATAATCTTGTAGTTTATCTTTCAGAGTATTTTGTGGGTCCAAGTAGATCCATAATCTTGATTGTAAACCAATGTAGTTTGTGGTGGAAGCAACTTCAGAAAGCGTGTAATGAGAATTAGCCCTAGATATGTGCTATTGTGGTTGGATGAGTTAATGTGTGAATATGTGAGGTGATATTTGAAATGTTGCAATTGGCACAAGTGTTACATTTGGGTTCTAGTGGATCCACACTCTTGATGTGAGGCCTCACCCCGAGCCTATCATAGCCATTCAGTTCTGCTTTTGAGATAGACATATTTGATGATTATATTTTGATAATCTATAGATTTCGCTGATACATTATGTTATGGTTTATCATCTTAGAGTTTAGTTACATGTTCAGTTACATTATTTTGATGAAACTGTTATATCTATTTGGAACCTTATGTGAAATTAAGTGGATTTTATGAATGATTGTGATTTCATGATGAAGTTTAATTGCAATGAAATTATATATGAATGCAATGATTTTGTTTCAAATTAAATTTAGTGATGAATTATATATACATATACATGATGTGAATTATGTTACTTTAAATGAATGATTATGCCATGTGAAACTTGATTTAATCATGATCGATTTCTTAAGGATTATTTGATTAGTAATGTTATGAATTTACATGTTTTATTTCCTTGGACTACTAATATTGGACTTGAGTGTGCAGGGAAATAGGCCATGGAAATTCGGGGAATCATCATAGAGACTAATGTTAAATCCGTTTAATCCAAGGTTGCTTCTAGTAAGAAGCCAAACCTCATTGTAATGTTTTTAATTTGTAAAAGTATGATGCATGGGTGTATTTGATTTATTTGTAATTGTAATTGTTATTTATGTTTTTGTGTGAATGCCCAAGTGAATTTTTCACATGGCTTGTGAAGTGTCTTTTTATGTTTGTGTCACTTGACACATGTATGTGCTTAAGGCCATGATATGTCCACTTGTGTTTTCATGTCATCAATCTAGAATGGTACCACCTTTAGGTTTTCCTTGTAAAACCTTGGTTAGGAATCCTTAGAGAAGGTCAAATCATATTGAACCCGAAATCAAACTTCAAGTATAGTTTAGGGAGGTTAAATGAGACCTTAGGGTGTTATTAGAGTCTTTTTTAGCCACCCCACTAGATGTACCTTGGTATGGGAGTTTAATTTTTGTCAAAATTAAGCCCATAACTCAGTTATGGACC
Organism: Chamaecyparis obtusa; assembly: GCA_027943335.1. Lineage (NCBI taxonomy): Eukaryota > Viridiplantae > Streptophyta > Pinopsida > Cupressales > Cupressaceae > Chamaecyparis > Chamaecyparis obtusa. The sequence goes on from BSBK01005248.1 coordinate 1,911,779, forward strand.
TTGTAAAGTACCCCTCAAAGAAAATTTCGAAAATGGAGGGATGGCAATGAGGTCAAGCCCATACCTCTTTCACATTCCTGGTCTCCACCTCATTTATGAAGGGAGACAAAGAGAGATGGAAGATCTCCATGAGCCATACCCATTAATGAGGGTTTGGTGAAAAATTTCTTTTAGTAGGAGTTTTGGGGAAGGTATTGGGTTGACACCCACTCTCCAGTTTTGGAGACTCAGCTAGTTTTGGAGAACCTTGGAAAGTGGATTGCTCTTCATCAACTATCTTCCATTTGCTTGGATCAAGATTGGTGGCATTCTTCACTTTGTTGTTTTGTTTCTAGTTTTCATGTTGAGAGAAAGAACTCTCTTGTATGTTAGTTGTTTGAATGCACAATGTAGATATTGTTTCTTGTAGTGTATGAGTTGAGAGCTTGTTATGTTGTAGCAAAGGAGGATTTGTGATTCATATCTTTATGTAGTATTGTTTTCTTGAAAGTGTAGTCTTTATGTATGATATGAGAATCATGAGATTGTTGTGTTCATAGTTTCTTAGCATTGTAAATGTGTAGTGTTATTTTGTTTCTTGAAGTTTTTCTATGAATGTGTTTGTAGTATTTTGTTGAGGGAGTTCTCAAGGCCATACTCACCCTTGGGAGGGAAGAGTAGCCTTGAGGGTGAAGGGCTTATTGGAAAATTCAAGAGTGTAGAGTATCTCCTTGGATAGGAGAAGGATGCAACATGGAAGTATGGGCTCCATGTAGCCATCTCTATTTTATGTTTTATATTTTGGGGGTCATAAGGAGTTGTAGAAATTGTGTTGTGGAGAGAGATTTTGATGAGGAAGCCAAGAGATGGCTTAGCTCTTATCAAGAGATGAGCTTTCTCCTCTTGGATTTGGTTCCACCTTCACCCTATTTGAGTCATTTTTCTTGACTCTTTGTGAAAACCTTGGAAGGGAGTCTTCTTGTAATTTTTCTTTTTGATGTTGTGTTGTGGTTTTGCATGAGTGTTTTCCCCTTCTCTTGTGATGGTTCCCCTAGCTCGGGGGCATAGTAATTTTTAGTGGCTAATATTTGCCAATTGGCTAATTTTGGAAATTTGAGAATCCAAATTTGGCTAATAATTCAAGATTTTAGGCAACCAAAATCGCTACATTTTTACAAAATTTTGATTTAGAAATATTTAAATCACAAAATAATTTATTTTATAAAAACTTTAACTCAAAAATTCACCACAATATTCGATACATGATTTGATTTGATTCACCGGAATTGTATAAGTTATTATAGAAATTTAAATTAATTCTCTAGTAATATCATGATTATTAGTTATTGTAGGGATCTATCACAAACGTTTAGTTTCTATTACTAACTTAAAGTATAATCTAGTGACCCTCATTATATTCTGAGGTAAAAATGTTACGATTTGGTTTGTAATGCTTATGGGAGTTAAAATTTCTCTCGAATTGTTGATTTCAATATAAATCAATGGTCTTGAATAAATTTTGGGCTCCAGTAGTATTTTAAAATATCAATACATTTGTCTCACACAATACAATGAGCTTATTAGATTATATTTTAAACAAATGGTAGCAAGTAATTATTATAGAGTCTATTCCTTAAACCCATCAAAGATTTCCACATTAAGCCTAATAATTTTCTATAAGAAATCTATTTGTTTAAATAGAAGTATTCACCATGGTGATTAATTTATTTATTTTTATTGTTTTATATTCACCAATATTTTCTACAAAAAAATTGTTATTAAAAAATAATCACCAATAAGAATACATTTTTTTTCAAAAAATTTGAGAGATTCACCAATAGAAATTAATTTTTTTTTCAAGAAAATGAAAGATTCGCCAAGATTTTATATCTTTTTTAAGAGGGGGTTTCTTAAAGATTACTCTGCTCGGGGGTGGCTTCGTAGAAGCCTAGGTTGGGAGGTGAGCACTCCTTGGCCTATGAATTTGGTTTTGCAAGTTATGGAAGCCAATGAAGTCTTCATGTGGAAGAAGGATTCTTGAAGAAATCTGATGATGATTTCTTATTTTGTGTTGTATCATCCTTGCAATGTGTATCAAGTCAATATAAGGATATCTTGAGATATCCAAGAGCTCAATGTAATTTGTCATGGAGTTATCACTCCAAGAAATGTATTTGTATCATAGTGTTGTTGTGTTATCATGTTGATAGTTATATTTTTTATATACTTGAAGTGTTGTTCAAAGAATGTTGTTATAAATGTTCAAGTCGATATAAATAGAAGGATGGAAAATTTTTGTTTCATTTCTTGACTATATAGAGGTTTGTTAACTTATGTAGAGAAATGTAGAGTAATTTTTCTCTCTTTGAATAATGGCATTTATATCATTTTGAGAAGACTTTAGAAAATGGAAAAAGAGTTATCAAAACATTATAGTTATTGTATTGAGATCATTGTATGTAAATGTTAATCAATTTACAAACAAAGAATAAATCTCTATCCCTCTCTATCCTTGCAAATTTAAATTGATAGCTTAGTATAGTATTTTGTTTTGGAAACAATCAATTTTTGATGTGTGAATTGATCAATTTAGAACATTAAATTTATTACCATAGAAGACTAAAAGTTACAAATAGATTAATTGATAAATCAACTATATCACATTTAGTGTTCCTAGACCAACAAGTTGAAAATAAACTATGTAGAAGTGAAGAGAAAAAAAAAATTCACAAACAAATTTAAAAGAATGGGCAAATGGAGACTTACAGGTCTCTGGCATTTGTATGGGAAAAAAAAATCCCATACAAATTCTTGCCACAGTCATTATAATAATCATATAATTTGTCCACATACTATCTAAACAAATAAAATATTAATTATATTTACATTGCCCCGCACTTTCATTATTCTACCAAAAAGTGGCACAGGAAGTAAGGAGATCAGTCTTGGCATTTAATTTTTATGTTTCTTTTTGTCCAAATCACCTTCCTACCAAGTATACTTGTTGACATGAAAATTACTATGTTTCTTCCCCTTTTGTCAAGCTCTTAAATACCCCCCTACATGAGTTTTGACTTGGCATTTGATTTTGTTTGGGGTGGGACCCAAACCCCCATGTCTCCATCTTTTCACCCACTCCTTGGTCCCCTCAACACTCCACTCCAAGTATTATGCGCTGGCCCTTGTTTGGAAGACTTAATACTTGCTAAGTCTTGGGCGCAGGTATTTAGTGGGACCTCCAACTTGCTCCCTACTTTATGCAAGCTCCCATATCCTTGATTTTCACACCCTAGTCTTTGTTGGGGATATGATGTGAGTCTAGGGTAGGGAGTAGATGTTTAGGTAGAGAGCTTAGGTAAGCTAGAAGGAGTAGCTTAGAGTAGGTTGTTAATTGATTGTTTAGGATTAGTGAGTAGGTTAGTAGAATTATTAAGATAGCTTAGGGGTTTAGTAAGTTGTGTTATTAATTTATTTTTGTAATGCATGTCATTGTTTATAATTAATAGGAATTCTATTAATCAAAGTAATTAATCTTTATTAAATTATTTGTTAATTGTTTAATTTTAGTTATTGTATAATATTTATATTTATTATTAATTATTGAATAATATTTAATAATTTATAATTAATATTATTTAATAAATGGGGTTAATTAACACAATTTTAATTTAGCAAATTATTTTATTTGTGATTATTTAATTGTGATTATAGGGTAATCACTAATTTTAGGTTTTCAATTAAATACTTTTATACTATAATAAATGTATTAGTTGGTAACTAATATATTCAGTACCACTTAATACTTTATTATATTATATTTCTTACGACGTAATTTATTCGTATTAATTATTAAATACAATAATAATTAGTACAAAATAACATTGTAAAAGTAAAATGTGTATACATAAATAAGTTGTCTTGTAATATTGTATTTAGGGTTGGCAGTATCCTCCCTAGAAATGAGCAAATGGGATTATTCTTTTCAAATTAATACGTTAGATTGTAACTAAATTTTGTATACAAGGGATTGGATAAGCCATTATTTGATAATTATATATTCATATGGTTTAGTATCACGACATTCTATTAATTGAACCCTATGACTCAACGTAGCATAATGTTGCCTATAGACTCACTCATTCGATATCTATATAGTTAAATTTATATTTGTTCCTCCATAAACAAACTTTAATGTTAGGCTAACTTTGTCTACAACTTTTCCACCTAGATAGAATCCCTTGTTAAAACTTAATCAGCTAGTAACCCTTGGGAACCAACGTTGTTAAGAATTGGTTCTTCAGACTCTTTACGAACTATTGTCTTTAACACCTATTAACCCGCAACATAAACTTGGCACTATTATCTCTTTAAAATAAAAATTTGGTGTGTTTTTTGATGGGCATGACACTTGGTATTAGAGCCTAGGTTTCAACATTGGAACCTTAATCCCATTACATTTCTTAGCTAACCATTAAACCTTTTTGGAATTGATAGGATGCCTCCCCTTACGTGACAAGCTCAGAGATGTATTAGAGGACGAGGGGCCAGGTGAGCTCCCTTGGGTCACGAGCAAGCTGAACAAAGCGCCGAGGTATCAGCCGTTAATCAACAACCACGACCACCACCACCAGATCCTAATCAGGTGGTCCTATTAGCCTTACAGAACCTCATCGGGGTTATACAAGAGAGGTTGCCACTAGTTAATCCTTAGCCAGAGCACCAACTATTTGGGGGATAGAGATCACAGGTTAGAGAGAGGACTAGGAGTCCTCCACGAGATCGAGAGGAAGGGCAAGGGGCACATGAGGCAGATTCGGTTCACATGCCAGAACCACCACCTGGAATTGTTTAGAGGGCACCCCGAGATGCGGGCGATCATATTAAAAAACTTCTACGGTTACAGCCACCTTTATATTATGGTTCTACAGAGGGAACAGATGTCAAGGCATGGATTTTGAGCCTAGAAAGGTGCTTTGGGTTGCATCAGTATGACAACAATGTTAAGGCCCGTGTTACAGTACTCCTTTTGTGAGGAGATGCTTCCACATGGTGGAAACAACAAGAATATAAGAATAACACCACTATGGACACCATGACTTGGGAGACCTTCTTAGAAAGGTTCAGAGATAGATACCTATCAAAGCATTATAGACAAACGTATTGATGAGTTCCACGAGCTCTAGCAGAGGGGACTCATAGTGCTACAATATGAGACTCGATTCCTTGAGTTGCTACCCTATGTAGACTATATGAAGAATGAGAAGCTTAGAGTCAACTGTTTTGTTAAGGGGCTTAATGACTAGATATCAGGACAGGTTCACATGACCTCTCCAAGAACCCTTCGTGAGGCAGTTGAGATGGCCTTAGTTGCAGAAGAAATTTAGGGTAAATCTAGAGATGCTCATGATAGGTCTCAGAATTATAACCCCACATCACAATCACAGGGACACCAGAAAAGTCACTGGAAAGGTAATAACAAGTTTTCTTTGGGGCCCTTTAAAAAGAACCCACAGCAGCAGACCCAGCAAAACCAGAAACAAAAGCCACCATAGGGATAGCAGGGCTCTAAGCCCAAACAGTGGCACACACAGGGATAGAGAAAGGATCAGTGACAACTGTATACAGATGCACCCCCAGCACGGACTCAACAGTCCTCTCGGGGGGGTTTCAGTGGTTCTAACAGGACAGGTGGTCAGCAGTTCTCTAGGCCACAGGGAGTACATACATTCACACGAGGTCCTTGCTATGCTTGTGGTGCCATGGGGCACTTAGCTCATGATTTCCCACAGGGTTAGATGTCAGGCAGTCAGCGTGTGGCAACTTTGGAGCCTACAGTGGGAGACTTTGGAAAGTCTCATAGAGTTTTTGTAGCGGTAGATAACCGCTAGGCTGAGCACCAGGCCACTATGATAGAGGCAGCAGGTATGATCAGTGGTACTAGTGTTACTATATTGTTTGATTCAGGTGCTACTGATTCTTTTATATCTCCATTTGTTGTGGAGCGTTGCGGGCTTGTGGCAACAAGACAGGAAATTAGCTGGGAAGTGGAGTTAGCATCAAGGTCTAGAGTGTCAGTCAACTCTTTAGTAAAGGATAGCCAGGTGCAGATTGGTGATTTCATCACAACTGTGGATCTGCGTATCATGCCTCTTACTTGCTATGACATAGTGCTTGGCATGGATTGGCTTTATGCCCACAGAGCTAAGCTAGATTGTCGACAGAAGTGGATTGAGTGACTTGATGATAGTGGTACACCTATTAAGATTTGTGGGATTCAGAGAAACATCTCTCTTCGTATGATCTCTGCCATGCAGCTTAAGTGGAGCATGCGAAAGGGATGTCAGCTTTTCGCTATTACCATCAGTGATAGAGAGGAAGAAGAGGAAAAGGAAACATCTCTTGATGATTATCCTATACTTTAGGAATTTGTAGATGTGTTTCCTATTGAGCTTCCAGGCATGCCTCCTCATAGGGCAGTTGATTTCCATATAGATCTTGTTCTAGGGGCTACTCCAGTTTTGAGGGCACCTTACAGGATGACCACTAATGAGCTTAACGAGCTCAAGATTCAGTTAGAGGAACTTTTGGAGAAGGGTCACATTCATCCTAGTGTTTGACCTTGGGGCGCACCTGTTATCTTCATCAAGAAGAAGGATGGATCCTTGTGGTTATGTATGGATTACTGATAGCTTAATAAGCTTACCATCAAGAGTCAGTATCCACTCCCCAAGATTGATGATTTATTTGATCAGCTTAAGGGTGCTAAAGTATTTTCAAAGATTGATCTTAAGTCAAGTTACCACTAGCTATAGATTGTTGACAGTGACATTCCTAAGACTACATTTTGTACCAGATATGGACATTATTGGTTCACAGTTGTACCTTTCAGACTCACTAATGCTCCAGCAATTTTCATGAGCCTTATGAATGGGGTATTCCAAACGTTCCTTGATAAGTTTGTAGTTGTGTTCCTTGATGATATCCTGATTTATTCACAGGATGAAGAGGAGCACAAAGGGCACTTGAGACAGGTTTTGCAATGTCTTAGAGACAATCAGTTGTATGGCAGATTGTCCAAATGTGCTTTCTATAGGATAGAGATCCATTACCTTGGGCATGTTATTTCAGGAGATGGCATCTTAGTAGATCCATCTAAGATTAGAGCCATCATGGATTGGCCTGCACCTACTTCAGTGACCAAGGTCAGAAGTTTTATGGGATTGGCAAGTTATTACAGACGTTTTGTAGAGGGATCTTTTAGAGTGGCTCATCCCATCACTTCTCTTCAGTGTAAGGGAAATAAATTTGAGTGGACTGAGAAGTGCGAGAGGGCCTTTCAGGAACTCAAGAAGGCACTTACCAGTGCTCCTATTCTAGCAGTGCCTGATCCTTCAATGGATTTTGTGGTTTGCATAGATGCTTCCTTAGATGGTTTGGGAGCAGTCCTTATGCAGAAAGGGCAAGCCATTGCATATGAGTCTAGGAAACTTAAGACTCACGAGCTCAATTATCCCACTCATGACCTTGAGTTAGCGGCAGTGGTTTGTGCTTTAGTGAGATGGTAGCATTTTCTTTTGGGTCATCGGTTTGAGCTCCATTCAGATCATCAGAGCTTGCAATATATCTTCTCTCAGCCGAACCTGAATGCACGACAACGTAGGTGGATGGAATTTCTTTGTGAGTATGATTTTGATGTCCACTACATCAAGGGGAAAGAGAATTTGGTTGCTAATGCCTTGAGTAGGAGATGCCATGGGGCCTACACTATGACAGCAGGTAACAAGTTGAGGGATCGGATATTGCATCATTTACATGAGGATGCTTGGTATGCAGAGGTTAGTCAAGCCATTCAGTCTCAGAGTACCCTTGAGGGTAAATATTCAGACTATTCCCTAGATTCAGATGGGCTTTTACGCCATAGAGGACGCATCTATGTTCCATCCTTCGGAGACTTGTGAGTTTTCATCATGCTAGAGGCTCATAGGACACCTTATGCAACACATCCTGGAGTCAAGAAGATGCATGCAGATTTGAGGTAGTTATATCATTGGCCAGGGATGAGACAGAACATAGTTGAGATAGTGGCACGATGTCTTGAGTGTTAGAGGGTTAAGGCAGAGCATCGTCACCCTGCTGGTTTGCTTCAGCCTCATGAGATCCCAGTGTGGAAGTGGGATGTTGTTTCCATGGACTTCATCATTGGTCTTCCTATGTCATCTTGACGCCATGATGCCATCATGGTGACAATTGACAAACTGACCAAAGTAGCCCACTTTTCACCCGTTCGGACCACTTTCACAGCCCCAACAGTAGCACAGGTCTTTTTGTGGGATATTGTCAGACTTCATGGCATACCCCGTAAGATTATTTCAGATCGGGATTCTCTCTTCACATCATCTTTTTGGAGAGGACTACAAATAGCTTTGGGCACTAAGCTCAATTTTAGCACCGCTTACCACCCAGAGACCAATGGACAGACAGAGAGGGTAAATCAGGTAATGGAGGATATGCTTCACATGTATGTCATGGATCATTAGACTAGGTGGGAGGAGTTCCTTCATTTGGTGGAGTTTGCCTACAATAATGAGCATCACACTTCTCTAGGTATGCCTCCCTATCAGGTATTATATGGCAGACCATGCAAAACACCTTTGAGTTGGGACCGTATTGAGGATAGAGTTGCTTTAGGTGCTGAGTTAGTGCGAGAGTTAGAGCAGTAGGTGACATTGATCAGACAACGTCTAAAGGAGGTACAAGATAGGAAGAAGAAGTATGCAGATGCCAAGAGGGAAGATTGTAGTTATTAGGTTGGAGATAGGGTCTTTTTGAGAGTGCGACCTCATAAGAGTCCAATCCGATTTGGAAAGGGCTCTAAGCTTGCACCTAGATTTGTTGGCCCTTTTGAGATACTTGAGCAGATAAGTCCTGTCGCCTATCGTCTTGCTTTGCCACCGAGCCTGTCACGCATCCATGATGTTTTTCATGTGTTAGTGTTGAGGAAGTATATTTTTGATGAGACTCATATCATAGATTGGGATGCCTTGCAGGTGGAGTCAGACGGTCAGTTGGCTTTGGAGCCAATCTGCATTTTGGCTCGTCGGACCCTAGCACTTTGAGGCTGAGAGCTGGACTAGCTTAGGGTCCAGTGAGATTGCTATGATGAGGTTACGACATCATGGGAGGACGCAGCACAGATGAGAGCACATTATCTCCATCTTTTTTATGAACTCCAAGAGGAAGTTCATGCCTAGGGGGGGAGGATGTGAGGCCTCAACCCCAGCCTATCATAGCCATTCAGTTTTGCTTTTGAGATAGACATATTTGATGATTATATTTTGATGATCTATAGATTTCGCTGATACATTATGTTATGGTTTATCATCTTAGAGTTTAGTTACATGTTCATTTATGTTATTTTGATGAAACTGTTATATCTATTTGGAACCTTATGTGAAATTAAGTGGATTTTATGAATGATTGTGATTTCATGATGAAGTTTAATTGCAATGAAATTATATATGAATGCAATGATTTTGTTTCAAGTTAAATTTAGTGATGAATTATATATACATATTCATGATGTGAATTATGTTACTTAAAATGAATGATAATGCCATGTCAAACTTGATTTAATCATGAACGATTGCTTAAGGATTATTTGATTAGTAATGTTATGAATTTACATGTTTTATTTCCTTGGACTACTGATATTGGACTTGAGTGTGCAGGGAAATAGGCCATGGAAATTCAGGGAATCATCACAAAGACTAATGTTAAATTTGTTTAATCCAAGGTTGCTTCTAGTAAGAAGCCAAACCTCGTTGTAATGTTTTTAATTTGTAAAAGTATGATGCATGGGTGTATTCGATTTATTTGTAATTGTAATTGTTATTTATGTTTTTGTGTGAATGCCCAAGTGGATTTGCCACATGGCTTGTGAAGTGTCTTTTTGTGTTTATGACACTTGACACATGTGTATGTGCTTAAGGCCATGATATGTCCACTTGTGTTTTCATGTCATCAATCTAGAATGGTACCACCTTTAGGTTTTCCTTGTAAAACCTTGGTTAGGAAGCCTTAGAGAAGGTCAAATCATATTGAACCCGAAATCAAACTTTAAGTGTAGTTTAGGAAGGTTAAATGAACCCTTAGGGTGTTATTAGGGTCCTTTTTAGCCACCCCACTAGATGTACCTTGGTATGGGAGTTTAATTTTTGTCAAAATTAAGCCCATAACTCATTTATGGACCTTGTAAAGTAACCCTCAAAGAAAATTTCGAAAATGGAGGGATGGCAATGAGGTCAAGCCCATACCTCTTTCACATTCTTGGTCTCCACCTCATTCATGAAGGGAGACAAGGAGAGATGGAAGATCTCCATGAGCCATACCCATTAATGAGGGTTTGGTGAAAAATCTCTTTTAGTAGGAGTTTTGGGGAAGGTATTGGGTTGACACCCACTCTCCAGTTTTGGAGACTCAGCTAGTTTTGGAGAACCTTGGAAAGTGGATTGCTCTTCATCAACTATCTTCCATTTGCTTGGATCAAGGTTGGTGGAATTCTTCACTTTGTTGTTTTGTTTCTAGTTTTCATGTTGAGAGAAAGAGCTCTCTTGTATGTTAGTTGTTTGAATGCATAATGTAGATATTGTTTCTTGTAGTGTATGAGTTGAGAGCTTGTTATGTTGTAGCAAAGGAGGATTTGTGATTCATATGTTTATTTAGTATTGTTTTCTTGAAAGTGTAGTCTTTATGTATGATATGAGAATCATGAGATTGTTGTGTTCATGGTTTCTTAGCATTGTAAATGTGGAGTGTTATTTTGTTTCTTGAAATTTTTCTATGAATGTGTTTGTAGTATTTTGTTGAGGGAGTTCTCAAGGCCATACTCACCCTTGGGAGGGAAGAGTAACCTTGAGGGTGAAGGGTTTATTGGGACATTCAAGAGTGTAGAGTCTCTCCTTGGATAGGAGAGGGATGCAACATGGAATTATGGGCTCCATGTAGCCATCTCTATTTTGTGTTTTGTATTTTGGCGGTCATAAGGAGTTATAGAAATTGTGTGTTGGAGAGAGACTTTGATGAGGAATCCAAGAGATGGCTTAGCTCTTATCAAGAGATGAGCTTTCTCCTCTTGGATTTGGTTCCACCTTCACCCTATTTGAGTCATTTTTCTTGACTCTTTGTGAAAACCTTGGAAGGGAGTCTTCTTGTAATTTTTCTTTTTGATGTTGTGTTGTGATTTTGCATGAGTGTTTTCCCCTTGTCTTGTGATGGTTCCCCTAGCTCGAGGGTGGCTTCATAGAATCCTAGGCTGGGAGGTGAGCACTTCTTGGCCTATGAATTTGGTTTTGCAAGTTATGGAAGCCAATGAAGTCTTCATGTGGAAGAAGGATTCTTGAAGAAATCTGATGATGATTTCTTATTTTGTGTTGTATCATCCTTGAAATGTGTATCAAGTCAATATAAGGATATCTTGAGATATCCAAGAGCTCAATGTAATTTGTCATGGAGTTATCACTCCAAGAAATGTATTTGTATCATAGTGTTGTGGTGTTATCATGTTGATAATTATATTTTTTATATATTTGAAGTGTTGTTCAAAGAATGATGTTATGAATGTTCAAGTTGATATCAATATAAGGATGAAAAAATTGTGTTTCATTTCTTGACTATATAGAGGTTTGTTAACTTGTGTAGAGAAATGTAGAGTAATTTTTCTCTCTTTGAATAATGGCATTTATATCGTTTTGAGAAGACTTTAGAAACTGGAAAAGGAGTTATCAAAACATTATAGTTATTGTATTGAGATCATTGTATGTAAATGTTAATCGATTTACAAACAAAGAATAAATCACTATCTCTCTCTATCCTTGCAAATTTAAATTGATAGCTTAGTATAGTATTTTGTTTTGGAAACAATCAATTTTTGATGTGTGAATTGATCAATTTAGAACATTAAATTTATTACCATAGAAGACTAAAAGTTACAAATAGATTAATTGATAAATCAACTATATCACATTTAGTGTTCCTAGACCAACAAGTTGAAAATAAACTATGTAGAAGTGAAGAGAAAATAAAATTTCACAAACAAATTTAAAAGAATGGGCAAATGGAGACCTACAGGTCTCTGGAATTTGTATGGGAAAAAAATCCCATACAAATTCTTGGCACAATTATTATAATAATCATATAATTTGTCCACATACTATCTAAACAAATAAAATATTAATTATATTTACATTGCCCCACACTTTCTTTATTCTACCAAAAAGTGGCACAGGAAGTAAGGAGATTAGTCTTGGCATTTAATTTTTATGTTTCTTTTTGTCCAAATCAGCTTCCTACCAAGTATACTTGCTGACATGAAAATTACTATGTTTCTTCCCCTTTTGTCAAGCTCTTAAATACCCCCCTGCATGAGTTTTGACTTGGCATTTGATTTGGTTTGGGGTGGGACCCAAACCCCCATGTCTCTATCTTTTCACCCACTCCTTGGTCCCCTCAACACTCCACTCCATGTATTATGCGCTGGCCCTTGTTTGGTAGACTTGATACTTGCTAAGTCTTGGGCGCAGGTATTTAGTGGGACCTCCAACTTTCTCCCTACTTTATGCAAGCTCCCATATCCTTGATTTTCACACCCTAGTGTTTGTTGGGGATAAGATGTGAGTCTAGGGTAGGGAGTAGATGTTTAGGTAGAGAGCTTAGGTAAGCTAGAAGGAGTAGCTTAGAGTAGGTTGTTAATTGATTGTTTAGGATTAATGAGTAGGTTAGTAGAATTATTAAGATAGCTTAGGGGTTTAGTAAGTTGTGTTATTAATTTATTTTTGTAATGCATGCCATTGTTTATAATTAATAGGAATTCTATTAATCAAAGTAATTAATCTTTATTAAATTATTTGTTAATTGTTTAATATTAGTTATTGTATAATATTTAATATTTATATTTATTATTAATTATTGAATAATATTTAATAATTTATAATTAATATTATTTAATAAATGGGGTTAATTAACACAATTTTAATTTAGCAAATTTATTTTATTTGTGATTATTTAATTATGATTATAGGGTAATCACTAATTTTAGGTTTTCAATTAAATACTTTTATACTCTAATAAATGTATTAGTTGGTAACTAATATATTCAGTACCACTTAATACTTTATTATATTATATTCCTTACGACATAATTTATTTGTATTAATTATTAAATACAATAATAATTAGTACAAAACAACATTGTAAAAGTAAAATTTGTATACATAAATAAGTTGTCTTGTAATATTGTATTTAGGGTTAGCAGTAGCCTCCCTAGAAATGAGCAAATGGAATTATTCTTTTCAAATTAATACGTTAGATTGTAACTAAATTTCGTATATAAGGGATTGGACAAGCCATTATTTGATAATTATATATTCATATGGTTTAGTATCACGACATTCTATTAATTGAACCGTATGACTCAATGTATCATAATGTTGCTTATATTCTCACTCATTCAATATCTATATAGTTAAATTTATATTTGTTCCTCCATAAACAAACTTTAATGTTAGGCTAACTTTGTCTACAACTTCTCCACGTAGATAGAATCCCTTGTTAAAACTTAAAAAGCTAGTAACCCTTGGGAAACAACATTGTTAAGAATTGGTTCTTCAGACTCTTTACGAACTATTGTCTTTGACACCTGTTAACCCGCAACATAAACTTGGCACTATTATCTCTTTAAAAAAAAAAATTGGTGTGTTTTTAGACTATTTTTTGATGGGCATGACACTTGAATATAAGCCAATATGAAAAATTTCATGGAATAATATAGATAATATGTTAAGTGAATGGGAAATCAAGGAGGAGGATATGCTAATAGATAGATAATAAAATTGTATCTTTTTGGTCCATTCAGACACCCAATGTGTTATTGTCATGAAGAGATCATTGATCATTTGTTCATGCATGTTATGAAGTGGCTTGAAAATGCTAGTATTTATTCCTCAACAAACTCTATTATTTTGGTCCTTTGCTTGCGACCACTAAAATAAATATTTATATGCTCACTTTACACAAGGGGTTGGTTTTGAAGGGTTTATGGTATGATATATTTTGACCACTCTAATCGAGTACATATGGAAGGAGAGGAACAATAAGATTTTCAAGAGTATGGCTCGATGGAAAATAATACTTTAATTAGCAAGATGCAGATTTCCATATGCGAGCATGTGAATGTATGTGTGGCAAGTAGATCTCACCATTCATTTTCTTCTTGGTATGATCGTTAGACAACGTTATGGCCACATCTCACGCCCCTAAAAGGGGACACAATTATTAATAATGTGGATCAAAAGTATTCTCGCCAATGACTGCCTCCTAGGAGTCCTCTTAAACTAAACTTTGACAACACTTCACATGGTGATTTAGGCCTATATGGAATTTGATTTACTATAAAAAATGACAAGGGTGATCTAGTTTGGGGTGGATCCACCAAGTTGCCTAACGATATGAACAATGATGTATAGTTTACCACCCTGTTGGTTGAATTTCTTCTTTGCAAAGAGAAAGGCCTAAAAAATAGACATTGAAGGGAACTTATTGATTGTCATACAAGCTATTAGCATCACTACAACCCCAAGTTGGAAGTAAAAAATGTGGATTGATGATCTTGAGGAGATTTTGGAAGATTGTGCAAAGTATGCAATCAGACACATTTATAAGATGAATTTTTGTTTGTCCAATCATGCTATCAATTAGAGGAAATGAATTATAATCTCTAACAATATTGGAGCATGGAATGGATTGGTCTTATCTGAAGGATCTATAAATTTGGAAAGTTAGATTGTTCACATGCAATGTGTTATGGATGAAAGATGAAGTTTATCATCCTCAATATTCTATCAAGATTGGTGGTGTTTGTTTGAACCTATAAATATGGGTTCATTCCATTCTTTGTGATACATGTACATGCCTTGTGCTAAGGTGTCTATCATGGCGAGCTCTTCTTCCTATGAGTTCATTGTCATCCCTTATTGCAAATGTAGTTGTGAAGAGAAGTAAGCGTTTGCGTTATGAGTAGTTGAAAGAGTTGTTCGTGATCAACATGGATGTAGAAGAAGTAGTGGCCTAAAAGATCATTAGCGATAAGGTGTTGTTTGGTCCACATACTCATGATGCGGTGTTGTTGGACAAAATTTTTTATAATATTGGAAGGACTTATGGGGATCACGTGGCCACAAAACATGCCATTTGGCATTTGACTTCCCCACACTATGGGATTCAGTGGTTTTTGCTTTGGGAAAACTGAATACAAAAGCTCTCACAAGTTTTGTTGTTGATGCTTTCAAGTTGGAAGATAAGTATGATACCTTGATGGTTCTCAAGAATGGATTGAAAAGAAACAATCTTGAGACATATGAACATATGATGGCGGTAAATGGGAGGGGTGGCTGCAAGAAGTTGGGTGCCAATTTTTTGCAAAAAGTGGAAGTGTTTTTCCTATTTTTCAAAATTTATCTGAATTGATCTCAAAATTTGAGGCACTTAGAGATTGAATCTCGGAAAAATTCACTAATAGAAATTGTAGTACTTGGAGTCTACTTTTCAAATATATAATTTTTTTTAATACCCACATGGTATAAATTATATTTTGATAGGCATATTTGAAAACCACTTTTTCAAAATGCCTGTTTCAGGACCATACCACATCCGTGTACGGCCACCATATTTTGACACAAATAAATGAATTTTTTTAAATCCTTTTTAGGGAAGATACCTAAGACATAGAATATTGATGAGAATATTTTTTCTTATTTTTTTGTTTTGTAAATTATTTTTTATTAATTTTTAATTAACAATAAAACTTATTTTTCAAACCTCTCGTGTACGGCCACCATAATTTAATATAATTTTTCTTTTTTTCAAAAATTCTTTTTTTTAAATTCAAAAGAATTGAATCTAGATTGATGACATATAATTTATTTTTAAAAATACTTAAAAATTAAAAAGTTATTAAAGTTTTAGTGAGTCTCACTATTTTACGTTTATGTACCACTATCAACTAATAAATAATGTAAAAATAGTAAAAGTAACCATATTATTATGAAATTAATATTTTTAGAATCGTGATAGTGAGATCTTTAATGGGTTTTTGTTTTGTCAAAAAAATCGATCCAGAAGGGCTTCAAAAAATTACGGTAATCCTTAAAAAATTTATTCCAATGCCTTAGCCAAAATTTTGGAGGCTAAGGCATAGGCTTGGTCTCACCAAACCTATCCCAAACCAAAAATTGCGGCAGAGTGAAAACTCCCGTGTGCATATTTTAAGAAATGGGCACCCGTTATTTAAATTTAAAAAACGGGCACCCATTTCATAAATTTCAAAATATGTGTTTAAAAAAACATTTTAAATGAAAAAAAAAATTTAAAATTTTTTTTAGAAATGGGTACCCGTTTTTCAACAAACGGGTGCCCGTTTCTGGAAAACGGGTACCCGTTTTTCAAATTTCGGATCGGATGTCCGAGCCTAAAACGGGTGCCCGTTTTTAAAAAACAGGTGCCCGTTTCAAGCGGCGCAAATTTTCAAGCCGCGGAATTCCGCTGAATTGGCACCCAACTTTTTGCTTCTACCCGGAGCATGTTTCCATCTAAAGTAGATCGAGAGATCATAGGAGGTCATTGAGGGCATTGAAAACTTGTTTTTTTCTTAAAAAGTATGTTTTCTTTTTAAACCAATAAAATATGTTACCCTTATGATTAAAATTTGCTCAAAAAATAAAAAAATCTACCAACCATCAAATTCTAGATATTGTAGAAATATAATTTTAAATTAATATATTGAGAAAATATACCATTTTCATTGTCTACAAAAAATGAAGTATTAGAGAATTAATACATGCCTTTTAATATGTCTACAAGCCAAAAAGCTTCACTTCAAAAGGGGTCTTCATTAAAAGGAGTTAATTTAATATTATAATTTCAAATGTGACTATCAAACAAACTCAATATATCTAAATATTCTTAGATAGGTTAAATTTCTCCAACATCAAAATATTCCCTTCCAATATCCTCTATATCTTTGCTCTTTTGTAAGAACATGGAAAGCTTAGTTAATTAAAATCTACTTGTTAATTAAAATTATTTTTAGTTAATAAAAGTCCTGATGACATCATCATTAATCAATTAATTATTTAATTAATTTTTATTGTTATTATCCCCTCCTATCTTAATTGAATCTATTTAATTAAGGAACCCCTTCCAAAAATATTTAAATCAAATTTAGATATTAATCCCTCCTATTTATTAATTAATTTAATAAATAGTGCTCAACTGAATTCCATTTAAATAAATTAAATATTTATTTAAAAACCCAAAACCCTAGATATCTTCTAAACCCTAAATCTATCCCCTCATTCATAATCACTCCCTAACCCCGCTTAAGGGGTGATTCCCAACCCTCTTAGGCTAAACCCTCTCCCTTTGACTCAAAGTCAACACCCTCATTAATGAGCCTTACAAAATCATTAATGAACCCTTGCATTGGTCATCATTAATGGCTCTTACAACCTCTTAATGAGAGCCCATCTCTCTTCTAGCACACTTCCCTAGTGTTTCTCACACATGTGTGAGCAACCCTCCATCCTTATTCCTTTGACCCTAAGGCTTTTAACCCTTGGTCCTAAACCCTGACCACCCTTCCTAACCCAAGCCTCTCATCAAATTCTATAAATAGGCCTCATTCCATGAGAAAATTACCAATTCACATCTTCATTTCAAACATTTTTTATATGCATTTTCATTTAGGATCTTCATAGCATTTCCTGGTATTGTTACATTTACTTCATTTTCATGCTTTATAACTCACATCTTAGCTTAGCTTAATGGATTAGCATAGTTTATTTCATGCTTTGCATATCATTTAAATCTCATATCACACTTATATTTCAGTTAAAATCAACTTTGCGTACTCATTAATAGCCTAAAATCTGCATCTCTTCATTTGCACCCTTGAAACCCTAGGGGCAAAACAGGTTCCCTATACCCAGTTTTGTGTCATTATTAGGTCTCTATGGCTTGTGAATGGTCCTAATCCTCCCTATTTAGCATTGGGGACATGCTCATTGTGCTTCGAGAGAACACCCACATCCCTCTTATTCGAGCAAAGAAAACGGTGACCGGGTGCTCTCGTTTCAGCTCAATCTAAGGTGGCCTGCAAATAGATTTTCTATATGTCAATACATACTTAATTTAGACTAATGTTTGAATGTCTTAGCGCACTCCTGACAGGTTAGATTCATATCGCTCACACATGGTTGATATTTTTCAAATCATAAATTTGAGAATATTCAAAAAAGAATAATGTGATGTAGAAATATAATAAGTGGTAAAGAAGGAAGGCTTAAATAGTTGTGGATATATAATGAAAGGATAAGAGAAGACAAGGATAGAGACAAAGAACAACATAAAAAGGAATATAGAAATAGAAAATAGAGAGAGAGAGAGAGAGAGAGAGAGAGAGAGAGAGAGAGAGAGAGAGAGAGAGAGAGAGAGAGAGAGGAAACACACTTGCACACACATTTTTAAAGAAAAAAAAGAAAGGGAGACAAAGAGATAGAATGATGGAGAAAGATAAAAGAATAGAAAAGGAACTTGATAAAATAAAATAAAATAAAATATAAGGAAATGGTAAGAGGAAAAAGGATTGAAAGAGACTGTCAATTAATCATTTTGTACCAACAATTCAATGATGAGACATCTCTATACTTGGAATGTCTCATTTACTTAAGAACCTAATAATTTGATAGGCAAGGATATTGATTGACCAATGTAAAATACATAGCTATTGTGGGCCTCTTGAAGTTGCTCTCTCCATCCCGTATCTATCCTTGGAACATCTCATTTACTTAAACACCTAATAATGTACCTTAAGAGATCTTCCATAAACAAGGAGATCAACTGACCAACCAACATAGAATACCTCACTATCATGGGGCCTCTCGAAGTTGCTCTCTTCATCATGTATCTATACTTGGAACATATCATTCACTTAAACACCTAATAATTTCCCTTTAAGATGTCTTCCTTAGGTATGGAAATCATCCGACTGACCAATGTAGAATACCTCATTATTATAGGACTTATTGTAATCATTCTCTTCATCCCATATGTACAATTTGAATGCAACTCATTTACTTAAACACCTTATAAATTACAAGTTGTTTCTGGGTTCAATTGCATGAATGTTTTTGTGTCAAGAAAATCAACCGATTGACCAATGTAGAATGCCTTACTATTGTAATTGTCCTCTTCATCTCGTGCCAACACTTGAAACATCTCATTTACTTAAACACTTAATAATTTGCCATTTAAGACATCTTCCATAGACAAAGAAATCGACCAACCCACCAAAGTAGTATGTCTCGCTATTGTAGGACCTCTCAAGTCGATCGCTTCATCCCGACCAGGCACACAAAAGACTCTTTGGAGTGAGTAAAATAAGAGGGCCCCTAATCAATGTAGGATAGAGGGCAATTAGTGGCAAGAATTAAGAAAAGGTGGTCTATAGGTGGAGCTTTCTTTGACTATCAATTGGGCGGTTGAAGATGAGATTGAATATAGGTACCGTGTGTAAACCGTTTTTTAATAAACAATTAGAAAAGTCAGACAAACAGTCACTGTCAGTTGACAGAATTCCAAAATGGTGGCTTCTGATGTTTGGCGGAGATTACATGGGATAATTAATGTTGTCTGGTTCCATAGCTCTAACCGGGAAGGTGTCGGATCAGACAAAGGAAACGAAAAAAACAATAAGAATTCACCACGTAGAGGAAGTTGGCAAGCCTTGAAAGAAGGTTCCAGAATGTTCTCGGATCTTCATTTCAATAACGAAAGGAGAATGATGTCTGTGTCGAATCTAATATCAAAAGCCCCATAAAAATGGAAATGGCCCTCATACTTAAAAGAGACTTTTCTGTACCTAATAATTGCCGTGAGTAAAAAATATTGCTTATTTAGCTTTATATTAATGTTTTCCATATATTAAATTCAACGAACTGCTGGAAAGCTCAGTTTCTTGAGGAATGCCTACAGATAAGAACAAGTTGACCGGCTAGCAGACCGGACAATTTTAAATTTATTTAGGCCCACACGGTTTGTGCTTGCTCTGATTCAGTTTCTTATAAAAGGGAATGTACTATGGCTTGTAAGGACAGGAAATCAAGTGAAAGTAAGCTTAAAATTGGAAAGAAATGCCGTTCGTGAAAATGTCAAGGATTTGATTGAAAGGTTTGAAATGGGGATGAGTCTTCCTACTTACATGATGATGATGTTCTTGGAAAATCTCAGATATATGTGGGGTTGGGGAAGTATTTTGGGAATTTGAAGAGGCCTTCGGCGTTTGATATGCAATGTATGGGGATGGTGATCCTCAAATTGAAGGTGAAATGGTGGCTCTCTCGAATTTTCTTCTTTCACTTTGAATTGCCATTACCAGAGAGTATACTCTGTTCCGAAGTTGCAAGTTTTAATATCTGTTAAGGATGCTGTTCCTCTGTATGTGAGGTATTCCCAGTTACTTGTTTTGTGTTTGCTTTTGGGTGTCTTGTCCCATGGATATCATTATAAATTCAATCATTTATCATTGTAGAGTTGTTTTTAGGTTCATTCATCGTCTGAAGTTCTGAACTGGTTCTGTCCAGGAATGATGCAAGCCTGAATTCTGTCATCCCAAGTTCTGAAATGCTGGATGATTCCATTCGCTCTCATGATGATAATTTTCCTGGAAAGTCTCAGTATGGGAGATTTGAAGGGATTTTTGATCCACAGCATGGTCTCAGTCGATGGTGTCCACTGTCCACTGTCCACTGTATTGAGTTCATGGGAAACAACTCTCAATTTGCATCTCTGCAATAATCCTCAAATTAAAGGTATAATGGTAGTTCTCTCAAATTTTCTTTTTGGATTTTAAATTGTCTTTAACAGAGATGATGCCATTTCAAAATTCCAAATTGTTAGGTCCTCATAACTGTCAGGATTAAGGGGTCTGTTCCTGTAAGTGAGGCATTCCCTCTTATTTGTTTGTCTTGTTTTTGGGTGGCTTATCCCATGGATATGATATAAATTTATCAATTATCTGCTCTATACTTATAGTTGCTTTTTGGTTCCACCAGTTGTCTAATCTGGTTTTGATCAGAAATCATGCAGGCATGAATACTCTTGTCTGAGTTCTGAAATGGTGGATGATTCTACACATTCTCGTGCTGCCAATGTTCGTGGAATATTTCAATTTTGTGTTGGATTGGAGAAATGCATTTGGGATTTGAAGAGGTTTTTGTTCCACAGTGATGTGTCGGTGTTTTTGTGAAATTTATTGGAGGTGGTGGGAAGACAACTCGCACTAAATCTGAATCTCTACGACGATCCTCAAATTAAAGGTAAAATTGTGGTTTCCTTTATTTTGTTTGTTTCTAAGTTGTTTTTACCAGACAACACGTCACACTATTTCAAATTTTTTGATCATCATATTTGTCAAGATTAAGAGGGCTGTTCCTCTCTATGGGCGGTATTCCCTCTTATTTGCTTCTGATTTGTCTTTGGGTGGGTTACCCTGTATCTTATAAATACAACCATTTATCTGCTCCAGAGTCCAGAGTTTATTTTTTGTTCGTGGCTATCCTCTGAATTGGTTTTGTTCAGAACTAATGCATGTGTGAATACTATTCTGAAATGGTGGATGATTCCCTGCACTCTCATGACGATAATCTTCCTGGAAAATCTCAGATTTATGTGGGGATGGGCAAGCATATTGCGGATTGAAGAGACCTTGGTTCCACAGTAAGGGGTTGGTTGTTGGTATACAGTGCCTGGAGATCGGTGTGAAAATGATTCCTGCATTGAATCTCTACAATGAACCTCAAATTAAAGGTGAAATGATGATTCTCTCAAATTTTCTTTTCCTTTTTAGTTTTAAATTGTCTTAACAGGGTGGATACCCTGTTTCAAATTGCTAGGTCCTCATAATTGTCGAGTTTAAGGGAACTGTTCCTCTGTATGCAAGGTATTCTCTCGTATGTGTTTGTATTGCTTTTGGATGTCCTGTCCCATGGATATCATATAAATCAATCATTTATCACTCCAAAGCATTTTTGGTTCATTTATCATCTAACTGATTTTGTTCAGAAATCATGCAAATGAATACTTGTATTATCTTCTGAAATGCTGGATGATCCATGCATTCTCATGAAGATACTTATCCTAGAAAGTCTCAGTTCTTGGTTGGGCTGGAGAAATGTATTGGGGATTTGTAGGGACTTTTGATCCACAGCGAGGTGTCCATCGGTAGTGTCACTGTATAGGGGCCTCGTGGCAAAACAACTCTCAAATTGAAATGGTGGTTTTCTGAAAATTTTACTCTTTTTTATTTTTAAGTTATCTATACTAGAGAAAAGGCCACCCTGTTTCAGATTTTCAGGTCCTCACTACAGTCAAGATTAAAAGGGCTATTTCTCTGTATTTTGGGTATTCTCTCTTTTTTGTTTGTGTTGTTTTTTGATTGATTTTATTATCTGAACTGGTTTCATTCAGAAATTATGCAGAATACTCTAGTCTAAGTTCTGAAATGGTGGATGATGCAATGTACTCTCATGATGACAACGTTTATGTGAAGTCTCTGTTATGTGTTTGGTTGGACAAATGTATTGGAGATTTCAACTTTTTGAAGGGACTTTTGTTCCACAGAAAGGTGTTGGCAGTTGGTGAGCATTACTACTCTCATGTCGGCTCAATGCAATGATCCAGCTAAAAGGTGATACACCTGTTAATTCTATTGATGTTTATCACAATGTTTTGAATATATATTAGAAAAGTCATTCTATTTTAAACTTCTGGGTTTTCCTCTCATGTCAAGATTACAGGTATGCGTATAAAAAGAGATAAGCTAGCACATACAGACTGTGTTCATATGTTATTGTGTGGTTGATTGAAAGTGCTATTTTTAGGCTTGTTCTTTTAAAAATTCAATTTTGATTACTATAAGAACAGGATGAGAGGTCACTGCCTATAAAGGCAATATAATTGACATATGTTATTATGCGTCAAGAGGCATGGAATCAGTTTTTGGTGGATGTTTCTTGATTTACCTTCTATAAGCAATGTCACTTCTTTCCTGTCATCAACCCCCTTAGGCTGAGCTGGGGTTAGTCTCCTTGCATCTTGATTCCATAAAACTCTTAGCTGTCAAGGATGATTCTTAAACATCAAACAGTTTAACAGTCAAAAGTAAACTTTTGCAGATGAAAATAAGACTATTTTGATGAGGAATCAAATCTACATTGACAGTTTAAAAATTAAACCCTTCGATGTTTAAGTAGAGCACCATAGTTGCACTGTATGCCATAATGGTCTTTAGTTGCCCTAAGTATCATCGTGTAGAAGACACCTCTTGAAAACTCAACCAAGAGAACTTTGTTTTCAAGCACCAGAGTTTCTTCTTTGCCGCATTCCATACATTTAGGATCTATTATGGGGATCACTATGCTACTCTATATTAGATTAAATGATACGTTTTCATTTATGTTAAGGTATTCAGTCTATAAATACAAATTGCCTTTGCATGGAATCCAGATTATTTTGACAGCAATGTGATATCACTGTCTCCCAGTCCCCAAACCTAAAGCAACATTAGGAATATTTGGGAGAAGGTACCTGGAAGGAAAAGACTAGACTTTTAAAATGTGAAAGATACACACGTAAAGCTGCAGCAAAATATTTTGAGTCAGTCCAAGCCAACTCTATCTATTTCGGATGATGTTTGGCCTTGAAAATGTTTGGAAAAAAATTGTTGTTTAGAGTGTAATAAGCAATTATTTATTTATTTATTAGATTACCTTGTAGGTCCTCCAAGGTTTGCTTATGAATTGCAGGTGCATGCAGAATATGATGGTCTGCCACTTTCTCTGATGATGACTGGAAGCTCTTTGCATGGAGAACCCCACAAGGTTAGCAAGAGAGCAAAGAACAAGGTTTCTAAAAGAAAATATATATCAGATTATCACAGAAAAGGTTGTTAAATTTCTTTAGACCAGTTTTGAGTACTTAGCTATGTTAGCAGAATTAGAGATATGGCTGGAAGATCCCATTTACAGCTTTTTTGAAGTGTCCTCTGCATTTTTTTCAGTGTGCAACATTTTGGTTATGAATAAACAGGTTGTAATACCCCAAAAATGGGCTATAAGCTCATTAACCTCCTACATCGACAAATCGAACAAAATCGACATCAAAGTCCTAATCTAAGGCACATCTAAACATCATCGAATCATAATTGATTATCTTAAATTCTGCATCAGGAAATATTTCTAGTAATATTCCTAATTATCTTAATTATCTTTAATTTTATAATTATTTGACAATAAATCACATTTATCCTAAAATTTGATTAATTAAATATTTTGCATATTTAATTAATTAGATTTAATATTTGCCACTTAATTGTGTAATTAAATTTAATTCTATCTATTATTAATTATATTATTTAATTTTGAGAATAAATCCAATATCCTATGAATAATTGATTAAATTTTTATTTAATTAATTAAAGCAAGTTGTCATTATTTAATAATATAGTTTTTAATAAAAGTTTGATAAAATAGTTAATTAACCCATAAATTAATTATTTTATTTTTAAAAGCAGTTAAGTTGGAAATAAATCACTTTATTATTAAATTAATTCATAAATAAAACATGCACAATCATAAAAGCAGACAACTATCAATTATCAATTAAAGCTAAACTCTATTTTGAGTTAAAACTTAGCTTTTGCATGTTTTTGTGAGTTAATTATCCTTTATTTAAAAATAACTTAAAAATCAACCTGAGTTATTTGAGTGATTTATGGCTTTTTCTCATGCACCTCCAAAGCCCTGAATTTCTATAAAAATAAGGCTCAGCTCTTCATAATTCATCTCTCAAATTTGCATCCAAGCATCTCATATTTTTCACAATCACGCTGGAGAATTGGAATTGAAGAATCAAAGCTCTTGCGAATCGACATCTTTGTGAGATCAATCTTATTTTTGCATTCATATTGCATATCATTGTTAGATTAGCATTGCATATCAATTTTCAATAGCATTCATAGCATATCAATTTCATTTAGCATAGATTCATATCAAGTTTTTATCATTCTTATTGCATAGAAAATCCAAAAAAAATAAATTAATTGCATTCAATTCATATCTAGATCAATTGCATTCAAATCTTTCGTTTAGGTGTCGTCTAGGTCACTGATCTCAATAACAATCTGAGAACATTAATCTCGCACCTACTAGAAGGCAGTAAATCATTTGGTTAAATTAGATTTCAATTTTTGCATGATTCAATTATAGCTAACTTCTAATGTTTTACTGAGTGTTGTGTCTACAGATCAGGTATAATTTTTACACACACATTTCTGGCGCCCACCGTGGGGCAACCCACCTTTGCATGCTGGTTTTAATTTTTTTGGGGAGCTAAAACCCCAAAGTTTCAAAGATTTAATTTTATCTCCCAAACAGCTTAGAGTTTTGGTCTGAAATTTTTTTTGCAGATTGGTGACATATTGGGGAAGCTTCGATAAAAAATTTAAAATTGTTTAAAATTTTTTGAATTTTTAATAATTTGTTTTCAATTTTTCATAAAAAATTAATTTTCGGTGCAAATCAAAATATTTTTTAGAAATTTTTATATTTTCGGAATGCTCTTCAAATTCTACAGGGGGTCTATTATTTTTGTTTTAAATTTGGATGCAATTTAATAGCTCAAATAGTCAATTTGCAAAAACTGGTCTGTTTTGATAAAACGGGTCTCTAGGGCACAAATGAAGAGATTTTTCTAAAATTTTTGCATTTTTGGAAAGCTCTCTATTTTTTTAGTAGGGATCTTTATTCTAAATTTCTATTTTTGTGGCCAAAATCATATCAAAAAAATCAGATCTTGTTGACTAGGTCAAATGCAGTGCAAAAAAATTAAAATTTTATGATGGGTATGCACTTATTTTTCATATGATTTAATGAATGATATAAGTTGTCATTTGGGTTAATTGCTGGTTATTATTGCTGATAATAATTAATTTTTAGAGCTAACCCTATGGTTTTCATAATTTGAATATATTTTGCATATCTTGTTTGCTTGTTTGCTTGTTGGAGAGTTCGTCACTTGCTTGCATGGAAAAGCTCAACAAAAATTGCTAAAAATCAGGTAAAATCTACTAAGCACGTTGCAAGGATCTCAAGTATTCTCCTTCATCTAATAACATTTCAATTTGGACTTAAAATAAATCTCTTATGTGTCAAGCTTGTGTGCATCTTTTCATGCTTTTGATCTATTTCTACACACTTGCATAATTTGATACTAGGTTGTGATCCCTTAAGGATTCATTAAGTAGTCTTAGAATACTTGTGATTGATCTTGATTGCTATCTTGGGTTATTGGACTCGCTAATCTGTTGGCCCCTCATTTTCACCCCGTAGTTGCAATCTCAGCACCATAAAGGGGAGGGGTCAACAGGACAGAAGCGTTAAGTGTTCCACTTGGCAACCCTTTTGTGCTTTTAGGAATTCACTTATTTTCTAAATTGTGGACTCATTTTCAGCTTGTGTGAGGTGTTAAGTGTTCCACCTTGTGGACTCATCTCATATTTGCTTTAAGCGTTAAGTGTTCCTCTTTCTACTTTTTGGATACTTTTGGTAGATTTGCTTTCGGGAATATATCTGTGCTCACATAGTAATTAGGCCCTATGAACACTATTCGTGATTCTTGAGAGATTGGATTCCTAGCGAAATCTTTCTTGACGATAAAATCCTTGTAGGTAGGGAGGATACTTAGTACGTTTCACATTCAACTTGGTTAGTGCATCTTCTTTTATTGATCGATACATTCTCTCTCCGGAGAGGTTGATAGATCACGTAGGGTTGATATCACGAGCTTTGGTGAATCAAAATTGGTTAGTGCATCTTCTCTTATTGATTGATACATTCTCTCCTCGGAGAGGTTGATAGATCACATGGAGTTGATATCACAGACCTTGGTGAAACAAACTTTGTCTTAGCGTGTCGGATTCATTTGTTTGCTTTGTTTGGGTTAAAAGTGAAAAGGTGTCAAAAACCTTGGATCTAGAGCCAAGTCCCCTTGTGGTATAAATCTGTGAGTCACCTTTAGAGAGGGTTAACCGTAGCGGATGATCCCTTCATAGGGAAAACTACGTTGACGGAACCTCAAGCGGTAATAGCCATTTTCGCCATGGTAGTGACAGCCGCTATATAAATGTCCTTGTGGAAGAAATCTCCACAGGTATGATTCATTGTTGGGTTGTTAGATCTCCCTAGCAGCTCTTGAAGATTAAGTTCTCGGACTGTGTCAAAACCTTGGTGCGCCGGGATTGGAGTTCACCCCTTTGAATCATAAAAGTTGCAGAGTCAAACCATTACTAAAAACACTAGAGAGATCTTTTTCATTTTCAGGTATATGTGTGTTATTGCAAAACTTTTCAGAACATACACAATTAGTACTCTCAGGGATTAGCACAATTTGGTCACTTGATTGTTCATGCGCAAGGTTGCTTTTGCCCTTGTTTATTATTTTCAGACATGCTTGGAATCACTTGCTTGCTGTTCTGCATGCTTGTTTATCTACTTGGCTATTAAAAACGATCAAATCTGGTATAACCTTCAAAATCTGGACAGTACAATTTGCAAACAATCCAAAACTGAAGACCTTAAATTTTGCAAAAATTGACGTAAAATATTTTTGGAGTCAAAAGTCATTTCAAGAAGTCAAAAGTAGTACGAGTTTTGTCAAGTGTCATTTCAGTATTGCCCATCTGTCGTATGATTGAGAACCCAGTGTCGTACGAGTTTTCAAACTAGCAAATTCAAGAAAGTCAAAACCCTGTTAGCAACTGTCGTACAAGTTTTGTCAACTGTCATTTCATTGCTACCCAAGTGTCGTATGAGTTCAGCAACTGTCATTTCATAGACTACCCAGTGTCGTATGAGTCTGTAGAGTGTCGTTTGGAAAAATTTGAGAGAGTTGTCAGAAATTGTCAAATTGCAAGATATCCAATGTTTCTAGCCTAGTTCCAAAATTTGTCAAAAATATCATTGTGTCAAGAACAAATCAGTAGCTATTGAAAAATAGTACACATGTCTCAAAGAATCAGTACACATGAGGAAGAAATTCTGATCACCGCTATGATGAAGCAGCTGCAAGCTATGCAAGTCTAGCTTAACAAACTTGAGAAAGAAAAGGAACCTCTATACTCTTTTCCATTTGATAAAGACTTGTACATGTCACCATGCCCCCGGAAAAAAATTGAGCAATATGATACCTCTTCCACAGAGAGTGACACATCTAGCTTTGGAGACTATGATGACTATGATGACAGATAATGTAATGATACCTATGACACCTCTATTCCTAAGAGTCCTCCTCATCGTTCATTCCTGCTTACTACAAATGGGCCATCACATTGGATAGATCATGACAGTGATCCATATGATTCTGATTTTGAAAGAGACTTTGATGGCTTTTGTGGACAATACCTTGATTATGATCCATCTACTACTGTTGAGGACTATAAAATACATCGTGCTAGCTTGAAACGTCAATACTATAAGGATCTCTCCTCTAAGAACTCTCAGGCTGAAAATAAAGATTACACTCTCAAGCAAGATCATGTTAATGTTGGACCTTTGTCTTGTGATGGTTCCCTTCCATCCCCTACTTCCTCCAATACTCGTACATTTCCTAAAGCTTATGAGTCTTTCAAATCTTTCACAGAACCTTCATTCGACACAAGCCCTAATACTTTTCATGTGGTTCCCTATAGTTATCCTCCAGGGCTACCTCTTAAAGAAACTCAAGCTATCCTTCACTTGGCTGCAAATACTTTCAATGATGATAAACTTAAAAAGCCTAAGCCTTCATATGCTATAATCCCTACTTCAGCTAGTCCTCCACCATCTCTTTCAAAGTCTTCCATACAATCCCAACATGCTTCCTTGTCCTTAGAAGTGGCTCCATGTCAAGAGGACTCTAAAAATGATAAAGAAAAAAACATAAAGAAAGATCAAGATCAAGAACCCTCCATGTCATCCACTCCTTTTCACGATGTCTCTTATCCGTCTCAGGGTTCTTTTGATCATGTACCCCCTTTTTCATACATTCCACCATGTCTTAAGTCTTCTCCTAAGCAAGATCAAGCTACTACTTACACTGTTGAGCTTATTGACAATCAAGATAACCTTACTACATTTGCGCTTTCCAAAGATGATACTTCTATTAAGGTTGGTAAAAATAGTGTTGTTACTTCCAATGTTAAGCCTATTGAAAATCAAGAGAAAAATTATGCACTTGTGCTATCGAAAGATCCTTGTCAAGATCAAAGTCTTCCATCTTCTTGTTCTACCACTCCATGTTCGCTTCCACTTTCTACTCTTCCTAAGTCTTTGCAAGCTTTGAAAAATCCTATCAAAGAAGGTGCTCCTATTCAAGATGTCCACGATTCTATTGAAAATTCTAATGCTCACTCTGAAGATGCTGATATCCTTGGTTGTCATATAGATGCTAATGAACTTATTGATTATCCTTTTGCGTCTTCTACTTCCATCCTCGGACCTTTTCCACCAATACTAAAAGCTTCACATCTACCTTCCATCTTGGGTTCTTATGTCCCTTCACTTTCCCCTCCTAACTCTCCTAATTTTCCATCCATCTTGGGTCCCTACGTCTCTCCATCTCCTATCTTTCCTCAAGATCAACATAGATTCATACCCTTGAATCCATTTCATCCACCCACCCATCTAAACTAGTCATATCCTCCTTCCACAAGTCCCAAGTCTTTTGGAAGTAACTTGAATGTTCAATACAAGAAAAAGAAGCAATACAAAAATCCATCAAAAAAAGAAGATCACTATGTCTCCTCTAAACGACATGGACACATAAAGTCAACAGAGATATCTAAGAAAAAAACTACAAGACAAGTATGGGTTCCAAAATCCATCATTGAAGATATTCTCTCTAAATTACCAAAAGGAAATAAAAAACCTACGGCTATATGGATTCAAAAGTCTCTCTTGAAAGAGTCTAGTGTTGAGCAAAAAGTTAAGTTGACATTCAAGCTTCCAAAGACTTCCACTTCATCTTCTTCCAAAAGCATTCCTCCATTCCATGCGCCTAAACCACAACCTCTGCTATCCATTCACCATATTCCTTCACGTATTCTTTCATTCACTATTCCTCCATCCTCTCACCACCCTTCAAGGTATGTATTGACGTTGATCTTGCCTTCCTTTCCACCTACCTTTTTACAATCCTTCCATGCATTATCCTTTTACCTTCTATCATTTTTTCTCATTTTTCTATTCCTCCTATCTTCCAACCTCACTTGCTTTACATAAAACCTTATCCTCCATTTTCTCTTCCATCTCCCTCTCCCTATCAGCATCTTTGAGCATATCATTTTGAATCCTTGGCATATCATGGTTTATCCTTTCAAGGAGCATTATCTAAAAAGCTTGCCTTCTTCCAAAAAAAAAATTTAAAAAAAATAAAATTGAAAATGTGCCTTGGTGAAAACCTGAAAACAGGCACCTTGGTAGCAAAAGTAAAGAGAAATAAATTCGTCCTATGGTGAAAACCACTCCCTTGTGGCACCTTGGATAAGTACCGTGATGAAAACCTGGCAATCAGGCATCATGCGTAGTTCTTCTACATATTTCATCCATTCCATCTTCTCTCTTTGATCTTGACAAGGTTGATCTATACATGAACATTTGGCTATTTTGTGAGTTGTCTGATGATGATCTTGCTTTTATTCCCTTCTTGTTTAGCCTTCATGTCTATCTTTCTCCATTCATTATAACCTTTCGCTATCCTTTTCCCCTTTGGTTTGATCTAATAAAAGAAAGAGTAAAACACAGTGCTATGAAGCCTCTTGACATGTCTACTCCTTTGGACTGCATCCTTTCCTGCTCTGGCATTACACTTTTGTGACTTATCCTATGCTAGCCTTTCATTGCTTGTCTAAATGCGCTTTACATGACAATTTTTCCCTAGCTTGGGTATTCTTGAGGATTTTTCCCTTGAGGATTTCTTCTCTTCATTATCCTTCATTCTCTTGTCTTCCATCTCTTCCACCAGCTTGCCAATGCCTCTTGTTCTCCACCTTGCTAGACATTGGGACTGCACGATATGATCTTTCTTGGGAGTTTGCAATGGAAAAAGATGCTATCAAATATACCAAGTATCAAAAAAAGTATCACAACTAGTATCAAAACAAGCATCAGAACCAGTATCAGAACTATTATCAGAACCAATATCAGAACAAGTATCAAAACCAGTATTAGAACTATTATCAGAACCAATTTATCAGAACAAGTATCAGAACTAGTATCAGAACCAGCTCTCTGGGCCTACAGAACAAGTATCAGAACAAGTATCAGAACCAGTATCAGAACTAGTATCAGAATCAGTATCAGAACAAGTATCAGAATGCCTATAGGGGCTACACCTTTCACTTTAGTTTATGGGTATGAAGCGGTACTGCCTATTAAGGTTGAAATCTCATCACTAAGAATCAGAATGTATGGTCTAGTAACTGATGATGACTACAGAGTGTCTAGGTCCCAAGAACTTGAATTACTAGATGAGCGCAGACAAGTAGCATATGATCATCTCAGAGTATATCAGAAGAGAATGTCTAGAGGCTACAACAAGAAAGTCAGACACAGAGAATTTCAGGTTGGCGATCTAGTCTTGAGAGAGAATCCAAAAAATCAATCCCATCGAGAACGCAAGGGGAAGTTCGAACCCAATTGGCTAGGTCCCTTTGTTATCACTGCTACTTTTGGCTCTGGTGCCTATCAACTCTCAACGACTGAAGGAGAACAGCTCCGAGAACTAATCAACGTTCTCCATCTGAAGAAATTCTACGCCTAAGGCATTCAGTGCTTGGTAAATGTCCTGAAAAAATCTTAAAAATCAGAAAAAATCCTGAAAAAATGAACATCTTGGTGAAAACCTAGCAATAGGCGCCTTGATGATTCACAAAAAAAAATGAAAAAATATCCAAAAATTCAAAAAAATTGAAAAAATGAAAAAAAAGAAAAAGTGCCTTGATGAAAACCTGGAAATAGGCGCCTTGGTAGCAAAAATAGAATCTTTGCCAAGATGGTGAAAACCCAGCAAACAGGCGCCACTTGTTCCAAATGCTCCATCTATCAGCACAATCTTGGTCTTTCCCAGCTTTCAGTCTTGCTTTAGTTTGTACATATCTCTCGGTTTGTTTATGCATTTCCAGTTTTCAATAAGTCGGTTTGTACACCAATCAGCTTGAGCGTCTGTATCCTATCAATGTTCAAACTTGGGGGCAATCAATGTTATATCCTATGACCTCTAATGTATCTTAGACGTGTCCTATTCAGTTAGAATCCTTTAAAGCTTCATGTGAGTCAGTTAGTCAGTCTCATCTCCAGAAAAGATTTTGCATCTACAACAACGTAATCAAACATCAAAACTCAACTAAAAACAATCTATGCTTTTTACATGCTTTTATCTCCTTGTATGCTTACTGATTCGCATTGAGATTTTTGCATATTGTGTCCCTTCGAGCTCTTCGATGATGTCCTTTATAAGATTTAGAGAGTGATGACTGGGGGCATAATCTTTTCTTTGTCTTCTACTTGTATGTGAAAATCTAACAACTTTGGAAATTCCGGATTGAAATGGTGTCCGACTATAAGAGCCTCTATCTTGAATTGGATGGCCATGCGTACCTCGACCATTGATACTTGGAAAATTCAAAGAACGTTTGATCTAACTATTATCTTTTTGAGTAAGTTCTTTCTCCTACTGTGGAACGCAATCTTGCCTAAGGATGTGAATGATAAAGGTTCACTACGGGTAATTCACATTGGATTTAGAATGATCTCTTGACTGTTTGATGTGTTTGCAATGCAAGACATACTCAGGTCATCATGACGTTTATGTTTTGATGCTTGTACAAATTGCTATATCAAAATAGACATCATATTCAGGTCATCCTGGCGTTTGTGCCTTGGTGCTTATATCTGATCCAACATTCTGAAAACAAATCAATATTCATATGTCCATGGTTGTATAACCAGTGGGTGTTGTATTGATTCTTGCGCATACAAATTGATATTCATATGTCTATGGTTTCATGGCTAGTGGGCATTGTATTGATTTATCCAGTTACCTAAAAGTTCAATGATGATAACAAATTGACACATGATCAGTGACTAGGTCCTAGGTCTTAGGTTGCATTTCATTTTGCATGTCTCATTTCATTTTGCATGTCTCATTGCATTTTGCATGTTTGCATGATCTCACAATGGTTAAACGAACTTCAATGCTTAAACAATTTTTCATATCAATTCTTCAAATCTAACAAGAGCTGAATCTCACACGAAGGTTCCTCCAATGAAGCATCAAGTAGAATCTTTTTTCAGGATCAAAATTCAAATATGAGATCATTCATATTATTAATTGCTTGCATATCCGACCTTCTATCATCACAGAAATCCATAATTCAACTTAACTGATTAGCTTTCATCAAACTATCAAAAATTCAACTTGGTCAACCATGGTCAACTCATGGTCAAACCTAGTCAACTTTGGTCTCTAGGACCTCTAAACGATGCAGAATGCGCTCTTGAACGTGTTTAACCACTTTTCCAATCAATTAACATGCTTCTAAACTCTCAACGCTGACTTTTCTTGTCAGATTTCAATTTTAATCCCGAAGGGGGAATGGTATTGCACATCAATTCAAAGTTTGTAAATCAAAATTCTATCGATCAAGTCTATCAATATCTTTCATCAATGATCAAGACAAACAATCATGTCTAGTTACTGATTCATCAAAAGTCCTCATCGCTCGGCGCAAATCTATCATCACTTGGGGCATATCAGATTTGTCGATCCATATCAATCTCGTATTCTCCTAATCTTGTAAACTGTATCAGTTTTTGCAACCATCGGATCATAGTGTTCTTTCCTTAGTTCTTCGGCAACTAAAGGATTCAGATGTGATACCTGCTAGTTCTGCTAAGACAATCGAGTCTAGAACGGGTCACTCACTTCTTATCAATCCTAAGGTTCAGAATCAGGTATTTTGACACTTTTTCGCAATCATCGGTTCATCGCTGCTACAGTGAACATTATCTCTGGTCATTCAAAACCTCCTATCTCAATATCTTTCAATCGGTTTCTATCTTGAGATCGGTTTATCTTTTGAATCAGTTTCATATCTCTATCAAACACAGACTGTCTTTGAACCACTGCACTTCGCACAGTAATTCAAAGAGGGGCAAAATGTAATACCCCAAAAATGGGCTATAAGTTCATTAACCTCCTACATCGACAAATCGAACGAAATCAACATCAAAGTCCTAATCTAAGGCACATCTAAACATCATCGAATCATAATTGATTATCTTAAATTCTGCATCAGAGAATATTCCTAGTAATATTCCTAATTATCTTAATTATCTTTAATTTTATAATTATTTGGCAATAAATCACATTTATCCTAAAATTTGATTAATTAAATATTTTACATATTTAATTAATTAGATTTAATATTTGCCACTTAATTGTGTAATTAAATTTAATTCTATCTATTATTAATTATATTATTTAATTTTGACAATAAATCCAATATCCTATGAATAATTGATTAAATTTTTATTTAATTAATTAAAGCAAGTTGTCATTATTTAATAATATAGTTTTTAATAAAAGTTTGATAAAATAGTTAATTAACCCATAAATTAATTGTTATATTTTTAAAAGCAGTTAAGTTGGAAATAAATCACTTTATTATTAAATTAATTTATAAATAAAACATGCACAATCATAAAAGCAGACAACTATCAATTATCAATTAAAGCTAAACTCTATTTTGAGTTAAAACTTAGCTTTTGCATGTTTTTGTGAGTTAATTATCTTTTATTTAAAAATAACTCAAAAATCAACCTAAGTTATTTGAGTGATTTATGGCTTTTTCTCATGCACCTCCAAAGCCCTGGATTTCTATAAAAACAAGGCTCAGCTCTTCATAATTCATCTCTCAAATTTGCATCCAAGCATCTCATATTTTTGCACAATCACGCTGGAGAATTGGAATTGAAGAATCAAAGCTCTTGCAAATCGACATCTTTGTGAGATCAATCTTATTCTTGCATTCATATTGCATATCATTGTTAGATTAGCATTGCATATTAATTTTCAATAGCATTCATAGCATATCAATTTCATCTAGCATAGATTCATATCAAGTTTTTATCATTCTTATTACATAAAAAATCCAAAAAAAATAGATTAATTGCATTCAATTCATATCTAGATCAATTGCATTCAAATCTTTCGTTTAGGTATCGTCTAGGTCACTGATCTCAATAACAATCTGAGAACATTAATCTTGCACCTACTAGAAGGCAGTAAATCACTTGGTTAAATTAGATTTCAATTTTTGCATGATTCGATTATAGCTAACCTCTAATGTTTTACTGAGTGTTGTGTTTACAGATCAGGTACAATTTTCACACACACACAGGTAGGTAGGTGTTTCTTTCCAAAGGACAGAAAAACGTGTTCATGTTCATTTAGCTTTATGCACCATTGAGTTTATGTTGAAGGCTACAAAGGCATGACGCTTTTGCCATCTTATCAGAATTTCCCTAGCAATACAAGGTAAATGCCTTTACCGCTCTTAGAAAACTCAAGAACCAACTATAAGGCTTGGAAGTAATCACTTGTTCAGTGCGTACCCTCAACAGCATTGTAAACCATTCAGAATATCTAGATTTTTTGAATGATCTAAATGTCATACCCTATAATAAGAATATGCAATACTACTGTTATCAATTCTCAACATTAACCACTCCTGTTCTCTGGATCACAAATACAAGCACTCTTTTCCCTTTACACATTTCTTCAATATGATGAGAATATAACCTGTATAACAAGTAGTCATAATTAATGCGGTGTTCTAACTAAATGTGTGACTTATACATGCAGATCCTACGGATTAAAATAATAGGCATAATGTGAATTTCCCCAAGATAGAGGCTATTTTGTCACTCTTACTTTGGGAGATACTTTCCTCCCCCATTTTTTGAAATCCATGAGAAAGTTCAAATTTCTAGTGGTATTCAATTGGGGTACAAAGAAGGCAACAAAGGAAATCATATGTAGAGGAAAATTGAAAGAAAATAAAACAACCTCAACTCTACTCCCTCAATTTCTTGAGTTGTCCTATTCCCTTTAAAAACCATATGAAGTTTTCACACCATATGCAGAAAATTTTCTGATGGTTTACATCACTGCTCTAAGAAAATTTCAGTATGCAATGGCTCGAAAGAACTTCCAAAGGAAATAAGACAACTCGAGAATTTGATGGAGTTTGATATGAGAGAGTATTCTCAATTAACATGAAGCTTGTACGTGTAGAGAAAATTAGCAAGCAGTGGTTGCTGCCCAGGAAAGTTTCTATTCCAAATCTTAAGTTAAAATTGTGTAAATGCACTTTCTTTTGAATCGACTTCTTTTCTTATATCATCCTGAAGCACAAGATCCAATCATCTTGACATTTTCATATCCATTCATACAAATTAATAGAAGGTCCTCCCTATTTTCATACTATGAATGTGACTAATTATTTTGGCAAGTTCAATGCAGTAGACATTCTTGTCTGGTGTGCATGTTCATGATTATTAGATGAATTCAAATGTACATTAGTTTTCACTATACTCAGTTGATGCAAGACTTGTTTACATACAGATTCTTTGTGGCTATGTGCAAATAGTGGGAGTCATTTTTTAAGTTTGGGGATGTTACACATTATAGGCGGATGGTTTTCTTTTGTGGGCGGAGGTCTTCTATTTAAGAGAAGTACAGATAGGAGTGGAAGGCAATGGAGGGCCTTCATGCTTCTGATTAATAGGCAGAGGTTTGAAGAAATGAAAAACTTTATTAGTTTGACTCTGTCTGCTGAAGTTGTTTTTGGCAGACTGTATGTGATGTTCTCTGCTGAGCACTGAACAGAGTACTTGTATTGTTGCTAGTTCATAAATTGTGTATCCCGAGCAAAGGAAATTAACTTTGTTGATGTGGTTTATAGTCACACACATTATATATATAATTCACAAATAATTTTAAATTTTATCTTTCTTGAAAGAAAATTAAACTTTGGAACGTAATTTAATTGTTAAGGCTACTAATGGTTTTCTAGAAATTAAGTGTGCTATTAGATTAGCCGGAAAACTAAACTAAAGTAGACAAAACAAGAAAACTCAAGTGAAGTAAATTTAGTATGCTATTGAAACTTGTTGTGCCTTTTCACAGCATGCCCCATTTTTCTTTCTGAAAAAATTAGAGCCTCACTCCCCCTGTTCCCCCTCTCTTCGATTAGTTTTAACTTGTCTTGTAGTATTGACAAATCCCATCGATCCCTTAATTCTTACAATTAGTTACATCAAGAGACAAATTTCATCATAAAGTAAAAGAGCGTCAGCAAATAAGCCTATGTTGCTTTAGAAGTGCATTCCCACAAAGCAATTACAAACCTAGGGTAATTAATAAAAGAAATTAATTTTCTTTGGAGAAAGATAACATTCTTTATGAATTTTATGTGTAATGTATGTGACTACAATCACATCAACAAAGTTAATCATCTCATAAAGCCCTTCAATCTTCTCATGGCCAAACTATATTTTCCTTATGTACAATTGCCACCCATCCTTCTCTATTAATCTAGCAATGAAGTTCTTTAAAAAATTAGCTTTATAATCAAATATATGGTAAAAATATAAAATTATACTTGCAGCCAAAATAGGAAAAATCAAAATTGCAATAAAAATTGTCAAGGATATTTCAGTTAACCTAAATGTAGTGGTAGTCAAT
Organism: Chamaecyparis obtusa; assembly: GCA_027943335.1. NCBI lineage: Eukaryota > Viridiplantae > Streptophyta > Pinopsida > Cupressales > Cupressaceae > Chamaecyparis > Chamaecyparis obtusa. The sequence goes on from BSBK01005248.1 coordinate 1,949,708, forward strand.
TGATCGATATTGGTATGGGCATTGTTGATTTGGTGGTCAACACCTCCTTGGGGACTCGTGACATGGCTTAACTGCCTCCTGTGGGTCAGGTTAAATATGGGGTTTGCATCAGGCATTGATAGTTTGAGCTTTTAGCACAAAGGCAAATGATTCCATCGATTGATATTAGAGCCTTGGGTCAAGGGTTCAAGTCTCCCTTCAATGGGTGTTGAAGGCTTAGTCGGTATTAAGGGGGAGATTGTTGACTCAATGGTCAACACCTCTTTGGGGATTCAAGACATGGCTTAACTGCCTCCATGGGTCAGGTTAAATCTAGTGTTTGCATCAGGCATTGATAGTTTGAACTTTTGGCGAAATAGCAAATGATTCTATCAAACATATCTTAACACCATCATGAAGGCTAGATAGAAACTGCATTGGACTTGGACCATTTCACTTGTAAATATTTATCCACTTTAAAAGGATATTAATTAGTGAATAAGGTGCTTGCTTTTTCCAAACACACTATAATTTAAGAAAACTCCATATTAAACTCATAAGATTTCCACTGTCCATGAATGGATAATGAGAAATGTTTCTGGATTCAACTATCTCAATTTTTGTATCAACATTTTGAATCACTCTCATCCTGATGATGGATCACAAAGTGTGATTTGAAATGTTGAGGGTGGTCCAGCTCAGGTTGTGAAAAGGTTCGACTACTGGTGCTGGATCGACTGCTAGTGTGGGGTATGAACCAACTAGCTCCGTTGCTGGACCCGGAACTGCTACCAAAGCTACTAGAATAGTAAGAGGTGCTAGATGAGGTGGTGGTGTTGCTTCAAAAGGATGCCTACTCGGGTGGAATCAGAAGCTCCCTCGATGGCTTGATCCCATCATTTACCGAGGGTAATGAAGGTGTGGGGCTATGCAAGGTGGTGGAACTACTAACTCCCACCCACCCTGGCTTCTATGGCCCCTACTATTATAAAGGGGCTGATGTTGCCCTTGAAAGAGGTAGATGCCCCCTACCCCTACTAATCAGTAGAACCTAGAAACATTTCTTGTTATAACTCCATATGTTTAAAGCACAAAACAATGCAATCTATGGCTAGGAACAATGATTTGTACTCTTCTTGGAGATTTTAATATTCCACAATGCTTAACTAAATATAACTTATTCAAATCTTTCTTTGGGATCCACTATTATCAATTCTTACTCTTAGATCCATTATTTTTTATTACCTATTCCTTTGCTTGAAAATTCAAATAGTTATTTGCATTAAATGAACTATTTTGTAATCTCCTATAAAACTAGATTATGAAAAGATTATAACTATATATTATGGGTGATTGCAACATGAGAAATTAATTAATGGTGTAATCATTCATACATGCTTCTTGTTATAATCATTTAGGATATTGACAGATTGGACAAGAGAGTTGTGTGAGTCTAATCAAGAGATGAGATGCTATGGTTATCTAGTATTTACTCATGCCTCCTAAAAATACTAATATGGTTCTATAGTATTCCTCTACCTCATTGGAAATCTTCAATCCTATATTGAAAGCCACTGTCACATTTAACTCAACTTTCCAATGCCTAGCCGCTTCATGAAGTGTTTGTTTAGCAAATTGGTTTGTGCATATCATGTCCAAGCATCCTCCTTCAACCTTTGATTAATGTGGCATAGGGAATGCCATACAACCATAATGGCATTGTTGTACCCCTTCCTTACACCATATCTGGTTAATGTGAATAGCGGGAATTGTCCAACCCATCATGCCCCTATCTTGTCCTTTCATTATTTTATTTTTAATACTTTTTCCACACCTGCATTATCCAACATGGATGTACTAATGGGGAAGTTATGAAATAGTAATTTAGAAAAAAACCTAAATTTAAAATTATTAGAGTATATTGTATGGATTTTTTTACTTTCTAGAGGTAATAGGATAAAAATGAGAGGATGTTATTTTGTTTGATTAATGCTTAAGAGTGTTAATAAAAGTTTTCACGAATAATTTTGAGTCTAACCTTCACTCTATTCAGATTGTGAAGGTATTTCTCCATATTATACTCATAGATTTTAGTACAAATAGAACAACCTATTTCGTTAGTTTATATGACATTTCATGGAAGCGCTTTGTATAGACCCTTGAGTTAAGAAGTGATGTCTTGAGATCCTTATAAGTTCTATTAGTTTGGGGCATAGAGTCAATGTCATTTTGTATACAAGTTCAAGTTAAATTCAAGAATATAATTTTTAATTCTAAAGTGTACTATTTATACATAGCTTAAGCTTATCTCCTACAAGATTTAAACTTGTGACTTCTTTTCAAAAGTACCAATTTTCTACCATTAAACCAATTGATGAAACTACTCGACATTAAGAAAAAATGAGTCAATGCTAAACCACCAAGCTAGGGTTAATTGGCAGTGTGGACAAGTCCTCCACATTTACATACCCCGAGATACCAGCTTTAGTCAAAACAAAGAACTGTATTGGGACAAAGAATACATTCGTTATGCATGTAAAAACTAGTTAAGAATGTTTATTGAACTGAACTAGCCAAACAATTGAACTAAAAATATAGAGTAGCTTATATTGATTTGTGCTAGTAAATATAAAAATGTATTAAAATTTTTATAAGAATGTTAAGATCCCTGGATCTTGTTTTTTCCTTCATAACAAGAGATGTAAGAGAAGTCAATCATCAAGCCAGTCCAAACTAAACTGTGCTTCCATGGTTTCAACTTTAAGCTTCGAAATAGAAATGTTCTTGGCTCGCAACCACTGATTCCCAATCTTCTCATCACAAGTGACAAGCTTCAGGGAACTTAGCTCACAAATAGCTGTAGGTAACCTCGTCAAACAGGAACACTCTCTCATATCAAGCTCCCTCAATTTCTTGAGTTGTCCTATTTCCTTTGGAAGCTCTTTCAGGCCCTCACATAGTGAAATGTCTAGATATTCCAACTGTGCAAGTTTTCCAATTGATGCAGGAAGCTCTTTTAGGCCTGGTAGTGCAGATAATCTTACCATTCTTAGATAGCTCATATTTCCAAAATCATGTGGTAAATTCTGAAGCAGGTGGCAGTTGGTAATAGACCACGACATAATGGAGGGCATATTGCAGACACTAGGGGGCAACTCATCCAAATCACTGTTGTGGTCCAAGTTAAAATCTTGGAGCTTTGTGAATGTGGATAGATTTCCAAATCCTTCACATAAGCTCAAAGATAGCTTCTCTAAATTCTGCAGTGCTTCGATGCTCTATTTTTCAAGGAGGGGTGAAATCAACCTCTCGAAGCAGATACTCTTGAGTTGAGTGAGTGAAGATAAAAGATCTAGACCTTTTATAGTTGCCCTCTTTGTACCATAGTTGAATACCATCAGAAATTTGAGTTTTTTCATGGATTTAAGAAACGGGGGAAGAAAGCAATCTGTTGAAGTAAAAAGTAACAATAGAGCCTCTGCTTCAGGGAAATCCATATCATACCAGTCATTTTCCTCCATAGAGCTTGGATGTTAAATTGCAAGGGAAATCCAATTAGATTGGACATTAATTGTAACTCCTATTTACAATGTTCAATTCTCATCACATTGAAGTTGAATCTAGGAATGAACATATATAAGGGAAAAGAGTACTTATGTTTGTGATGGAGACAAGAAGAGCTATTGATGTTACATAGAAAAAGTTGAGACTTTCATGTAAATCTTGTTCTATGCAGAAAACCATGCTTGAAATTCTATACTATTCTATAATTTGACATCAAAGATGAATATTAGAAATAATGGTTATTTTTTCAAAGAAATGTTTTTGATCAAAATGAATGTGCAAGACATTTTCAGTAAACTCACCATGAGAATAGAAAGAATTTGGGTATCAAATGCTCTATTATTAAGAAAATCTTGTTTCACCAACAAACTACAGTCCTTCCCTGTTATGACCCACCTCTTACTATGCACTATATTCTCTTGTTGTCCCAAATCCAAAGCCATATTTCTCAGTATATTATGTTGAGAAAAGTATAGCTTTGCAGCATTTTCATATGAGATAGATGCACTCCCTCTGTTAAGGCCAAGCATGTCAGGTTAGTGTTGGAAAACATGATTGCAAGAAGTCTAATATATAAAAGGAAAGACAATTACCTTTGATTGCTAGTTAAATTTAACAAATTTTTGCTTGCAAATTCTGATAAGATGTCAAAAGCATCATGTCTTTGTAGCTTCCGAACATAAATCCAAATATCCAATAGTGCATCAACACAGATTTTCCTGTTCTTTGGAAATAATCCCAAGTCTAAGAAACATTCCTTGGCTACATCATCGAAGGAGTCAATACTGGTTTGCAGCAATGTAAATAGCTCTTTTCTATGATAATCTGATATGTATTCTCGTTCAGAAATCTTCTTTGCCCTCTTCGAAACCTCATCCAGTTCCCCATGCATAGAACTTCCAATCATCTTTAGAGCAAGAGGCAGACCATCACATTCTATTTGCACCTGCGATTCATAAAATGTAATGAAAATTTAGAAGTGAACCTTGTAGGACAAACTAATTCTAATATATATATTTATATATAACTCACAAAACAACAATTATTTCAGCTAAATCCGTACCTCCTTTATTAGATTCATGTCTACATCGCTTGGAATTGATTTCTGTCCAAAAGCCCAGAAGCAGAAAAGAGACAGAGCATCCTCTGTGCCCAATAATGGTAATTGATAGAGTTGTGAAGAGGGAGTTTGCAGATGATGGACTTGTCTCTGGTGGTTATGAGAGTCTTGTATGCCGGACCTTCAAATAGTAATTCTTTTAAATTTTCAGTAGACCAAACATCATCCAAAATAACTAGAGTGGGCTTGGATTGCTTCGAAAGCAACTTCTGCAGATTTGTGTGTGCCTCTTCCACATCCTGAAACTCTTGTATTCTTCTCTTAGCTATTTTTTCCCAAATAGTTTCTAATATTCCTTTTAGGTTTGGGGATTGTGAAACCGTGATAAAAATCACATTATTGTCAAAATAACCTAGATTCCATGAAAAATAAGTGTATTTTAGGCTAAATATCTAAGCATGCATGAAAAGATGTCCTTAAACCTGAACTAGTGTAGGATAGCACTTCCAGTGATATAAAATGGATTCTATATGCAAGTAATTAAGCAAACAAGAAACTTCAAAAAGACCAGAAATTCAAAATAAACTGGCATTTTTAGATAAATGATTAAAACATTCAGAAAAATATGAACAAAATTTACAGGGGATATCACCTTTAATTTGGAGATCATTGCATAGAGCCAATGCGAGAGTAGTCTTCCCACCACCTCCCATGCAATGAACGCCAACGACCGACACCTCATTTTGGAACAAAATCCTCTTCAGATCCCAAATACATTTCTCCAACCCCACGTAGAATTGAGACTTTGCAAGAACATGATCATTATGAGAGTACGTGGAATCATTCACCATTTTAGAAGTATAAATAAAATCAGAATCTGATTGTTGAAACTCTAATCAGACTAGCAAACGCTTAATTTCGCTCCAGTATGAAGCTTACTGCTAACTGATTTCCTGTCTCTACAAAGTTATTGATCATACATGACTTCTTTATATAAGATATTGAAGCGGTCATAAACCGTGTCGCTTTTTATTAAAGCGGCGTCAAAGTGTCTGTGTTCAAATTTGGCAGCTTTGCTTGCTTGCTTCGATGAGAAGTCTTGTAAAATTATAATCAAGGATGCAAAATCTAAATTGAATCCATGTCCACCTCCATGTGAGATCTTAATTATAATAAAAATGCGGAATCATAAATTGAACCCCAAACTCAGTCCAAATTCGTGATTAAAAGTGCATGAATAATTTTTAATCGATTGCTGAATGCTGATCAATTATCATAAGACATTGCAAGACCATTCATCGTATTCTGGTCTGACACTGTTCCAAGAAACTGTTCCTAACTTTTGTTTTCATCTTGAATCGTTGACCGGCAAGAACAGAGATCAAAACCCTAGACTGATTTTAGTCATTGTTTTACTTCGTTCGTCTGGAGACTACTTTCCATTCGGAATAGTGATTCAAGTTTGTTTAAACCTGGACCAGATGCATTTCATATGGCATTTGATCTGCTAGAAGCATACTTGAAGCAGGGTACCGAATTTGAACCTATTATCTCTGTTCACGTCAAAGCCGGTGGCTTTGCAGCATAATTGAAGCTTTCGTTCATCAGCAACCCTGTACAAAGTATGCATAATTGAAGTTAATATTTTGTTTTAAAGAAAATATTAACTCCTTTAAAGCTACTACACTAGATTCACACTGAACATTAAATCAACAATTGAGATTAAATTATGATTTTTACATTATAATTTTACAAGGCTTTTCTCTGATAATTGAACCAACCGCCTGAAGAATGAAAGTGAGCTTCGTGAAAGCTCGGATGGAACTTGAACCCAAGAAAACCCACCAAATTTGAGCACAGGAAATTTCATGCCAATTCAATTAAAATCGACACGCTTTATGGCCGCCTGAATTTCTTATATAAGGAAGACATGCACAATCAATAGCTTTGCAAAGACAGGAAATAAAGTAGCAGTAAGTTTCAAATTGGAAATAAAGTGACCGTTTGTAAGAGTTTCAAAACATTGGTTTCGGATTTTGTTTACAGTTCTAAAATGGTGAACGATTCTACGTACTCTCATAATGATCATGTTCCTGCAAAGTCTCAGATAACTGGCACAGAGGATGCTCTGTCTCTTTTCTGCTTCTGGGCTTTTGGACAGACATCAATTTCAAGCGATGTAGATATAAATCTAATAAAGGAGGTATGGATTTATCTGAAATAATTGTTGTTTCGTTAGCCATTTATATGTGATTGTTGTCCTGCAAGATCCGCTTTTGAATTTTCTTTACATTTTATTAATTACAGGTGCAAGCAGAACGTGGTGGTCTACCACTTGTTCTAAAGATGATTGGAAGTTCGATGCACGGGGAAGTGGACGAGGTTTGGAAGAGGGAAAAGAAGATTTCTGAAGGAGAATGCATATCAGATTATCACAAGAAAGAGTTGCTTAGATTGTTGCAGACTAGTATTGATTCCTTAGATGATGTCGCCAAGGAATGTTTCTTAGACTTGGGGTTATTTCCAAGGGACAGGAAAATCTGTGTTGATGCACTGTTGGACATTTGGGTGTATGTTCGGAAGCTCAAAAGACATGATGCTTTTGACATCTTATCAGAACTCGCAAGCAATAACTTGCTAAATTTAACAAGCAATCATAGGTAAGTGTTTTTTTCCATTTATACATTAGATTTCTTGTAATCATGTTTTCCAACACTAACCTGACATGCTTGGCTTTAACAGAAGCAGTGCATCAATCTCATATGGAAATGCTTCGGAGTTGTACTTTTCTCAGCATAATGTACTGAGAAATTTGGCCTTGTATTTGGGACACCGAGACAATATAGGTCAAAGTAAGAGGTTGGTCATATCAAGGAAGGATTCTGGTTTGTTTGCGAAAGGGGAGTTTCTTAATGATGGAGCATTTGATACCCAAATTCTCTCCATTCTCACTGGTGAGTTTACTGTAAAACTCTTACACACATGCATTTTGGTTGGAAACATTTCTTTGAAAGAATAACCATTATTTTTAATGTTCATCTTTGATGTCAAACTGTAAAATAGAATTGAATTGCAAGCATGATTTTCTGCATAGAATAAAATTTACATCAAGTCTTCATGTTTTCTGTGTGTAACATCAATAGCTCTTCTTGCCTCCATCGCAAACATAAGCACTCTTTCCCTTACATATTTTCTTTTCTGGATCCCACTTCAATATGATAAGAATTTAACATATTTAACTAGTAGTTATAATTAATGCCAAATCTAATTGGATTTCCTTTTCAATTTATACATGCAGGCCCAAAGGAGGAAAATCACTGGCATGATATGGCTTTCCCTGAAATAGAGGCTCTACTGTTATTCTTTACTTCAATAGATTTCATTCTTCCCCCATTTCTGAAATCGATGAAAAAACTAAAATTTCTTATGATATCCAATTGCAGTTCTAAGAAGGCTACAGTGAAAGGTCTAGATGTTTTATCTTCACTCACTCAACTCAAGAACGTCTGCTTGGAGAGGGTGATTTCACCCTTTGGTGAAAAATAGGGCATTGAAGCTCTGCAGAACATGGAGAAGCTATCTTTGAGCTTATGTGAAGGATTTGGGAATGTATCCACATTCACAAAGCTCCAAGATTTTAACCTTGACCACAGCAGTGATTTGGAGGAGTTGCCCCTTGAAATCTGCAATATGACTGTCATTCTATCTTGCTCTATTGCCAACTTCCATCTACTTCAAAAGTTACCAGATGACTTTGGAAATATGAGCTATCTAAGAATGCTAAGATTATCTGCATTACCAGGCCTGAAAAGCTTCCTGCATCAATTGGAAAACTTGGACAGTTGGAATTTCTAGACATTTCAGTCTGCGAGGGTTTGAAAGAACTTCCAAAGGAAATAGGACAACTAAAGAAGTTGAAGGAAATTGATATGAGAGAGTGTTCTCTTTTGACAAGGTTACCTTCAACTGTTTGTGAACTAAGTTCACTAAAGCTTGTAACTTGTGATGAGAAGATTGGGAATCAGTGGTTGCGAGCAAAGAACATTTCTATTCCAGAGCTTATAGTTGAAATTGAGGAAGCGCATTTCAGTTTGGATTGGCTTGATGATTGACTTCTTTCCATTACTCATCCGGAAGCAAAAACAAGATCCAAGGATCTTAATGTTCTTGTAAAATTTTCCCTACATATTTAAATTTACTAGCACAAATCAATATAAGATTCCCTGTAGTTTCAGCCTCTGATTATGATGAAATTTTTGGCAAGTTTGGTGCAATAGACAGTCTTAATTGGTTTGTACGTGCATAATGAACACATTCTCTGTCCCAAGACAGTTCTTTGTTTTGTATAATGTGTGAGAGTCTTCACTGTAGTTAACTTTGGCTCGGTGGTTTAGACTCCACTGATTCTCTCTCAAAGCAGATTAGTTTAATTCAAATGCACGTAAGTTTTCAATCCTTGGGACCATGTTGTAACTTGTACGTACAATTTTGTACAATTTAGAATTATAATTACCTTCTTTTATTTGCCTGTTGGAAGAGCTTGAGCTAGTAGGAAGGGTGATATTGGCTCCATACCCCCAAACTTCTAAAAAAATTTGCAGACAGACAATTGATTTGCAAGATAAACCAGCCATAAATTTTGTGGAGAAAATAACCAATTAAGTAGGCATATGATCATTCTCAATAAAATAAACTGTTGTATTTTTACCATAGAGTGTGGACATTTATCATCGAAGTGGTAATAAATCTGCGTTTGTACCGCTTGCTCACCACTACGCCCTATATCTGCATCTAATCAATCACGGTTCAAGTTCTATTTAAAGAACAAAATTAAGGGAAACTTAGAGACCAACAAATACCTTCAAAGGATTTTTCGGGAGTTACATGGAGGAAGTAACTTCTCTCATCTTTGAAGCTAGTTGTTGAAGATCAAGATTCAATTTTTCTTCATCATCTTTCTTTTGGGTATTTATGATCAAGTTAGTGTTATTCCTTTGACAAGGCTTTACTATTTTCTCAAGGTCTCTTTGGTTTTCTTGCTAGTTATATTGTTTTAGTTTCTATTTCTTTAGTCTTATGATGTTCTTATGTTGTTCTTGTCTAGTTCTCATACAAGGTTTTAGGACCCTTGCAAAACCCTTTTCTAGTTCCTAGCTCCAATTAAATCACTTATTTAATTAAAAAAATTAAATACCTTTCAATCTCAAATTACTTAATTATTTATTTAATAAATAAAAAAAATTCAATCTCAAAGTACTTAATTAAAAATAAATATATTTCAATTTCAATAGTGATGAAGGTTGAATTCTAAGTTATTTTTGAAAATTTGTATTAATACTCTTAAACATTAATGAAGCAATGCTATCTCCCAAAAAACTTTAAAAATATCCATACAGAAATTATATTTAAAATAATTACTCTCTCATCATCATATTGCTTCCCAAAAACCTTAAAAAATATCTATACAACATTATATATATATTTATGTATAATAATACTTCTTATTATTTACATTGTTCCTTGGTTCTCACTTAACCTTTAATTAAATTGCATGAAAATAATTACATTGCATGGATATTGGCATCTTTACATATAACATGATGAGAAAACATACATGAAAATTATATGTTGTCATTTAACTAAGTAGTTTCAAGTAAGAGGTATCAATTCATCAAAGACTTGAGTAAGGACCAAACTTATTTAATCACATTTTCAAAGAATTTGAAACTTCCTAAATGGTATATTTAAGAAATAATACCACCATTGTCATTAATTACACTAAGCCAGTTAACTTATAAATATTCATTATTAAAAATATTTGCAAACATGTAACTCTTAAAATACTATGAAATAAAAGTAATAATCCCTATACCATATTTTTATGTGCTAGCATATATATAATATAGGATGTACTATAGAGTTTCTATTAAAACCTTAAAAAATTAAGCATTAACAAATGCAAACAACCCAATGTCAACTTCCATGATATAATATTTTACAACAACGTGCAAGCTATGCAAGTGACATCCAGTAAGATTCACTTTATATATACCACTCAAGTAATCTATAAGAAGGAAATACATCACTATGTACATTTCAAGTATATTGCAACAATATGAAAGTGTCGAAAGTAGATATCTAATACCCAATGAAGACAACAACATTACATACCCAAGATATACAAGAGGTCAAAATACAACTCTCGTGCATTATAAAAACACAATTGGTTCTTAAGCAATCACACGTATACAAGTGGTTCAAAACTAATGCATGCCATGTCAATAATACCCAAAGAATTTCATGCTTTTTTTTGCATGTTATTCCTCCAATCTCCTATGTTCCTATTACTAATCAAAGAAGATTTTGAACCCATCATTAGAATGTCCCTTTCCTCCTTGTCCATCAATCAAGGTGAAGAACCATCCATAATCCAAAGGTGTGGTTAAAAACTATACCACTGATTGTTTTATTTAATCTATTCCTCTATCAACAAAAGTCATACACAAAAAACATAGATTTGAAAGAAAAAACTAATTTATACAAAGAGAGTATGAGCTTGTGTAAAGGATGTGTGATCAGTGCAAAGTTAACCTATTCGGAATAGGCGTAGACATCCAAACATTAGTTAAAATATATCTAACAGCATATTCCTAAGCATTAAATAGAAAACATTCGCAAAGACACTCAGATAGAACTAAAATGGGAGCACCCTGTCACCGTTTGATTTGTTCTCGCTTTAGGGATGTGGGTGTGCTCTCGAATCACATGGAGCATATCCCTAATGATGATTAGGGGGGATTGGGATCATTCAAGGACCATAGATACTCTATATTGGCACAGAATCGGGTATAGAAGACTTGATTTGCCCCTAGAGCCCAAGGAACCAAATGAAGCTAAGATGTAGATTAAGCTACATGATGCTTATGCTAAGATTGTTTTTAACCAAATAGAGATGTGATATGATGCTATATGCTATGAAAAATAATGAAATAAACTATGTTTAATCCATTATGCTAAGCTAAGACGTGTTAGAAAGCTTGAAAAATAATAAAATCTAACAATTGTGCTAAAAGCTTAAGATGATCTAGATGCAAACTGCCATAATAACAACACATAAATGATATGAACTAAGCTAATACTTTTCTCTTGGAAGGAGGAGTATTCATAGGATTTTTGGAAGGGTTTGGGTTAGGAAGTGGAGTTAGGGTCAGGGGTAAGGTCTGGGGTAGAGTTTGAGGTAAGGTTTGGTATATGGTAAGGTTTGACCTTGGGTTAGGGTTGCTCACACATGTGTGAGCAACACTAGGGAAGTGTGCAAAGGGAAAAAGTGTGGAAGAAGAGACATGGGTCTCTTTATGAGGCTGTAAGAGGCCTTAAAGAGTGTGTAAGAGGCTTTAATGAGTGTGTAAGGCTCATTAAGGGAAGGGTTGGACCAAATGTCAACAAGACTTGGATTAGGCTAAGAAATGTAGGAAACATCTCCTAAATAGGTTTAGGAAAGGTTTAGGGAAGTTTAGGAAATATTGGAATGGTTTCAAAAAGGCTAGAAGATTCTAGGGTTTTAGGGATTTTAAATAAATATTAAATTTATTTAAAGGGAATGTGACTTTATTTATCAATTAATGATTAATAAATAAGAGGAAAATCATTCAAATTTGATATAAATTATTTGGGAAGGGATTCTTTAATTAAATGTGTTTAATTAAAATAGGATGATTTAATGACATAAAAAATAAATTAATTAAATAATTAATTAATTAATTAATGATGATGTCATCAGGAATTTTCAAAAAATAAAAATACTTTTATTTTCTAAAGGATTTTAGGTGTCTACATTTCGCCCCTCTTTGATGCGATGCCGCAAGTGGCGTGGCATCAAAGATAAGAAAATAAGATGCCCCAAGCTAGAATTGAGGATAAGAGGTTGTGCCCCCTTGAGAAAATAACACAAAGAGGAAACTTTGTGGAATTTTCTCAAAAAGAACACAGAAGGGAAATGAGGAGGGAGGGGGAATAAATAGCCAAACTTCCAAGAGCAAAGATGCATGAGTGCCATATGATGTGAAATGTAGGATGAAGCTATATGCAAGATGCAGGATGCAAGATTAATCTATATGCTGTTGGATGGGGGATTTAGGGAGCTCCATGCTTTAATGGATATTTTTGAGAGCACAACCTAGTTTGATATAGCAACATTAGAGACCTGCCAAGGATACTAGGATCACAAGGCCTTGTCTCCAGCGTTGCATAGGACTGACACAAAAAGATAAGCACACAAAGGGTTTCCCCAGCATCACACATGAAACCCGGAGGAGGCATGGCTGAAACGATGCCGGAGAAACCACAAACAAATGACTGACTCACAAGCAGAAGAAAAAGATCAAAAGACCTTGCCCCAAATTGTCCTCATTCGTAGCGCACCATGATATAAATGATCATGGTGACTTTGAGGAGAGGACAATGAGAAGCTGTAAAAGATTAACAAGACCCAAAGGGAAAAATCCAAGGTCGAAATGATAACTCCAAAAGATATCCTTTGCCAAGGAGAGAGGTTGATGGTTGGTGGGGGAGATTAGGTGGTGAAGGATACACCGTCATGGACCTAGTTTGATTTCTTAGGTCAAACAATACAGAAGGATACATCTGTGTGGACCTGTGTTGATGGGGAGAATGTCGTGTTGATGGGGAGAATGTTGTGTTGTTGATTGGAAAATGATGAAGTTCAAAGATAGTCAGGAAGCTGAGGATAGTCGACAATTGATGTTGCTGAAGTGCAAGGCTAGGTGGGACAAAATTTTTGATCAAATGTTGTTGCAGGACTGACAAGGATATGTACACCAAGACGACGATGATATGTACAAAGGACGGGGAGATATGCACAAGAGAGCTCAAAAGATAAGAAAAGATTCAAAGGAATAAATGAAATAACAAGTATCTCACAAAACCTTTTGCCATAGGTAGGATGATGGAGGATGATTGATTGGATCGATGGTGGGAAGAGTTGGTCTGAACATGAGGAAGGACACATAGTCATGGACCTGGTGTGATTGGTGGAAGATTGCAAAGTGTTGGGAACGAGTTGTTTCTTTCTGATATAGGATCAAAAAGGATTGGCTTGGATTTGTCAACCTAAGATAAATTGATGATCTTCGAAAGACAGGATTCTTGCTAGTGCATGCCAATCTCTTGCTCAAGATGATGAGGCCTACAAAGACAAGTACAGGATTCCCTAGACATAGTTTATGTCAAAGGGTAGCGCTAGTATTGATTTTTTATTAAGAATAAGGATTGAGTAGTTCAAAGGATATGGAATGAAGCTGATGGTGGATGACTGGATAAGGATTCCTATGACAAGAGATAGGTAAGATTCTCGAACCTCAAAAGGACCAAGGGATCATTGCTGAAGAACTAAGCTGGATAGGTCAAGACAACACAAGGGCTGACTGAATCAAAGGATGAGACCTAAAGACACATATGTACAAATGAGCTTAGGTGGAGACATAGCTGACGCTATGGTACAAGACTTAGGATAGAATATATAAAGGATCTAGGGATGAAGCTGAAGATGCAAATATATGCAAGATGATGCCCCAGCTGGGCTAGAAAGCCAAGATGGACTGATGGTGGATGATGTGTCCTAAAATGACACAGATTTGGGAAGGACGCATCCCAATGATGATGATCAGATTGAGATCAAGGCTTGCAACAAGACTAAGGATGTGATTGAATTGGTTGGCTTGATCTTGGATATTGGATTTTGGATAGCTAGAGGATATGGATAGGATTATCAGATGTTGGAAGATTGCTGGGAGCATTTAAGATATGGATGAATGGCATTGGATTGCATGGGGGTAGCCTATAGCTAGATACCAATGACAAGGGATGATACCACTTGATGGAAAGATGGAGGAAATTCTTGAGGGATTTTTGCAAGATGGAAATGCTGAAGGATTTGGATGGAAGAAAATGCTTTGGATTTGGATAGCGGATTTGCTTGAGGATTTGGATAGAGGATTTACTGAGGGATTTTGGATGGAGGAAATGCTTTGAATAAGTTTGGAGAAATGCTTTGGATTTGGATAAAAGAATTGCTGAGGGATTGGGATAGAGGATTTTTTGAAGGATTGGATAGAAGATTTGATGAGGATTTGGTGGAAGAATTGCTTGGAGACTTGGATGGAGGGACTGCTTAGGGTTACTGATAGATGATTGACTGGGAGATGTGACATGAAGATGGATGTTGAAAGGTGCCCAAAAGCACATATACCTAGTGGTCTCTATTTTTCTATCAAGATCCGAAGGAGGATGAAGGAGGTGAGAGAAAAATGGGATGGAGGAAATGATGGATAGGATGTGATAGAAGGGAATGGCCCCCAATTACAGAAAGGAACTGGGGGAGATTTACGCATGACACCTGTTTGCTAGGTTTTCACCATGGTACTTGTCCAAGGCGCTTTAATTGCCAAGTTTTCACCATTGAACGAATGTTTTTCTCTTTTCTTTTCTTTTTTGATATTTTTCTCTGATTTTTCCAATTTTTATGGATTTTTCTCAATTTTTCTATTGACTTTGTGCTAGTCTTCTGATTTGTTGCTTCCTTTCTGATTCTTTGATTTGTTGCTCACTTTCTGATTTGTCTGGATGTTGGTACAACTTTATTAGGATGGATGGATTATGTAAAGGTATGGATGGGATGGGGGAGATGGGAGATATGGTGGTAGAAAGTGTTTGGATGGAAGGATGGGAATTGATCATGATAGGGGGACATTGTTAGGACCAACATTGGTACATGTCATGAAGAAGGTGGCTGAAGTTGATGGGATGCGGAAGACCGATGTGGAAAGCACGAAGGATTTGTGCTAGGAGCTCTTGGGACATAGGGACCCAAAATAGATTTAGGAGATGGAGGAGAGGAATGAATAGCTGGGGGATTGGCTAATTTGGATGCCATTATGGATACTTCTCTTAGATGCATTACATCTTTTTGCTTTGGGATCCGCATCATCTTTGCTTTAGCTTTGGTGGGCCTTTGTATCCATTAGTATGCATCGGATTTTGCTTTTGCTTTGTTGGGCCTTTGCGGCCATGTAGTAGATTTTGCTTTTGCTTTGGTAGGCCTTTGTGGCCATTGGGATGATTTAGAGTTTTCTTTTTGCTTTGATGGGCCTATGTAGCCATTGGGATGCATTGGATTTTGCTTTAGTCAAGCATGTCGTTTAGGCTGGACATGAAAATCTTTGGAATTTTGTGGATATTTCCCTTTATGCACTCTTGACATGGCATTCGAATTGTGAGGAGCATTGGAAGGAATATGAGGAGATGTGCGGGATGGAGGAAATATGGATGAAGAGATGAAAGGAGATTGGCAGATAGGAGATATGGGCATGTGCCTTTGTTGATCCTGATTAGGGATGTTTGGATTTTGGATGAAGGATTGAGTAGGATAAGATGAGGGATGATATTTTGGGATGTAAGGGCCCAAAATGGATTTGGTATGTAAAGGATATGTGGTAGTAGATTTTGGGACATAGGGACCCAAAATGGATTTGTAGGATGAAGGAGGAATGTGATAGGTTGTTTTGGGTTGCAATGATGGAGGAGGAGGAATGACAATATATGCTTTGAAGGGGGGATGGAAAGATGTAGTGGTGTTTTTGGAAGGATGCTTGAATTTTTCTTTAGATGTACCAACATTTCTAGAGGAAGTGCCTTCTTCGGATGTGTGACCAATAGCACATGATTTGGGATGTTTTTTTGTCTTTAATGGGCTCTAGATTTCCTTGTTCATGAGCACCTAGGCCTTTTCCCTGATAATTCTATTTTTTGAGCATTTTATCCAAGCAAGGGTATTTCTGACTTGGGGAATATGATAAACATCTAGTTTTTGGTTCCATGATGGAAGATATGGAACTTATTGCTTCTGCTTCAAGTGGGCTACCTTTGACAAATGTAAGTGGACCGAGAGGATAGTGTGATGGCAGCAAGATAGTTTGGATTGGAGGATTCTCAAGTGTAGAGGATGGGATGATGGGATCTTGACTAGGATTGGGAGATAGCAATGAATCTTCAGATGGAGGAATTGGGATTGTAGGATCTTGGATTGGAAGAATTGGGATTTTAGGATCTTGGATTGGGATGATAGGAAGCAATGGATCATGAAGTAGAGGAAGTGAAGGGATTTGATCTTGATTTTCATCTATGAGTACTTCAACATGCTTTTGGACAAGATCTTGAGTTGATAGGATTGGTGTGGATAGAATGATGAGGGATGTATGGATGGACTCCTCAGAAGGAGTAGATGGAAACATGGGAGATTCTATAATTGTGATGGTAGGAAGAAGGGTGAACTCTTCAAATGGTATGGATGAAAGGGTGGGAGATTCTACAATTGTGATGGAAAGAAGAAGGGTGAACTCTTCAGATGGTATGGATGAAAGGGTGGGAGATTCTACAATTGTGATGGCAGGAAGAAGGGTGAACTCTTCAGATGGTTTGGATGAAAGGATGGGAGATTCTGCAACTGTGAGGGCAAGAAGAAGGGTGCACTCATGAGGCTGATTGGATGTGGCTTGGATAATGTTGTGAGGAGGAGAAGTGGATGGAGATTGGATGGAGTAAATGCATGGGAATGACTCAATGATGCTAGGAGATGGAAGAGAATGAATGAGTGGGATATATGGAAGAAGGATAACTGATGGGAGAGGTGGATGGGCCTCATTAATGATGGCTTCACATGAAGGATTGAGATGGCATGACTCTTCATCTTTAGGAGATGGATTTTTTGCTGGCTTCCTTGTGAAACTCCTTGGAGACTTTTGGTTTGGAGGAGGTGATGGAATAGAATGTGTAGAAGATGGAGGGCTAGGATGGTCCTCAAGTGAAGATGTGGTGGAATATTTTGAACTTTCTTGAGGGGATTATGGTGTAGATGAGAAGTTGGAAGATGTCATGACCAGATAATTCACAAAGGTGGGTTTGGAGGAAGCTTGTGGACTGGATTGGTTATTCGGTGAGGTAGGAGTGATGGATTGAGGTACAAGATATGAAATGATTTGAAGGATACATTCTTCTTATGGAAGGGGATTTGTGGCAATGTGGGTTTGAATGGAAGGTGGTGGGTTGAGATGGGATGGAAGATTGGGGTAATGGATTGGAAGACGTGGATTTTGTATTTGAGAATGATTTGGAGAAGAAGTGGATGGAGGTTTTGGATATGGGATGGGAAGACTAGGAGTTCAGATTTGAGAATGATTTGGAGGATAAGGGGACAGAGGATTTGGATATGGGATGGGAAGACTAGGATTTTGGATTTGAGAATGATTTGGAAGATAAGGAGATGAAGGTTTTGGATAAGGGAAGTAGTGTGATGTGTTTCTATGGGAAGATGGTGATTGGGATATGACCATAGATGGAGGTGGAGGTATGAAGGATGCATATGGAGGATATGTGGTCTCAAGATAGGAAGAAGTTGTGGATGGATAGCATAACAGATTTCCCTTTCCAAGGACATGAAAGGGAGTGCTAGTGGATAAGCGTGAAGGCATGATAGGATAGTTTGGGGGAATGATTGGATAGTGTGGGATGCTTGGAGCAAGCTTGCTAAGATTTTTTAACTACTCATCGTGATCTACACGGCTTTCATCATAATTGGGATAGGATGGAGTGGGAAAAAAGAAGTGACAACCAAACTCATCATAATAGATTTGAGACATTTTGACTTGTAGATGAGTTGGATAGGGATGAAAAATGAAGATGGATTGGAAGGCTAAGGCTTTGGATTTGGCTCAAGATATGCGGAAATAATGACTCTAGAGGAAGACAGAAAGGGGATGAGCAATGACCAAGATGACTCTGCTAGCCTAGGATACAGGGACAAGATTGGAAGCAAGGTGACTCGAAAACCATAATTTAGGAGACTATGATGACAAGATTCTGCAAGCTTTGATGACTTTTGGATTTGGATTGATTGGTTTTGATATTGGAAAAAGATTTTGGTGTGTAGAACTCTTCATTTGTGTATGTTTCAAAAGATGTTTTTCACTGAGTCTAAAACTTTGGAAAACACATCAAGCAGAACTACCTAGAAGGCTAGTTAGTATCGAAATCTTTGCCCACAGCTGGATATCCCAAAAGAGGGATATATATGGTGAGTGTCTTAAGGTGATCTGAGAAACCACTTGGATTGATCCTTGCACAAAGATTTGGATAACCTCGGGAGTAGATCAGGTAGCTTCTATTTTAACAAGTTTGTAGTTATTTTGTGGTGTCCTCCCAATCGGTTTGTACGTGTGTGACTCACTTAAGAGCCTAGTTGAACATGTTGAAATTGTAGGGATATTCACCTACCTCAGGCTACCATCAACATGCATCGCCCGAGCTTGAGGGGATGAAGCAAGAGTTTGCTCAGCACTTTATTTCTATACCAGTCGGGGAAGTACCAGTTTGAATTCATTCTCCAGAGAGGAAGCACTTTTCTCTCTAGACAGGCTTCTCTAAAAGTGAAACAAGTGAACTTGTCCAAGTTCAACTTCTTTCACATTGCTTAGCTAATCAAGGATTTGCAGAATTTGAAGATTCCTAGAAAGCACAACAAGCAAGGGTTCTTTTCGAAATTGATTTTCAGTGATTTTGAAATGAATGCTTGCAAACACATGTGTTTAAGATTTGATTTTTTGTTTTGAAACCAAGAAAGCTTTGAAAATATATTTTGAAAGTACTTTAACCTTTTCATTCAAGATTGAGTGTTGTTTTTAGGATCCTGATTTGAGCTCTGAAATGAAAATAGAATGAAGTTCTTTTTCTTTGCAATTTAGGAGATTCAATATTAGTGATTTTTTTTATTTAAAGAAACATGAGTCTTTTGATTTGAATTTTGATTCAGAGGCATTCAAGACTTGTGCTTTAGAATTCAATTTTATGCCCAAAAAGAAGTGTTCCTAGATTGGTTTGATGCATGAAACTTGGAAACCATTCAAGATTTTTGCAAAAGGAAGTTTGTTTTAACCAAGAACAAAGAATTTAGGATGATTTTAGGAACATTTAGGAATGATTAGGATCATTTAGGAACCCTTTAGGATAGATTTTGCAGATTTATGCCTAGATTGAGTAGAACTTTGAATTTTTAAAATGAAGTTCATTTTAGCTTTGATTGATGTATTAAGTTTGAAATAGGACCATTTAGGATGCTTTTAGAGTTTATTTTAGGAACCCATTAGATTTGAAATGCAGATTTTGAGGTTCTTTTTATGCACCAAAAAGACAAGGTGTTTTTACTTTGCACGAATGCATTCTAAAGCCCTAGATTTGCATGATTGAAGTTCTTTTTAGCCAACTAAAAGACCTTAGAAGTGATTTTGAGTGTTTTAGGACCAAATAGGAAGGTTTTAAGTTGATTAGGACTTATTAGGAATAAATAGGAAAGATTTGCAGATTCTTTGATTTAATGCACTCAAGAGTGTGTTAGTGTTCGTTTTAAGCAACCAAATGAAATCTTTGAAGTTCCTAATTGATCAAACAAGTTGATGAGCCTTAAGGCCTTAGGTTTTCTTGATGTTTTAATTTTTTTTTAGAGCACTTCCAAAAGATGGAGTTAAAAATTGGAAATTTGGAGCCAAGAAGCCCTAGAAAGGCCTCAAAAACCTAAAAAACCAACTAAAACCCTGATTAAGGCCTTACACATGCCCCCTACTTCCCATATGAGTAAATAGGTCAGGGTATTTTAATTCCTTTACTCTTACGAGTGATGGTTAGGGCCATCAAGAGTCCCTCTACTATTAGGTATGAGCAAACATGGCCAGTAGGCCAAAAACAAGCCAAAATTGCCTAAAACGAGGCCATACGAGTACTGGGTGGTCCTAGTACAAGCAGGAAGTTTAATAATATGAGTAAGTAAATTAGTGAGTTCACTCTTACGAGTATTCTCCTAGAATAGGATGAGTTTGCTGAGAAAGTGAGTTTTTTTTGGGAAAACCCTAAAAAATGTAGTTTGGAAGGCATGTAGGGTCCCACCGGGCATGCCAAAATGTGATTAGTGAAAATTTAACCTATTTAGAACAGGCGTAGACATTCAAACATTATTTAAAATGAATCTAACAAAATATTCCTAAGTATTAAATAGAAAACATTCACAAAGACACTCAGATAGAACTGAAACGGGAGCACCCTGTCAGCGTTTGATTTGTTCTCACTTTAGGGATGTGGGTGTGCTCTTGAATCACATGGAGCATATCCCTAATGATGATTAGGGGGAATTGGGATCATTCAAGGACTATGGATGCTCTATATTGGCACAAAATCATGTATAGAAGACCTGATTTGTCCCTAGAGCCCAAGGAACCAAAATGAAGCTGAGATGCAGATTAAGCTACATGATGCTTATGCTAAGATTATTTTTAACAAAATAGAGATGTGATATGATGCTATATGATATGAAAAAAAATGAAATAAACTATGTTTAATCCATTATGCTAAGCTAAGATGTGTTAGAAAGCTTAAAAAATAATGAAATCTAATAATTATGCTAAAAGCTTAAGATGATCTAGATGCAAACTGCCATGATAACAACACATAAATGATATAAACTAAGCTAATACTTTTATCTTGGAAGGGGGAGTATTTATAGGATTCTAGGAAGGGCTTGGGTTAGGAAGTGGAGTTAGGGTCAGGGGTAAGGTTTGGGGTAGAGTTTGAGGTAAGGTTTGGGGTATGGTAAGGTTTGACCTTGGGTTAGGGTTGCTCACACATGTGTGAGCAACACTAGGGAAGTGTGCAAAGGGAAAAAGTGTGGAAGAAGAGACATGGGTCTCTTTATGAGGCTGTAAGAGGCCTTAAAGAGTGTGTAACTTTAATGAGTGTGAAAGGCTCATTAAGGGAAGGGTTTGACCAAAAGTCAATGAGACTTGGATTAGGCTAAGAAATGTAGGAAACATCTCCTAAATAGGTTTAGGAAAGGTTTAGGGAAGTTTAGGCAAGATTGGAAGGGTTTAGGAAAGGCTAGAAGATTCTAGGGTTTTAGGGCTTTTAAATAAATATTAAATTTATTTAGGGAATGTGACTTTATTTATCAATTAATGATTAATAAATAGGAGGAAAATCACTCAAATTTGATATAAATGATTTGGGAAGGGATTCTTTAATTAAATGTGTTTAATTAAAATACGAGGATTTAATGACATAAAAAATAAATTAATTAATTAAATAATTAATAAATTAATAAATGATGATGTCATCAGGGGTTTTCAAAAAATAAAAATACTTTTATTTTCTAATGAATTTTTAGGTGTCTATAGGATGATATTGGCTACATAACTCAAACTTATAAACATTTTAGATATAGGAAATTGAATTGTTGAAGAAATCAAATATAAAGTTTATGGCAAAATATCTAGTTAAATAATTAAGAGGATATAATGTTCATATTCAAATATTTTAAAGAAAAGAAAATATATAAAAATGCAAAAGAGAAAAGAAAGAAAGTTTGCAACGCAAAATCCAATGGATTAGATCAACCTAGTACCACTTCATATTGTTTGGTCGTTGATCTTAAATATTCTATATGTGTGTACCAATCAGTAATAATGTATTATGTTGTACCTATTCAATATAAATATTTATAGTTTCTTTAATATATCTGTTGAAAGGTGTTTTGTGCATGGACCAACATAGAGATGAGTCAGGTGTGTTTTCCAACCAACTCCACTTGAAAGAGGGGAAAGAACTAGGGTTTTTATCCTCCCAAGCACTTGGATGTCGGGTCACAATAGTGCTAGATTAAAACTTAGTTGGGCACACAACTATTTGTTCAAGGGGTCTACTAGTTTTGGGAAGGTTCTGAATACTTGGAATCTTAAAATAGTGTTAGATTAAATTGAAAAAATAAACAACAAAAGATAGGACAGTGTTAGAGAACAATCAAAGTCTACCTACAATCACTTTATCATTTCAATCCATCAAATTTACTCAAGAATAATATAGTAAACCAATAACATAAATTATCATTATCCATTATATGCTAAAGAAGATGGATTCATTTCATGTTAGAAATGTAGATATAAGGGTAAAAGTACAAACTTGTGTCACACTTTTCTAAAGAAAAAGGTTAACACAACCAAAACTATTCAACTTCGATGGCATAATTTAAGTGACATTTCTATTTTGAATCTGAAGATGATGTAAACTGATGAAATGTGTAAAAATTGATGAAGTTTATGTTATTATTTTTTAAAAAAATTATGAAGAATTGATATATATATTTTTAATGTTTAAAGCCAACTTTTTTATTGCCGAAAAATGTTGAAAATCAAGGGGTCTAGTTCCCACCAAAAAACCAAATTTAAATGAACTTATTTCTTCTAGATTTCAACATCACAAATAGAGGACAATAAAAGAATAAAAAAATGGAAGAATAAAGAATACTGAAGTCTGGTACAATACAAGGATCCATAATCCTGAATTCCCTTCGAACTTAAAGAATGAAATAATGTGGGTCGTAAGGGTCAATCACCCCATGGAAGCCACTTTATAGCGCTCAAACCTTTCAATGCACTCATCTATGGAGTCCTCGTCCAAATTTTTGATGCACTACACTCGGAACTTGGCCTCTTTCAAAGCCACCTTTGCGTAGTCTTTGTATTCCCTCATCTTCATAGCAGTCTTCTAATCTCATATGTTTATAAAATTAATTTTGTACACTCATCCATGGCTTTTTTATCAAAAATGTGGTAGGAGCCAAAGTTTTCCTCCACGCGCTCCTCAAAACTGGTCATCAAAGAATTAAAAAAAGGTGAGTCTATCCATACTATCTAGGTGGAAACTTGTTGTCTCCTATATATATGCTACGAATCATGCAACATGATTTTGTATTAATGAAGGGAAGTGAGTGATTGAATTTCACATGACATCCATGATGTCTACTCTAAAATCAAGCTTTTGGAGGCTTATGTCTACAAAACTTACATCCTCATTCCTAAGAATATTGGTCACCACTATCTCATATTTTACTAAGGTGTGTATGTTCTTCAAGCTCTTCATCTACTTGTCGTGTTGGGAAGTGTCAATGTCTCATACAACCATTTCATCACGAACCTTTCACTTGATCTGTGATGCCTCAAAATAATAGTTAATTAACTTAGAGAGGAAGTCACGAACCTTCTCCACTTGTTTGGAGATCCATTGGTTTGTAATGGAAAATTTTCTCTTCATTTCCTATAAATAATTCAACTCTTCTTGTGGGATAAATGTTAGGGTGGATTCATTAGGATTATGGGAGGAAATAGGAAAATATAACTCCTACCAAACTTCCTTATATTGGGAAAATTTAGGCTTCAACATCTTCTTTGTCTTATATTTTTTCTTGATCCTCTTATGCATTGTGTTGGTGGCATCATTGAGGTTGTTGAGTTCTTCCCACTTAGACCATTTTCACAAATTGATTTGGGTAGTCTAGTAATCCATGGGTGTGACCTCTGATTGGTCTTTATTCAGAGGTGAAATGGTAACCTCAACCACTGTATCTCCTTTCTCATTCCCTTTGGTGGAAAAAATGCTCCTTTCTTTCTTTACCTTCTTCTAAGGCATGAGTCAGGCCATGATGTCCTAGAGTGAGACCTTCTAATGCTCCAAGGTCTTCTTTCTCTTAAAATCATAATCCAAACATTGGGGTGGGGCCAAGGCATTAAGCTCTTTCTCTGTGATGTTCTAGGAGGTGGACATTATTTTTCCTTTCCCTTCTATTTTCCCAGGAGGAGGACTCCTAGAGTCTTTGTCACTAGATTCTAAGGAGGAGTATATTATGGAGGAGTCTGGATACTTGGGTTCATGTTTATGGTTGCCCCTGTGGGTCTAGTTTTTTCCTATTCACTAGCCTATTCCTTCTATTGTCTTTAGAGTTCTTCTTCCTTTGGGTGAGCTTCTTGTAATCTCTTTTCGATAGTCTTTTGGCAATAATCCTCTTGTTGTTTCATTTCTGTTTCTTGTTTCTAGAAGGAATCTTTCCCAACCACATTCTTCTTCCCCTCCTTGAGGCACAATCTTTCATCCTCTTCTCTTTTATGCTCTTCAACCTTTTGGGTGACTTCTTTTTCCCTAAGTAGTTGGGCCTCGTGTTTCTAAGCTACTTGCTCATTTTGGAGGTGTATTTTTTCTACCTTGGCATGTTCTCTCTCTTTGGCCTCTTCCTATTCCTTATCCTTTTGAAGAGACTCTTCTTCCTCCCTTCAAGTGCACTCCTCTTCCTATTTATTTTTCTTCACTTATTCTATCTCTTGAAAGAGGGTGACATGTTAGTCCTAGATGAGAAGTGTGTTTGTATCCCCAACTTCTAGAGGGGTGAGCTCTTTGTGGCCTTGTACCTACTCAAGGACTTACTCCTCTATAGATGGAACTTGTTGTGGTGACAAAGGATCTTGGATCTTCGTAAAGGAGACCTATGATGAGAGGTTTGGGAGGTTGGTGCTTACTTCTTTGGAGGTGGCTAGGCTCTAGAGATTTTCATCTAGGAGAGGATGAGTGAAATGTCAACATTATATGGGGTATGTCACTATACCCATTGATGTTTATTAGCATTATTTCTGGCTGGGTTGATGAATCTTAACCGATTAGGGGTTATCATTGGGACCAATCGAATAAAAACCTTTTCTTTTAGGGTGACCATTCCGATTGCAATTTGTGGGGGGAGCCAAAGACATCAAGGGCATGCTAGAAAGCCCAAATGTCACCTCTTAATCCATGTAATATGCTAATTTCCTTTCTTCCAGTTCATCTTCTTCGCCAAATCCTACATTAAAACTAATGTAGAAGTACCTTCTAGGTTGTCTTCCTGTTTAGAGGATTTAACTCCTTTGTCTACTTTCTTCTTCCTCTTCTCATACTTCTTCAGACCCTGCTTGCTTCGTATCTTGGATTTTTGCGATTTCTTGGGAAGGTGGAGGTCAAAAAATTCATGGATGCAAGAAATTAATTTTATACTAAAATCCATTATATCTAAGCCTTCTGGTTGTTCCTATTAGATTGGGGAAAGGCATCACTAAATTATTTATTTGACCTTGTGAGCTAGGTCCAAAATGTCCTTTTCATCTTTAGAATTATCTAGAATGTTTAAGTTCAAAATCTTGCATTCGAGGGGCAATCATCCTATAAAATTAGCATCACCTCTTGTCAAAATTCTCCTACAAATCCACCCAAAAGTATTTGAATTAATGCTTATGTATGGGGTGGGAAATAAGAAGAATGTCTTTTATTTTCCTCCTTGGTTCGTATGGATATCACTCATAGTAAAACTCCCGAAGGTTTAAGCTCTTTAGCTCAAAACTTCTTCTTTAGAAATGATAGTGGATGCACACTTGTAATGGCTAACGGAGAAGAGGAATTTGACTCTGGGCTTATTGTTTTGAGTCATCAATGCTTGTGTATCCAAGATCTACCTACAAAACTCCAGAAAAATTACCCTATTTGTACAATATTGGGGAAGGAGGTAAGACTTCTTAGTAAAAATGGCTATCTGTAAATATGTACATATTTGGTATTGGGTGAACCAACACCCGCATCCTTCTACTAGTGCCATGGCATCATCGGAGAGCTAGAAACTAACATGTCTAATCAACTTGTTTATTCTATAAAAAATAAAAGTGTCATTGATGCGATAAAAATTGGCTATGAAATTATCAAAATGTAGCTAAGGGTATAACTCCCAAGGGAGGGCATTATCTATACCATCTCCTCAAAATCCCTATCTCTCTAGGCTTACCTAGTGATGCTTCAGTCGAGCCACCAACCAAATGACATAGGACATCATGTATAATTATTGGCACTTGGAAATTGCAAGGAGTTTCTTATTAATCTCATTGGATATAATCTCCACCCAATCCAAATAAATGGAGCCACTACTTATACCTACTATAAAATAATACATCCAGGGTTGATAATTGTTTGCATCAAGTTTCCTAAAGATGTGACACAACATTGTGATGATGTTATGGATTGGTGGGAGAAAGTTGGACCTTGGGATTGTGTCTGATATCTTGGTTCCATCCTTTCATGATTGAATGAGCCAATTCTCATTTAGAAACTATTTGTACAAGGCCTCTAGTCATGCATACTAGACTAGTGTCTCTCCTCACTTATAACGGTGGGCTTGTGTCTCTCTAGGAATCATAGAATGACGTGGATTACATCTAGAGTAAAAATTTTGATCTCCCTATTTTATGCATTTATGCACTTCCTTATGGCAAGAGAGTACTAGTGGGAAATGCTTAGGACTAACTCTGGGGACTTGAATGATTGTGTGAAGGAAGCTATGTGAAATAGTACAAAGTCATACAGTTCCTGGTAGAAACAAGATCCTGCTGGTGGGTTATACGATGTGGTTATGATGGAACTCAAGTCAACATCATCGATATCAGTGTTTATAATATTGTAAACTTTACTCTTCAACTTGGAGATCTTGACCTATCCCGTGTATACATATTTCATGGTAATGAGGGTCTTTTACATAAGAAACTCTATATTTGTCTTTTTGTTGAGAGGAGTTGGTAGTACTGGCTCTTGGTTTTTCTCAAGTGCTTGATCCAAGGCTACCATTGTATCAACCTATATCCTATAAAAGAAACAATACTTTATTCAGTTCCATATAAAAGCATTTTATTCTTCTATACTAATACTCTGGGGACTAAGGTTCAGGAATCTTGGTGTTAGCTTCCCTTAAGAATAAGGGATGGTTGGGGAGGGATTCCTAAGATGTCAATTTCAGAAACATTTTTCTTAGTATCGACAATAGGCTGGAGGAGAGGGGAACTGAGGAAACTAGATCGGGGATCTAGGAAAATATTTCTTGGTGGGATAAGGTAGACTAGAAGTAAGGGTTCTGAACCTATAGGTTTGATATCCATTAACTCTTGATTACTTCTATTCAAGGTGCAATGTTGGCCAAGGGGTTGGTTCTTGAGTGGGGATTCTAGAAAAGGAGGTATGAGATTCAAGATTTTAGCTAGTTATCTCCTGTGCCATTGCCGATGATATCGACACACTCAAATCCTACAGCTCAAGTAGAATGTGTCTAGCGCATGTTCACTAAAACTCACAAACATCAAGTGCAGTTTTTCACAATATAAGTAGTCAAAGCACGTGAATATATATATGATAGGAAGCAATGAAGGAGAATGATACATCATGTAGATCTTATAAATGAGTGACTATGACTTTGTCTCACTTCATACAAACACATCAAGCATAATCTATAGCAATCATGTGAGTATAGTAGTGAACATCCTCTCATTTAAATTAACATTAACTTTACATTAAACATTTCATTTTAATATAAAAAATTAAATCATCATTTATGGTAATATGGGCATATATCAATGAATTCATTAAATGAAATATCCAACAACATATAAGGCATAATATAATAGGGAATCCAATAAAATCATCTTGATATAATATATGTTGATCCTCGATCCAGATAACATCTAAACATGCTAACAATCACTAGTAGACATTGGCACAAACATCAGTGGAACCATCACTCATGTCATAATCCACATAATCAACAATGCCTCAAAATCCAAATACCATCATGACCGCAATAATAATCTTAGAATGAAAACAACAACAAACTGAACTAGGTGCATCACACAATGCCAATAAAAAATCATAACATGGGAGTAGTCACCGAATCACATAAATGAGTTAATCTCAAATAAAAACACCAAGAATGTAATGAGTCCTCAAAATTTATAATAAAGGCACCAAAAGGTTTAGCACAATGAATCAAGTATACAACTGATGAGTCAAGTTTATGGGATGTTTTGTTTATAATTTTCTAAGTTCAGACTTAAATATCTTATGGTTTTTCATAAACATTATACAGTCTTTTATGTTTCTAAGCTTTAGCCATGTGTATATTTGATACTTATGAAACTTAAGGACAAGACTGAATATATATATATAGATTAATGAATGTTATGATAAAATCTGGTATTTTTCTTCTCTAGCTTTAATGGGTAGACCTCCTGCGGCCGTGTGACAAGGCTACGTTAAAATAGGAAAACTTATTATAATCTCTGCCTTGGATTCGTGTTGTGGATTCTTTTATGTTAACCTTTTACAGGAGAAGAATAAGTCAGCACGGAGCACGGACTCAAGGATGAGTGGGTCTTTTAAGGCGGATAACTGTTTCAGAGTTCATCATAGCTCCACTCCTTCCATAACTTTGCAGGTGTTGATTCAGTCCAAGTCAATCTAGTTACCAAGTGTTCCTATATTCTCGAAGCACTAAATATGGCTTATCTTCTTGCATAAATGATGTTGTCATTCCTGTAATTGAAGTTTTTATGCTATGTAATGAAGGACCTAGTTTGTAGGAGTTCTATTTTTCTTAGTTTCTTTTAAATAAGATGGAACTTATGATTCCAGGCTAGTTAGATGTTTTGAGGAATTCATACTATAATCCAACAATAGAGTAAATACTTTGATATCCTATATTGTATCTATGTTTTGTTGAATGAATATATGATAGTTCTTCATTTCAATTTTTGAGTTATAATTCATTCATACTTATGTGGGAGCCCACATGGGAGGTGAATTCCTTGTTCATGTTTAAGTAGGATTCAATTAAGTTTCTTTGAAGTTGTTTAGTACTGTTGTTCCTGTAGCCACTGGTAGTAGAACCATTGACTGTTTCCTGTAGCATAGGTTTACTTCTAAAGCATTATCTATTTATTGTTACATTTTTCCTTCAAGATGAGAGTTAATATGTAGTTTCAGTTTCTAGTATAAATCTCCTGTAGCAATAGCTTTTACTTCAGTAGTGATGACTATTGAGAAGAACTAAAGCATAAACTTTGCTGCCATCATCTCAAGTTCACGTTCCCGGATTGATACATTTAATGAAGTCTAGCATGATGTTCTAAGTAGATACATGATGATTTTCAACAATGAATCATTGTTAAAGGATGTCCAATCCTTGAGTTACTAGGATATTATTCTAACCAGTCATTTTTGGCACCGCTACCGGGGATGGTGTCAATTTAGTTTGACCCAGAAGTCATTAAGCTAGTCTTCATTCTGCATAATTTTGCATGCATAGATGTAGGGATCATCTTGGGCGATTCCTACCTAACCTTAATCAGGGAGAACCATTTGAGGTTTTTGATCTAACGTTTGAGGAACCCCAATTAGAAAACCCACAAGAAGAACCATTTGAGAATGTGTTTGCTGATGCCTTTGATCACTTGCCTTCACTACCATCATCTAAAGAGTCTTACCATTTAAATGCCCTCTTTGCTTGCCCAGAATATCTAGATAATGTAATGGCTCATCCTACTTTCCCTTTTCCTATTCCTACTCAGCAAGGTAACCAAAATTTGAAGAACATCCCTGCAGCAGCACTTCCTAAATTCTATGGACTCATCACAGAGGATCCAGAGACTTTCCTCTTTGAATTTGATGTCCTCTGTAGAAGCTATGACTACACCACTGACGACCATAAGCTCAAACTATTTCCTTCCACCTTAAAGGACTGCTCTACAGTGGTTTATGAGTTTGGATGTTGATGCTTTAGCATATTGGAGTTCAATGTGCACCATGTTTCTTGAGAAGTATAAAGATTATTGCAGAGGAGGAGACTTAAAGGGAGACGACATATTTAAAATTTCATAGAAGGAAGATGAAACCTTGGAAGACTATGTCTACAAGTTTATGTTTAGCCTACAGCATAACACACAACATGAGCTGAATGAAGAATCTCAAAAGCATTTGTTTTTTAGAGGTGTGAATGATGGGAGCATAGAGGCCATTGACCTTATGGTAGGGGGAGACATTACTCAGAAGACATGGGATGACATCAAGAGCATATGTCTGAACTATTCTAGAGCTACTGTCAAGAAAGGAAGAGGCTTGAGAGCCTTGCCTCACAAGTCCAACGGTGCAGGGGTGTCCAAAATGGAGCTATCCAATCTATTGCTAGATTTCAAGAAAGACATCATTAATGATGTCGCTACTCAATTGGACATAATGTAGGCAAGGAGAAAGAAAGATGAAGCTGATGCAATGTTAGCGGAGTATTGTCCACACTGTAGGGAGAAGAAAAAGAATTGTTGGTGTAAGTTTGTTGCAAGCTTAGAGTCCCAACCAATGCCTACCGAGTTCAAAGCCATTGATGAGAACGAAGAGGTGCTCTATGTTTCCCATCAAATGCCATGGGCTCAGAAACCAAGTATTCCCCAAGATCCTCTTCAAAATTTTAATAATAATAATGCATGGAAAAATTAGCAGCATAGTGGATTTAGTGGGTATAGTAGTTGGCAGCAGCCTTAGCAAGGTTGGCAACAACCTCAGCAAGGCTGGCAGCAACATCAGTCAGGATGGCAACAATCTCAACAGGGTTGATCACAACCCCAAAAACCCTGGCAACAGCCCCAGCAGGGGTGGCAACAACCACACAATTGGATGAACCAATCAAACCAACAAGCTTTGATGCCACCACCTCAGTAGTAGGCTTTGATGCCTCCTCCTACAGCCAATACTACTTCCCCTAAATAGACTCAATTGCCTGCTCAGCCTACTCCTAATCCCAACAATGCAGCAACAGAGCTATGCAATTTCCCTAAATAATATCCATTTAAGATCTAGCACAACTCTTCCTCCTCCATAGCAGCCTATCACTACCGAAGTTGAGGATGCCTCGGCAGAACCAACTAAGGTACCAGTCCAACCTACTACTCCTACAACACAAGAACCCCCATTTCTTCATAGGTTGGAGGAACAAGTTAAGCCAGTGGAAAATCAAGCAGTGTTGGATTTGTTTGCCCAACTAAAGCAAATGACAGTAAAGATTCCCCTGTTAAATGCCATAAAGGAAGTACCTGCATATACTAAATCCATCAAGGAAGCTTGTATCAAGCAACCTGGGAGGAAGAAAAAGGATCCCAAAACCATACATGTCCTAGGCCAGTTATCTGATCTAATATTTGAGAAATTTACAGTTCCCAAGTATTCTGATCCTAGTAGCCCTGTGGTTACGGTCACTATTCAAGGAATGCAAGTCCAAAATTCTCTAGTTGACTTAGGTGTGTCCATAAATGTCATGACCAAGGAAGTAATGTCTCAGTTGCATATCATTGGTCTTAGGGAAACCCCAACGATCCTTTAGCTTGTTGATAGTTCCACCATTACACCTGATGGGATGGTAGAGGATGCAATAGTCACCTTGAATTCTTGGGAATATCTGGTTGACTTTGTTGTCCTTTCTCCAAATGCTAACATGGGAGGATATCCAATAATTCTAGGCAGCCCTTGGCTGGCTACTGCAGATGCCTATATAGCCTATCGATCAGGAAAAATGACTATATCCAATGGAGTTAACATGAAAAATCTGACTCTGTATTCCCCAGCTCAACCTCTGTTGCAAGATGACTAGATAATCTGGCCAGATTTGGATGATACTAAACCTGAGGTCAATTCCATTCGTCAGTTAATGATGATATCTAGGGAAACTTTTGTAGCTTCTAGAGAAGAAGATGAAATTATTTCATCCATTATTCTGAATGAGTACATGGAGTGCAATCCCAAGTGTGTTCCCAAGAGGAATGTGTTCTTGACACTTTGTTACCACCTATTGATGCTCTGCAATATTCAAAAACTTCCAAATTTCTTCATACATTACTGCCTCATGAAATGGAGTCTTCCCCAATTGCCCAGCTATCCATGGCAGAAAAGGTCACTAAGCTAGAGCTCAGCTCAAGAAGGGAGTTAAATGTAAACAACACGTTGACTTCCTCTCAGCAGACATATGTCCTGCAGCTTCTAAAAGAACATCAATCAGCCTTTTCTTGGGATTATACTGACATGAAAGGTTTAGACCCTAAGCTTTGCACTCACAAAATTTATATCAGCCTTGAATTCAGACCTATTCACCAACCTCAGTGAAGGGTTAACCCAGCTCTAAGGGATATAGTAAAGAACGAGCTACAAAAGTTGTTAAATGATGGCTTCATCTATCCCATTTCTAATAGTCAGTGGGTCTCCCCTTTTGTTATAGTGCCTAAAAAAGGAGGGAAGTGGAGAGTTTGTGTCAACTATAGAGAGCTTAACATAGCCACTAAGAAGGACCACTTTCTGTTACCATTCATAGATCAAGTCCTTGATAACCTAGTTGGAAAGAAATACTTCTCTTTTATGGATGGATTCAGTGGTTATAATCAGATACAAATAGCCCCTGAAGACCATGAGAAGACAATATTCACCTACCCATGGGACACATTTGCCTATTCAGTGCTACCTTTTGGGTTGTGTAATGCCCCTGCTACCTTCCAGCGAGCTGTGATCAGTATATTCTCAGATATCTTTGCTGATTGCATGGAGATTTACATGGACGACTTTACCGCCTATGGGTATAATTTTGATGAGGCTAAGGTAAATTTGGAGAAATTTCTTCATAGATATTGTGATTATAACCTCTCTCTCAATAGTGAAAAGTGTTTCATGATGATGGAAGAAGGGGTTGTCTTAGGACATTTCATATCTTCAAAAGGTATTCAAGTGGACCCTGCTAAGATTGAGGTGATTAGCACATTACCTACTCCAGCAAAATAAAAAGATGTGCGAATTTTTCTTGGACATGCCAGATATTATAGAAGGTTTATAGAGTATTTCAGTCAGCTTGCAGCACCACTGTATAACTTGCTCAAGAAGGATGCTGAATTTATTTGGGATTCTGAGTGTGAAAAGTCTTTCTTGCAGCTTAAAGAAGTTCTCACTATAGCACCGGTTTTGAGAGGACCTAATTGGGGCTTGCCTTTTCACATCCATACTAATGCCTCAGACTATGCTATTGGAGTTGTGCTTGGCCAGAAGGTGGACTCGGTTGAGCATGCAATTTACTTTATCAGTAAAAATTTGCAAAGCGCTGAGTTTAATTACACTGTCACTGAAAAAGAACTTCTTGCAGTCATTTATGCCCTGAATAAATTTAGACACTACATTACTGGATATGAGATCTATGTGCATACTGACCATTCTGCTATTAAGTATCTCCATGAACAAGCCTGCAATCTCTAGAAGATTGGCTTGTTGGTTGTTGCTTATGCAGGAGTTTGACATTACCATAATAGATAAACCTGGTAAAACCAATATGGTAGCTGATTTTCTTTCTAGGTTACACATACCTGATGATCCTATAGCCATTGATGACAGTTTTCCTGATGAACATCTTTTCTTTCTAACTGCACACAATCCTTGGTATGCTGATATTGCCAATTATCTCACAACTGGTAAGATACCAGCTCATTTCTCTGCTAAAGAAAGAAGGTTGTTAACTGAAAAGAGCTTTAATTATTCATGGATTTCTAGATTCATATTTTATACTGATCCTGACCAAGTAACTAGAAGATGCAATAGAGAGGATGAAACCTATGATATCCTCAAGGCATGTCATGATGAACCTTGCGGTGGACATTTTGCTACTAAAAGAATAGCATTGAAAATTT
Source organism: Chamaecyparis obtusa (assembly GCA_027943335.1). Classification (NCBI taxonomy): domain Eukaryota; kingdom Viridiplantae; phylum Streptophyta; class Pinopsida; order Cupressales; family Cupressaceae; genus Chamaecyparis; species Chamaecyparis obtusa. The sequence goes on from BSBK01005248.1 coordinate 1,983,791, forward strand.
TGACTACCGGTTACTATTGGCCCAGTCTACACAAAGATGCTGCTCAGTACACCAAAAAGTGTGACAAATGCCAATGCATGGGACAGCCTACAAAGACAGATGAAATGTCCCTATAGCCACAAGTAGTTATTGCACCCTTTGACAAATGGGGGATTGATTTTGTTGGTCCTATTGAGCCCTCTTCCCATGGTAAATCTCATATCCTTGTTTGCATTGACTATGTTACAAAATGGGCTAAGGCTAAACCTATGAAGCACCCTCGGGATAACAATGTTGCAAATTTCCTTTATGAATTCATCTTCACTGATTTGGAGTACCAAGGGAGATTCAATCTGATCAAGGTCCTCAGTTTACTTCCAATTTGATTGCTACTCTGATGGAGGAGTATAACATCAGGCATGGTAAATCTTCATCCTATCACCCCTAGGCTAATGGGTGGGTGGAAGTTACCAATCGGGAGTTGGAATCTATTCTCACTAAAATAGTAGCCATCCATAAGAAAGATTGGGATATCTGACTTCCTGAAGCACTTTGGGCATGTACTGAACTACATGGAAGTCTACAAATGGTTTCACACCATTCAAGCTTGTCTATGGTCGCTCTGCAGTCATGCCTATTGAATTTGAACATAAGACACTTAGGACAACTCTTGATCTTGGGATGGATCTCACTACAACACAGCAGGACAGGATTCTGAGTTTGAATGGCTTTGATGAGTGGAGGAAATCTGCCTTGCATAACACCAAATTGATCCAACATCAGCACAAGCAATGACATGACAAGTTTGTCAAGGACAAAGTGTTTTCAGTTGGAGACTGGGTGCTCCTATATGACTCACGGTACCAGCATAACCCAGGGAAATTCCAAACCAGATGGCTTGGCCCATATGAAATAATTGAAGTCTTTCCAAATGGCATGGTTCAGCTCTCCACAGTTGATCCAGTACGTTTCAAACTGCTGGTCAATGGCCACAGATTGAAGTTATATCAAAAACCCCAGAGCAAGGATGAGTTCGTGTAGCAATTCTCTTCTGTCGTTGGCAACACACTTCCTACAGCAACTTGTAATGAGCTTTATGCTCATTTGCCTTCCTCACTCTAAAAAGATCTTTCACTTTCATAATAAATACTTTCTTAACGAAAGTCACTTCTCCATAATAAATTTCCACTTCATTTCTAGTCTATCATCCATCCACCTCATATTTTCTTTCATTCATGGATCGTAACAACTGCCACCTCACCAGCACTTCAGGTTAGCACACATTTCAAGGTATGCAACTTTAATTTGTTTTCCTCTTAATTTTATCGTATGCCTTGTCATTACTGCAAGTGAGGGACCACTTGCAACATTTTAGTTGGGGGGGGAAGTTATATTAGTTTTTTCATCATTATGTTTATGCAATATTTATATTTATTCCTTTCTCCTGTCGTACTTGTATTTTTCTACCATGATTAGACACTTTTGAAAATCATCATGCTGCGTGTTATTTTTCGCATGTATAAAACTAAGGTGGCAAATTATGTTGAGTAGGAGTTCTACGGAGAAGTACTTATGAGTAATTATGAAATGATAATATAGTAATTTGCATTTATGTTATTCATAAGTTCATTTCTCGAGTTGCATTGCTAGAAATTTCTAAATTTGAATCATCCTGCAACCTGCCTTTTCAAGCTTTCTTGTTCAAAATTTTGGTTGTCCCTTATCCCCTGCAACTCTATTTTGGGTATCTCAAAAACTAGACGATGGGTGGTGACCTCATCCGAAGGGAGCCTACTGTGCATGATGTTTTTCTCGAAGACCAAAATAGTAGGCCATATTTCCAGGCAAGGGGTTGGATAGATTATGTCCGGAAGCTAACTAGTTGGGATGACGAGGTTGCACTTCAGTTTCTTAACTCCTTAAAAGATGGAGTGGCTATAGTTAAAGGACTGAAGGTGCCATTTTCTCAGTCATTTTTGGCAGAGGTCATGAGATTACCGCTGGAGGGTGAGGAATTTGCAGAGAATCTTGACCCAACTACTTCCAGAGCTTAATTCACTCTACATACAAACCCGCCACTTGAAGTTGATAGGAAACAAGGTACATTTTGACTATCTCTTCCTGAGCCATTTAAACAATGTGCGGTTTATATCATTAGGTATTTCACATGCGAAGGGCGACACTCATTCTTGCATGTTGTTCACTTTAAATTCTTGAGTTGTTTAAGACATGATAATAGGCCTATCAATGTCCCTAGTTTTGTGTTTGGCATCTTGGCAAAATAGGCCATTCTAGTTCAAGAGGGTAAACAAAATTATGTCTCTCATCACTGTTTAATCAAGTTGATAGTGGAAAAATCCTTAAGGGAGCAGTCAGATATTTCCTGGGAGGAATTTCTGCTACAGGGGTTTAAGGAGCCTACTCCAGAACCAATTGGGCATAGAGTGGGACAGAGGGTTAAAACTGCTAAAGGGGTTAGGAAATTTTTTATTGAAATTGGACAATGTTCTTCGTCCAAAAAGAAATCTAGGGTTAGGACCCCTAATTCCCCTAATTCTACTAATTCCTCTACTTCAAGATCAACTCATGAAGAGGAATCAGAGACTCCTACAAAAAAGGCTGAAGTTGCTCCTACAGTAGAAACAGTTTCCCCAAAGGATAAGTAAAAGAAAATTAACTCTAGTACTAGTCGGTAGGCTAAGGCATCTCCTGTAGCCATGGGCAATTCCAGAAAAAGGAAAGCTCTAGAAAAGAAGGAGGAAACTCCATTAAGGAGAAGTGCTAGGAGAAGGTCAAAAACAACTAAAGAGATTCCAATTAATGAGCCAAATGTAACACAAGATTCTAGGCAGAGGAAAGAAGAGGATGAAAACATTCAGTAAGAGGCTGAATTACAGCTTGAAACTTCTCAGTAGGAAGAACAATGGATTGAGATTATGGAATAGGAAACATTTGAGGAATTTCCTGATGTTAAAAAAGAGTAGGTTCCTAATAAGCCAGTAAATGCAGAAGTCATTATAATTGGAGATGACTCCATCTCAGAAGAGAAAGATTATGTGTTTCAAAGGAGAAGATCAACCTCTGGGAATCTTCAGGAAAATGATTTAGAAAGTGATGACTATGATAGTTATATCAAGGAAGCAGATGACACAGGAGTTCTCTCCTATAGCAAAATCTCCTGCAGCAGAAAGAGATCCCTATGAAGAAAATCTAGATATTGATATAGACCTTGTCAATAAGGTAGTAGAGGAAATTTTGAATGAAGGGTTAGATACATTAGCTTTAGTATCTCAACAATGCTCTAACACCAAGAGGGCTATGATCATCAGGACATATCCTTTGAAGAGGACAATTGCTAATAATGGTAAGTCATCTATCCCTCAAGCAGCAAACAATTCTTGCCCTAGTTCAATAACAGATCAATCTACTTCAACATCTTTACTATATGTTATCTTCCAATTGTCTAAGTAATTAAATTCTGAGAGAGAGCAGTGTAAATAGCAACGAAAAGAACTAAATAGGGTAGTAGACCATCATTATCAGGAAACACTTGTTTAGGAGGAAAAGATAGAACAATTAAGTGTGAAACTTGATAAAATTACATCTTTAATTCCTGACCTGATGAGTTGTAGATACCCATCACCTATCTATGCCTTGTTTCTTAAAGAATAGCTGTTAAACTATCAAATGACCTGTATTATGCAGGACAAGTCTTCCTCATTACAAGAGCCTACCCAGTTTTCTCAAGCCTTCCATAACTCTCTTGTAGCCATCCAAAATCTATTATGTGAATTTTATCTCCACAACCTAGCAATCCCTAATGACTGAGTTTGGAATCCCTTGCTTTATGTTGGGGATATTCAACTCAGAGCCCTCATGTCCTGGGTACAAAATGAAATTAGTTGGGACACTCAAGCTAAAGTATATAAGGATTTGGAGTCAACAATTCCCCTATTTCTAAGGGTTGAAGCCAAAGATCCTCAAATTTACTACTATAATTGGTTAAGGATAGTCCCCTCTGACTCAGGTAGCAAGATCATCTATCCAATGAGAAATGAAGTATTTAATGCATATGAACAGATGATATATTCTTAACTACTTGAGGCTAGAAATGTCATTTAGTGGCGCTAGAACAGTTTATCTAGGGAGATGAGAAACAGAGAACTATATTCACCTCTCAATTTTGCTATGACAACCCAGCACGCCCCTTGGTACATTTCCTTGGGAAGAGAGAGAGAGAGAGAGAGAGAGAGAAAGTTTTTGGATTCCACTAACCTTTCAGCCTCCATTACTGATGTCTCCTTTACTTGCAAACTTAGAAAATTTGGACAGTTTTGATATGCAAAGGGAAAAGGATAGGTGGAGGAAACACAGGGAAACAAAGGGATTCTATTAGAGTCTTGCAGAGGGAGGTACTGGACAGAGAACAACTGTTGACTATAGATTGACAGCCAGGTTGAAGAATTTATTTGCTGCGGGACCAGCAAATAGCTAAGCTGCGGGGAATGATGAGTCAAGTTTATGGGATGTTTTGTTTATAATTTTCTAAGTTTAGACTTAAATATCTCATGGTTTTTCATAAACATTATACAGTCTTTTATGTTTCTAAGCTTTAGCCATATGTATATTTGATACTTATGAAACTTAAGGACAAGACTGAATATATATAGATTAATGAATGTTATGATAAAATCTAGTATTTTTCTTCTCTAGCTTTAATAGGTAGACCTCTTGCAGTCATGTGACAAGGCTACGTTAAAATAGGAAAACTTATTATAATCTCTACCTTGGATTCGTGTTGTGGATTCTGTTATGTTAACCTTTTGTAGGAGAAGAATAAGTCAGCAAGGAGCGTGGACTCAAGGATGAGTGGGTCTTCTAAGGCAGATAACTGTTTCAGAGTTCATCATAGCTCCACTCCTTCCATAAATTTGTGGTTTCTAATTTAGTCTAAGTCAATCTAGTTACCAAGCATTCCTATATTCTCAAAGCACTAAATATGACTTATCTTCTTGCATAAATGATTTTGTTGTTCCTATAACTGAAGTTGTTGTGCTATGTAATGAAGGACCTAGTTTGTAGGAGTTCTATTTTTCTTAGTTTCTTTTAAATAAGCTGGAACTTATGATTCCAAGCTAGTTAGACGTTTTGAGGAATTCATACTATAATCCAGCAATAGAGTAAATACTTTGATATCCTATATTGTATCTATGTTTTGTTGATTGAATATATGATAGTTCTTCACTTCAATCTCTGAGTTATAATTCATTCATACTTCCGTGGGGGCCCACACAGGAAGTGAATTCCCTGTTCATGTTTAAGTAGGATTCAATTAAGTTTCTTTAAAGTTGTTTAGTACTGTTGTTCCTGCAGCCACTGGTAGCAGAACCATTGACTGTTTCCTACAGCATAGGTTTACTTCTGAAGCATTATCTATTTATTGTTATGTTTTTCCTTCAAGATGAGAGTTAATTTGTAGTTTCAGTTTCTAGTATAAATCTCCTATAGCAATAGCTTTTACTTTAGTAGTGATGACTATTGAGAAGAACTAAAGCATAAACTTTGCAGCCATCATCTCAAGTTCACGTTCCCGGATTGATACATTTAATGAAGTCTAGCATGATGTTCTAAGTAGATACATGATGATTTTCAACAATGAATCACTATTAAAGTATGTCCAATCCTTGAGTTACTAGGATATTATTCTAACCAATCAACAACTAGCCACAGCACAATGGTTCTCACAACTAGGCATAAGGGCATAAATAACTTTATGATGCAACGACATTGATCAGATCACCTCGAAGGTAATAACCTCTCATAGGTCCAACATGATCCCATTATACAAGCATATATAGACATCAAAGCATAAGATCATCTCATCTATTCACATAGAAACAACAATAAATTCGAAGCCACATCCATTAGGATGTCATGCAAAATACAAATGAGAGAGGCAGTACATAACATGTTGAAAAGCGAGATTTTTTTAGGAGGAGATCAAAAGGATTGATCTCATTAATAATGCAATAGTGGAGGAAGTTGTAGCAATGATAAATAAATAGCTTAATTAAGAAAGAAACAGAGAGAACTTGGTAAGGGTAGACTAGTATTTGGTGGATGAAGGAAAACTGTGTGAAGAAGGAGAAAATGCCTGATAGTCCAAGGCAGTAAAAGAGGAAGATTTGTGGCCACAGTTGTTGGTAATAGAACAAGAGTATATAGATAAACTTGAAGTTGTAAAGACAAATGGGATATTGAAAGACAAGGAAGGTGTGATTGCAATGATCGAATATGAAGAGCCTACATATGATAGAGTTGAACATGATGGCAGCGTAAAAGAGCATAAGGTAAATTCTAATGAATTTTAAGATTTATAGTTTAGTTTACCTCTAGTAATGGTAGGAGAAGATTTAGTTGCATATTTTCTTATGGAAGTTGGTTTCATATAGAGTATGTGGAGGATTTTGTAGGATATTGGTGGAGATGGTCAATTTGTAATGGACAAGATTCCATGAAGAAGGGGAGGAGAGTAGAGAGTATGTGGAGGAGAAGCAGAGAACGATATTGTTGGAGGTCATATTGCAGTAGGCATGAGCCCATGAGAAGGAAGAGGAGTAAAAAATAATGTTGGTTGAGGAGAATAGTCCAAGAATACCAGCTAAGTGGTGGAAGAAAAAACTATCTTCATCTACATCAGTGTTGGAGTTTGTTGTAGGTCATTGCAACTTGAAAGGGTAGTCCTACTACCTATCTTCATTTGTGAGTCGTTTTGACAAATCTTTCCTACTTGGGGAGCCTGATGCAAGAGCATCTTGGGAAAATTAGAAATCGATATCGAACAATAATATTTCCTTTATGTTTGCATCAATTCTAGTTTATTTTATTTAATGTCTTTGATAACTAACAATTTTGGTGATGTTTCATACACAAAACTTATGGATAATGGCATGGCTCTTGATGTCAACATGTTGCCTAACGAATATGTCCTTAGTTACATGATTGATCTCTTATTTGGCGCATACTCTTTAAGGTAAAATATAGATAATGCACTATGATTGTTTAACTTAGATATGTCAACCCACAAAAGGTGATGATTATCTACTATGCACAAATAAATTGGTGGAAAGGCTTTTAGCATCCTTCACACACCATTCCAGCATCCACGTGGTAGTACTAAGAAGAAGCTTTATAAAATAGTTTGATGCAGGAGAATCCTGGGTGTAAGGGAAATCTTGCATCACCCAAAAATATTTCTGGTTTCTTTTCAATAAGGGCTATCTTGTGCAGAGCTAATATTTTTGGAAATTTACTATTTTTAGTAAGTTTTTCATTTGATCTCAAAATGCTCTATTTTCTTCCCTGGAGGTTCACTTTGGTTATATCAACCCACCAATAAAGTTGCATTGCAATATCGAGTCTAGTTTTGAAGATATTGAAAAATTTTGGTATTGGCAGCAGGGTACAGAAACTTTGAACTCAGTTTTGAAGGCTTTAGAGGCTTTGAAAGGGGTTGAAACTTTTGTTGACTAGAGATTACATGAAAAAGATGGAGTAGAGCACTTTGCGCCATTTCCAAAATGGGGTTATAATAGCCAATTGGGTCAACGAGCGATGAACTATGGTCTCCAAACGTTGCACTACCTAAAATAGAGTAAAATGAAATTCTTTCAAAATTTCTTTTCAAATTTTGAAAGTTGTTTGGGCCTATTCTAATGTAATAAAAATGAATAATAATATCTTAGGGATAGTCAGCTCCAAACTTTAGGGTTAACATTTCTAAAACTTTCTTAGGCGGTTTAAATTGCCTATATAATGAAGGCTCGTAGGATTATCTAGGTCTATTTTTGGAGAGGCATCTAGTGGCTCTGGCTTGCAGAATATTGTAATGAAAATGACCATGTGGCTGTGCATGTTATATTTCTGAACATTGTAATTCCATTTCATTGGAGATAATAGAAATCCCATTGCTTGTCGTTGCAACTCGTTGTTATTCTTAATTTTGGTGTCTATGTTTAAGTAAATAAGGGGTGTACCCTTCATCACAATTATAGATTGCCTAAACTTCCTAGTCTAAAACAATGTTTGGAATCTCCAATACACCTTTATCAACATCAACGTAAACTTCTTGGTCTAGGTATATGTCTTGAATCTCCAACTCTTCATCAGCATCAACCTAAACTTCCCGGTCTAGGAAAATGACTAGGTATCCAGCTCTGATTGCATTAACCTAAACTCATTTTGTCTTGGCAAAATTTTCAACAATACATGTGAATCGAAACATACTCTATTGTTCACAAGCATACTACTCCCTATGTCTGGATATCGAGACATAATTATCTACAAACTATAAAAAGTACTATGTAGATCAAGACAAACTCAACTATCTGAAAAATTCCCCCTTTTCTTTATAAAGAGGGATTCAAACAATAATTTTTTTTTCTCATGCAATAAATTATCCTTGAGTGAGAAGCTAACTCAGAATGATAAACATTCGTGTGCCTCTATTGTGTCCAACCTCCAAAAAATTTGTGCTTAAATCTTACCCAACATAAGTAGCACCCAAACCTTCAAATTTTTTATCAAATACAACATGAAAAGCCACAAAAGAACACAGATTTAATAACATAATGCAATCAAAATAAATCTAGAAATAAATCACATGAACTTTATTTCCTTTATATCTCCAAAGAAATAAACCCTTATTACTCCAAAATATTTGAATAGAAAAATTATATAGAAACTAAATTTCAATCTCCAAAAGGACTTGGAATCTAGACCCTTCTCAAACTAGAGCTATGGGAAATAAATTATTTTTAGCTTTTACCAAATTAATTGGCTTTCTCCAAATTTCAATTATGTGGCTTCTACTCCACTTGCATAGCAATCTCTCCATAAAATGCAATTCATATGGATTTTATTGTAGATCCTATGATTTCCATGTACAAGTTGTCAAATTCGAAAAAACTTTTGTATAAGGGAGGTTTGAATGGTAGTCACCAAAATCTTGTCTAACCAAATTATTCAAAATCTTGAACCCACAAAACACTTTTATGCCTTTTGGTAACTGCTTGTTGATGCCTCTTTATTGCATTTTTATTTTTTATTCTAAATAAGATTTCATGGATTGGTTGAATCACATCTCCTTAGTAGTGAATACTTTTGCAGTTGAATTCACCATACCCTAAATGCACACCTCTTATACTTTTATTGTCTCTAATGCTATGCAAAATTTATTTTATCTTTTAGGCCTGAACCTTTTTCTTGGCACATGGCTCTTCTTGGTGATTCTCCCAGAATGCCTTCTCAGTACACCCAGTTATGGCATACTTTCAGGCTGGAAATTTTGTTTACTTTGTGGAAAGATCGAAACACTGTGCTTTTTTCTCATAATTTTTTGGACATTCATGTCTCTCTTTATGCTAAGGCATGTATTTGTAATAATGTCATGATGCAGATTGAGGTGCAAGCTAATAAAGTGGCCCTTGAGGTTGCCCATTTGCAAGAGCTGCTTCAGCACTAGGGTAATGCCCCTTGTATTGTTGCTCGGGTGCCTCCATATTCTCTCTCAGCTGACCGTACGCCACCCAAGGGCCGATGTCATAGCCAGAGTTCTTCTGCCAGACACTCTCAGACACCGCGTCAATGGCACCACCGCTTCGCCTCTCCTCCTCCTCGGAGGGATGCAGTATCTGACTAGCCTCCTGTGCTTGCTTCCACTGCTGTCGCTTTTGCTCGGCCTTCAGCCTTTGTTCCTGCTAATCAAGATAAGTTCCCTCGCCTAGCGCTGGCTATTTCGGCCAGGCGGGAGGAAGGAGTATTAGAAAAAGATGATCTCGAAGACAGCTGGGCCGTTCCTGATCAGACTCCTCGGCCCAATGTTTGGGGTAATCCTGATGATAAAGATCTTCCTCCCTCTGCTGCTACTTCTCTTGCAGCCTGAGGATTTCTCATTTTATATAGTTTTTTGATGAATAGTTGTATGTTTTCGGCTTAATGTCATGTGACTTGCGGGGTGACTCTTTCCCCCAACTCTTTTTTGGGAATATTGTACTTTAATATTTTGAATAGAAAAGGCCTCTATTCATAAAAAAAAATTATCTTATCAATTCAACCTTTTCAAATGTCAATTCACTCTCCATTTTTCATAGCAATTGAACTTGCATGCATGAACTTGCACTAAATTTCATTTGTATTTTCATGACACACAATCAAATGAATGCTTTGACACCAATGTAGGACAATAGAGCAAAAAACAACAATATAAAGATTTACATTGTAAATAAAGTAAAAAGTTATTTTATGTTCATTGTTGGGTTCATTTCACATTGCTTTTCAAATGACTTTATAAAGCCTTATTTTTCCTATACAAAATTAAATTGAACTTCCCAACCACCTAACAAACATAACTCAATTCATTAAATGCAAACCTTATTTCATAACATAAAACTACAATCCTTTTTTTTTTTTAAAGGGCAAATATAAAACATAATTAAAATGATTGTAATTTTATAAATTATAATGTTTATATTACTATTGAAAAAAATAATGTTATACATTCACAATAAAAAAAATGGAGGAAAAAATCACACCCCTTAAATTTAAACAATGAACACCTTAGGAAAAAATGATTAAACAAATGGCTAAATAACTAGAACACAAGTAAAAGGAAGACAATTAGCTTCATTTATTTTATTTAAACTTGAACAAATTATAAAATTAAAAATATTTTATCATGAAATAATTTAATAACTAATAATATCAATTGTTATATATCAAATTTAAGAAATCCACATTGCAATGACTAATAATACTATTAGTACTTGAAATTCTAGATATCATAATCATGACTTCAAATTAAAAGATATCATAAATAAGAATAGTATATTTAGAATACTTCTATTTTTACTTTTTATTATTAATGTAATAAAATATAATATTATTTTATAAATTTTAAGACTTCACTTTTCATATAATCTTGTCAAAGAACACTTTGTTTAATGGCAAAGTCTATGTTGCATGCATTTAGATGATGTTGAATTCAAATCTTTTACAATAGTATAAAAAATTTTGCAATTTGTCTAAAGAAAAATAGATGTGTGACATGCTAATTCTCTCTTGGTCAAATTTATAGATTAATTAAAAAATCCTAAGTTATTTGTGTGCAAACACTAAATCATGTATATCAATGCAAGTTGTTCTAACAATAATAATCTTCTTTTTTCTTTGTATTAAACGAAGGAAAATTTACAAAGAAACAATAATGATTATTATTTAGAATGCCTCATATGTTATGTGTCTCCTTAAATTCTTGTTAGTGTCTCCTTAAGAATCTATTTCATTACATCCTTTTTTAGAATAATCCTAATCCCTTCAAAAAAGTATAAATAGTCAATAATTTTTTTTGACAAGTATATATATGCATATATCTATAGATAAATAAGTTTAAATTTAATCTTACATGAATACATATTTTTGTCTATTTAAAGATAAAAAGATTAATATTTTCTAAACTATAATAAAAACTAAACTAATATTCAATAAAACTATTATTTAAACTAAACTAATATTTGTCTATTTAAAAATAACAAGACTAATATTATCTAAACTATAGTAAAAACTAAACTAATATTCAAAGCTAATCCTCTAAAAAACAATCAATATATCCTCCATCCAACACACCTAAACTTTGTATTTTCTTTACCTCAAATTTTTAAAAATATGCAAACAGAGTTAGATAATTAATTATCCCAAATTGTAGTTAATTATTACACATAACTCAAACTGAAAATTAAAAACTAACGTTCAGGAGAAGTTTAATTAACTAGATAATTCAGTTTTCCAAAATGATATAGTTGCAGTTTAGATGTCCAACTGACCAAAACTCCAAAATGATATATGAAGGCACCCGCTTCCAGCTACATATAAAACTGAATCAAACCGACTTTGGGGCGGAGAAAATGTCTGTTCTGCACTCACAACAAGAAAAAAACTATAATTAAAAAAACCATAGGTTTACTGCGGAGAGCATTTGAGTGAAAATAAAATATAAAATAGCCTCATAAACTATAATTAAGAAGACTGGATAACTGCTAGAATATAAAATATCTTTATAAATCCATTCTTAATAAATAGAAAAAAAATAAAAATACACCCATATATTTTACCAACGTGTGAGTCAATCATCAAGCCAATCCAAACTGAACTGTACTTCTACAATATCAACCCTAAGCTCTGGGATAGCAATTCCCTTGGCCTTCAGCCACTGTTTCCCAATCTTCTCGTCACAGATAACATGTTTCAGGGAAGTTAGTCCACAAACACTTCTGGGTAGCCTCTTTAAACGTGAACACTCTCTCATATCTAACTCACTCAATTTCTTCAATTGGCCTATTTCCTCTGGAAGTTCTTTCAGACCCACACATACTGAAATATCCAGATATTCTAACCCCCCAAGGTTTCCAAGTGATGATGGCAGCTCTTTTAGACCTGGCAGTGCTGACAACCTCAACACTCTTAGAGACCTCAGATTCCCAAGGTCAGGTGGTAACTTAAGAACCTGATGGCAGTTGGTAATAGACCACATCTGAGCAGAGGGCATATAACAGATATTTGGGGGCAACTCCTCTAAATCACTGCAGTGATCCATGTTAAAATCATGCAGCTTGGTATTGTTGAATGTGGATGGGTTTTTAAATCCTTCACATAAGCTCAGAGACAGCTTCTCCAAGTTCTGTAGTGCTCTGCTCTGTTTTAGTACTGTTGGTGCAATCACTTTCTCCAGGCGAACACTTTTGAGTTGAGTGAGTGAAGACAGGGCTTCTAGACCTTTCACAGTTGCCCTCTTTGTGCCATAATTGTATACCATGAGAAATTTCAATTTCTTCATGGATTTCAAAAATGGAGGGAGGTAATATTCACTTGCAGTAAAGAGTAATATCAGAGCCTCTGTTTCCGGGAAATTCATCTCGTACCACTGGTTTTCCCCCATGGGCCCTGCATGTACAAATTGGAAAGTGAAATTCAATTAGAGAGTAAAATATATGGCCACGAATACTACTTGTTTGGCTTAAGCAAAACTGACAAGACCATTGAAGTTTCATTGCCCTACAATTTATCATCATGTCAGACATGCACATAATACATCCAGAAAATTGGGTATGTAAATTTAACATCAATTAGTGACACCACCTAAGCTAGATGCAAAATTTGCTCCAGAAATTTTAATAAGATCTACTAAAACATATGGCCAGAATTTAAGCAAGTTCCATCTGTCAAGACTCAAAACTCATGTAACCCACCTGTGTGAATAGAGACAATTAGAGCCTCAAACTGTGTATCACAAAACCCCCATGACCCTGGCAAATTAATCTCTTTTCTGGGCATAAGCAACCTCTTCCTGTGGACTAAATCCCCCTGGCATCCCAAATACAAGGCCAAATCTCTCATTACATCATGCTGAGAAAAGTATAGCTCAGAGACACTTCCATGAGAAATTGCTGCTCCACTCCTGATAAATTCAACTATCATGTCAATAATGCTCAAAGAAATGGTGACAAAATTCTGTAAATAAAAGGATATACAATTACCCTGGATTGCTGATTAAATTCAACAGATTTCGGCTTGCAAGTTCCAATAGGATGACAAAGGCATCCTGCCATTCCAGATTCCGAACATAAACCCAAATATCTAGCAGAGCATCAGCACAGATCTTGGTGTCCTCTGGAAATGAGCCCAAGTCTAAGAAACATTCCCTCACCACATCATCTAACAAATCAACACTCGTATCCAAGCATTTCAGAAGCCCTTCTTTGTGATAATCTGATATGGGTTCCCCTTTGGAAAGCTTATTCTTTGCAATCTCCCAGACTACAGGAGGCTCCCCATGCAAAGAGCTTCCAATCACCTTAAGAGCTAACGGCAAACCCTTACATTCTGCTTGCACCTGTAACTCATAGAATGGGAAAACATTCAAGAAGTCTTTTAGGACAACAGAAATTATATATTTGCAGATTAATCAGTCTGCGTTCATAAATCTTTGGTTTGATTGCTTAATACTAAGTTGCTTGGGAAACCCATCATATAAATTAATTTTCTCCATAATGATTAATTGAATGTTTTACTCTTGCGAGTCCATTCCTTATTTCCTCCTCCCTAATCCGGAAAAAGTCAAAAAGATTAATTTTGCTGTAGCAAAAATTCCAGATATAAAAAATAAAAATAAAAATTAGGAATATCTAAAAGTATTCCTGATTTCATCGAACTCTCACAAAACAGCAAAGAGCCCAGAGAAGAATAAAAACCTCTTTCACTAGATTTGCATCTGCAGTGCATGGAACTGATGTCTGTCCGAATGCCCAGAAGCAGAAAAGAGACAGAGCATCTTCCTGGCCCAGTAATGGTAAATGATACAGTTCAGTAGAAGGGTTTTTTGGTATAATGGAACTGTCTCTAGTTGTGATGAGGGTTTTGTATCCTGGGCCTTCAAATAGCAAATTTTCCAGGCTTACTCTGTCCCAGACATCATCCAGAATCACAAGAGTTGGCTTCAACTGTTTCAGAAGCTGCTGCTTCAGATTTAAATGTGCATCTTCCACATTCTGAAACTCAGGTTTCTTCTTCCCGGTTATCTTTTCCCACATGGTCTCTAAAATGGTTTTAAGGTTTGGGGACTGTGAAACTGTAGTGAAAACTATGTTGTTTCCATAATAACCTGATATCCACAATAAACCAAATCTGTTTTTTCAGTAAATTCTTTAACATGCAAGAAAAGTAAACTAAAGCAGTTAAACCAGTAATTACTGTATAGAGCCACAGGAAAAAACCATACTACAAGAGATTTACAGAGTCCTGTGTAAACAAAACAGAGAATGATAACAGCTACATAGAATTGTAAACCAGACATTTATATTTACAGTCTACTGTTGGAAATCCAAACAAATATTGATGACAACCAATTTAAATTTTTAGAACTCATTTCAGAGCATACATCCCCAAAAAGAAACATTTTGCTTAGGACTGTGAGAATGTTAAAATTTTGTCTCATCTCCTCAGAAAAGGGGAAGAAAAAGCACCCAAAATCTTGGAATATGTTGGCTTTCAACTCAGAAAAATCTTGGAAATTTCAAGGAAAATACCTCTTCAGTGAAAACTTAAAACAACAGAAAAACATTACCCAAATTGAGGAGAAGCCCATTTTACCTTTAATTTGAGAATCGTTAAAGAGAGCCAGAGCCAATGTGGTTTTACCACCTCCTCCCATACACTGCACTCCAACGACAGACACTTGATCGTTAAACAAAATCTCCTTCAAACCCCCAATGGATTTTTCCAGACCAACGAAAATTTGAGATTTTACATAACCACTATCATGATTATAGCTTCCAGAATTTCCTGCTTGAAGATTCATTTGTTGAAGCATCCTGGTATTTTGGGAAGGGTCATTTGTTAGCATGGAAGCCTGCTTGAAGATGAAATCATCCAGTCCCCTGCTTATATCTCCAGCCTCTGATGGATAATTATTTTTCAGTTCTGCTAAAAGAACTCTGGTATCAAGCATTATATGAGCAGGGATTAAGCCCAGGAAGCCATTTATCTCCTTTTCAAGCTTGAGAATCTGCGAAGCATATCTATAATTGAGAGGTAGGTTGAAAGTGCTAATATTTTCGCATTTTTTCACGAGTTCGGCACCTCTTACAAGAGTATTGTAGAACTGGTAAAAGATGGGATCTTGCTTATCTTTTGGCAATTTCAGATCAGATACATAAATTTCCTGAATGGCTGGGGTTAAAAACTTCAGCAGAGCACCGACTCTAGCGCTCAGACTCTTACAGTTGAGAATCTCCATCTTGTATATATCAACGAGAAAAATAAAAGAATATATTCTTACAGATTACTTATTTTCCTCTGTTTTGCAGTTTGAAACTTGCTGACCTGCAAACTCACAAGATCTTAGCCTGGACTCTGCTTAAACTCAAAAATCAATGGCGGCAACAAGAATTGAACATAATTAACGTTCAGTAGCGTTCTCACCTTCTACCTACGTAGAGGAATACGCAGATTGAATATTTTGAAATGTAAAAGATGGATTTCTGTAGAATACATGTCTGTGATATTGGGGGATGGAATTAGACTGAAATTGGCATTATCTAATTTTAATTTTGAATAATGTCAATTTTATGTTTGTGTCCATCTAAAAAATTGGAATTGGAATTTTGAAATTTCAATTTTGTCTTAAAATGAGTATTTGCATCTTCCACTCAAATAGGTGGAATTGGAATTTCGAATTCCAATTCTAATTCCAATTTTTATAAAACCAAATTTCATATTTCATGGAAACTGTGACTATAAAGATGTATATTATATTGCTATAAGGATGTGTGTGTATATATATATATATATATATATATATATATATATATATATATATATATATATATATATATATATATATACATGTGTATATATACACAAATATATGTACATATACACATGTGTGTACATACACACATGTATGTGTATATATATACACATGTATTGTGTATATATTGTGTATATATATGTGCACATGTGTGTATATATACACACGTTTGTGTATATATAAACACACGTGTGTATATGTGTATATGTGTGTATGTGTGTATGTGTGTATACACACATGTGTATATATACACATGTGTGCACACATGTATGGGTGTATATATATAGACATATACACACCATATTCAAAGAAAATAAAATAAAGAATTAAAATTCCTTATGCATCTTCTCAATCATCTTCCGGGTGAACCAAATGGGTTAGCCCATATTCCGGAAATCATTTTCAGGGTTTCTATCTTCCAAAATTGCAGCATCTTCAGAAATCCACTATATCAGCACCCAAACGGACCCTATAATGAATAGCAATGAATGTGGAACTGGTAGGACACATAAATTTATTAATTAAATAATGATTTTGAAATTAGTTTTTTTAACAAAATTATTATTTTTATTGATTTAAGATTTTTTTAAGAGTTTAATAAATATTTGATTTTATTTATTACTTATTTAAAAAATTATTTAATTTAATTTTATCATTATTCTTAAACATATAATTTTTTAATTGTAATAATTTGAGATATTTTGTGGTATTATAGAACGTAAAATATTTTGTATTGAAAGATATACTATATTGTATTAAAGAAATTAAAGTGGGTAGAAATATTTGAGTATATTATATATGTTTAAATGAATTTGGATAGATATAGATCACATAGAGAAAAAGTTATTTTTGAATTGTTTGTGTACACGTTTTTTTGTATCAACTATGTGATCCATCATAGGATGAAGAGAGTCAAGGGAGCACATATAAAAGTCCATAATGATAGACAAAATATTAAGAGACAAAATAGGGATTTAACCCATCTTTAGACAAATTTTAGGAGTACTTTCTATTTTTCTAGTTTGAAACATCCTAAATTACACATTTACAAATTCTTAGGTAGGACTCTACTTTACTTCAAATATGAGTGGAGCCAATGAGATTTGATACTAAAATTTAACATTCACAGAGGGAAGGGTACCACTAGCCGTTATAGCTAACTTCGCGCACTCGTAGAACCTTGGTGATGATGTTTGATTGTCTCTATATGTGACTTAACTAAATTAAAAAATATTTTTTTGGCTTGTGAGTATTAGCAAAGCTCCCTTAGAATTCATTAAGTGTCAAAGGGTCAAATAACGACCATTTCAAAGTCTTGTCTAATACCTACTTAAAGATGCCCCAATAATTGTGAGCTCAAAATTGTCATTACTTATGGACAAATGTTCTAGTAGCGGTGTACAAATGGGCCAATTATGAACCAAAAAATCTAAAAAATGATCGACTATTAGTACACATGAAACTTATTAATGAACTTTTAGTTATCATTTATTTGACTCTTCCCCTAGCATTCTTGAAAGAAGATATAATATCACATCTACAATACAAAGATAAAAATGTAAATGTAACTTTGAAAATGTAAATCGAACTTTGGATTTTCTAAGAATATTTTAGATGAAGCTATAATTAGTAATTATAAAGAAGAAGTTTCCTAGTAAATACAATTATGTTAACAATTCATTCTTAAAAAGAGATACTGATCATAGATGATTTTTAAAAGGTTTGGAAATCCATGAACAAAGCTATAGTTAATAAAACGTAAGAGGTTGGTAAATTATCAAATCTTTTATTAAAGTGATCTTGAGTATAAAATGTTTAGCTAAGATATGTAATAGAGAGAAAGCATATGAAATGATTGCTTTACAAGGTCTCTCTTCTTCATGATAATGTGGATTAGAAATGATTATTACTTATTATAGATGTATTGAGGCGCACTGATTTGAAGTTTCTCCAATATTATTAAAGAGTGGGGTAACAAGAAATAATAAGAAAGCATATTAAAGGTGTGTGATTAAGAAAAATAATTATTTTATTAACTTTATATTAGTTAATAGATTAGTGATCTACTTTTACTTTATAGTTATCTTAAATATTTCAAGGACACACTCATTCAATCCTTTATGTCCTCTAAACTTATCTTTTTCCTTACCTTTTCTCTCATTTATAGGGGACGCTTTCAATTGTTAAAAAAAAATCTTAAAGATGTTTGTTGTTTAAGTATTGTTTAGGTTTCATTGATGTTATGATCTCTTTTTTACGATTCACATTGTTTTGGATGGTCATCATTAGATAGTTTTAATTTTGGGTAAGTGCACAAAGATGGGGGACCAAAAAGGGGGTATAAGATGCCACTTTTTTCTTGAAATCAGCAAACTCTGAACTTCAACAAGAAATTGAAGATAGTTAGACTCAAAATTTTAAGATGCGACAAAAACAAGAGTTGTAATACTCTGAATCTAGTTCCTAAACTACTAACTTATTTTGAAAATAGTGCAGATTAAGGCCCTCAAAAAGGGGGAGCACAAAAAGTGGTCCTATTTTTTGTCCAAAAACATAACATAGCGTCTGGTGTGCTCCCCCTAAAATGTTAACTTTTTTTTTGAATTTTTTTAATTGCTCCAGTGAGAAGTTAGCTAACACCATGTAGTTTATCCCAGATTTTTTTGGTAATTTTTTGATGAACGTATAATTTTTTATGAATTTACGAAGTGCACACATCCTGAAAACATGAAATTTCTATGTGGTCCCCCTAGAAATCATTTAAAACTAATCGAAAATTAAATTTTCTTTTTATTAAAGTGTGTAGAATGGAGTCTAGTTTCTAAAAATGTAACTTATTGCAAAATTCGATGAACGAGCCAAAATCTATGCCCAAAATACTACATGTTGGTTTTTTACAAAAAATGGACATACACACAAAATAAATTAGAGTTGAAAAACTTAACATAATTAGAATTCAAAATAAATTATATGCTTAGATAGCTAACAGAGAGATTTGCAATATCACGTCATCTGATTTTTACGTTCTTGAGCCACGAGTAAACCTAATGAGGAGCACACAAAAAAAGATGTCATCTTTTTGTATGTCTCCTGAAAAACATGTCTCGAGCCTATTTCAATCATCCAAGCCTTTGGGTTGGATCTCCAAGGAAAATCCAAGCCTTAGGATTGGTAAATTCAAATCCTTTACAAAGCGCGCACGCCCTATAGGGCGTGCGCACTATGTAAATTTAGGGTGTGCACCCTATGTAAGATATAGATTCACATACTGAGAGAGAGAGAGAGAGAGAGAGAGAGAGAGAGAGAGAGCGGGGGGGGGGGGGGGTCATTTATACAAATATAATATTTAAGTATAAGTTTGATAATTTTAATTTCTTATACTTTAAGTTATATTTGTATAAATTATAAAATATAATGCTTTTAGGATGTTTGGGATAGGTTCCGGCTTCATAGGAGTTAACATGCAGATTCTAGATTTGAAAAAATTTAGACTTAGCCAAATTTTAGGATCCAGCAAGCCTTCAGCAGGGTTACCTCCAACAATCCATCATGGATTTCTAAGGTCAAACTGAAGCTGGCAAAAGGATTCCCAAAGGGTTTTAACTCATTTTTATCAAAAATACTTGGTTTTGACCCCATCTCTACGACAGACTTAGCTTAGCTCTCACCCAAATCTCTCTCTCTCTCTCTCTCTCTCTCTCTCTCTCTCTCCCCCTCATCAAGGAGGGAGAGAGAGAATGAGAGATAAGGGAGAGAGAGACGGAGACAGAGACAGAGACAGAGAGAGGGTAATGAAAGAAAGGAGTAGATGAGGGGGAGAGAGAGAGAGAGAGAGAGAGAGAGAGGGTAATGAAAGAGAGAGAGTAGATAAGGGGAGAGAGAGAGGGTGATGTGTGTGTGTGTGTGTGTGTGAGAGAGAGAGAGAGAGAGAGATTTGGGTGAGAGCTAAGCTAAGTCTGTAGTAGAGATGGGGTCGAAACCGAGTGATTTGTGATAAAACGAGTTAAAACCCTTTGGGAATCCTTTTGCCAGTTTCAGTTTGACCTTAGAAATCCATGATGGATTGTGGGAGGTAACCCCTTTTGAAGGCTTGTTGAATCCTGAAATTTGGCTAAGCTTGAAATTTTTCAAATCTAGAATTTGCATGTTAACTCCTATGAAGTTGGAACCTATCCCAAACATCCTGAAAGCATTATATTTTATAATTTATACAAATATAACTTTAAGTATAAGAAATTAAAATTCTCTCTCTCTCTCTCTCTCTCTCTCTCTCTCTCTCTCTCTCTCTCTCTCCCCCCCCCTTATCATCCTCTCTCTATCCCTTATCTCTCTCTCTCTCTCTCTCTCTCTCTCTCTCTCTCTCTCTCTCTCTCTCTTTCTAATTTTTCATAGTGCACACGCGCTATGTAAAAATATGGATTACACTTTTGTGCTTTGCATAGTGCACACGGGGGGTGAAAATTTTGGGATTTTATAAAGTGCATGTGCCCTATTTGGTGCACACACTATTTGGCGTGTGCCCTATTTGGTGCACGTGTTTTGTTTTGGATTGCCCAAGCCATAGGGCGTGCACCCTATAGGGCGCATGCCCTTTAGTGCATACACACTATGCGTGATTTGGGACCAAAAAGAAACATGGCATCTTTTTGGGCCCCCATCTTTGTGCATACCCTTTTGAAATCCTTTACTAGAAAAATATAATTATTAAAATGCTTGTGTATACTAAGAGGATGGTAAGTCATCAAACGTCTTAAGCATAAAATGATTTTGAGCAATAAAATTTCTAGCTAATATATTTTATCAAGAATGTGCCTAGGAGTAATATATAAGATGATTATTTCATGAGAATCTCCATGATGATATAAACTAAAGTTTATTATTACTCATTATAGCCCGAGGACAAAGATTTGAAATTTCTTCACTATTAAAGGTTGATCTATCTTCTACTTTATGAAGCCATATTATATATTTTAAGGATAAACTCCTTCAATTTTGTGTGTCCCTTGTAGCCTCCCTTTACTCTTTATCTAACATTTTGGGATGTTTTGGATATTTTAAAAAAATCTCAAGGATGTCAACTAGTTATTTTATAGAGGTTACTTGGGGTGTCTTAATGTTGTTGTGACATGCCAAATCTACTAAGGACATCTCAATTGTTAGAGTGAAATTTGATCTTGTCATGTTTTTTTGATTCAATGATAGCTAAGGTCAATCGTCAACTTATTATACCTTATAGTTGTAACTTACATATGTAAATTTTCCCTTTGCACATATAACTTGAGCCTATAATTATAAGAGGGTCAGATCATTAATGGGTTAGTATATGAGCTATTATAACTTGTTAAGAGGTGTAGAAATAGGGGTAATGTCTCCTAATATTTCTAATCAATTAATTTAATATTTCTAGTTTTTCCAGGAGAGGCCCTATATAATGAGCTCCCTTCTACATGTCAAGATGATAAAGTAGAATATTTTTCTATGGATGGTGAATTGAAGGCACTCTCTTTTTCCTTTAGTTCACTCATGGAGGTTAGTAGGTATAAGGATACCATAGTTTTATTTGATGTTGATCTAAGTTAATATATATTTTGTGGTTGTCATACAATGACAAGGTCAACAATAGACTATATCTTCACTTGATAAGTGATAATCACATGTTTGTACTTGTAGGAAGGAGGTTGCACCTTTTGCAACTATGTGAAGGAGATAAATTTGGGTTGAGGGAATTTAGTTCCTCCAATACCTAAAGGTGTTTGACAAAGGAAACTAATTTCATCCATCCTTTGTAGGTCTGACCTATTGCATGTTAAAATTTTATGTCATGACTACACCTTTATGTTCTTCTTGCATCTCACTAATTAGGTATGATCCCTTCATGCAAAGGTGTGGTGTTCCCTATGTTCTAGTCCCATTTTGTATTGTTCCCTTTTGGATTTCTTAAATATTTTGGATTCTTATTATGTCTATAAGCATGATGCATTCCTAACTAGAACCATTCTTGGAAATCACATTTGTATTCCCTTTTTTCATTAATTTCCCTTTCCATTTTGTGTTTTCTTTATAAGCATGTCTATAAGCATGTTTGCATGGTCCATAATTAATGTGTTTAACACACCACAAGTCTCAAAGGAGGCATTAAATTAGTCTTTAGGAAACCTTAAAATTTTCATGTGAATCATTTATCAACTACCTTTATCCAACTAAATATTGATGAAAGATAATACAATCAACACAAAACACATGAATACCAAACTTTTATGAAGAAAACCTATTGGTAATTTTTTCCACCATTAGCTCATCAAAGATAACCAATTTGATATCCTTCATTATGGGATACATTTGTTTTATTTTCCACATTGGTGGCTAAACATGACAATTTTTTTGCATTGGTCATTAAGTTGATGTGTTTTCTACACTAAAGGTAGTGTGATATAGCATTAGTGTATTTTCCTACCGATGAGACATTTGGCTATTTGTGCGAGTCCTACTAAGGTATTTTGATAAATAATACACTCGCATCTATTAGGAATAACAGTCCACAATACAACTGAGAGGGGGGGGTGAATCAGTTGTATGATAGAATATTAAACTTTAAAGTTTTAAACTTATCAATATCATATCCAATGAACACAATGAATGCCAACACAATAACATAGAATTTTGGTTTCAGGGAAACCTTGTTAAAGGTAAAAACCCCAGTGGGAATTAGCACCCACAAATAATGTACTGAGAGTATAGTAATCCTTGTTAGAAGATATAGCCATGTTAGGAGCTTATTGAATCATTACAGTACATAGTCCTTGTTAGAGGACAGACCCTGTTAGGAGTCAAGAACAAAAGAGGGCTCACTGCCCAAAGAAGGTTAAATCCACCTTCTGAACTCACTAGTTCGCAACAAGTGTATATGAAGAAATATACAATCTTTTGAACTGTTTGCCAGCAACTGTCTTTGCTTGATCAGTTCCAATGAAGTCCACCAGTAATCCTCTGCTCTACATACAACAGACACAAGTTTGCAACCTCCTTAAATATCACATATATATCATCCTTGTCTTTTCCAAAGAAAAGACCTTTCATTTATGCCTTATTACATTTTACTAAGATCAGGTCAACCCAAGGCTTTCCTAATTACAAAAAATTACATAAGCCCTTGCTAAGATACACACGGTATCTAAAACAAGTTTACAATGATTACATTATAACAATTAAGGACCGACATCCTTGATTTATGCTTGCATAACAAGACACACGCTTCATTCCCTGAGTCGGCTTCAAAATAAGCCATCACCAAAGCACACGCCACAGATGATGTCACCAATCACTCCATACCTTGCGCTAACCAATGAACATCTATTAGTACCTCTTCCATCATCCTTCAAGTTTGCATACCTTGAATCCAATCCCTCTGAAAGATATACCAAAAACTCATAGACTAACTCTGTTAATTCTCACTGTCATAGTCCAATGACCAGTCTTTACCAAAATAGTTGTATCTTTCTTAATATGTGTCGCTTGATGATGTGATCATAGATATAAGATCAAAACATCCATCTGAACTCTCATTTAACTTCGCAGCATCTGAAACATTTGTACACTATCCGTACACTGTGATTACCAGTCTGGTTCCTTCATAAAAGTATATGTTGACATCAGTGACAAAACACAAATGACAATAGTATGAGTGCCCATTCAATAACGTAGTGATTAAACATATTACATGTCTTAATCACCACCCATGCATTAGCAATGTCTAACAATCTCCCCCTTTGGTATTGATGTCAACATATGGGAAAATCTTATTCCAAAGTTATATCAATCCAAAGTCCTTCAACTAAACAATCTCCCCAAACAGTAGAGATTTTCTCATAGCAACACTCCCCCTTTGACAGCAATAGAAAAGGGTGCCATGAGCCTTCAACTGCCTTCACATATAATCTTTCTTCCATGATCACTCCCCCTGAGGAGTAGATCCCTACATCCAGTCCAGAAAATGACGAGGCTCTGAATACTTATGGACTGATGCATCTCTGCATCATTTAGTTTTGACTAGGAGGGGCCTGAACCCCTAGCATACCTCTGAGATATTCAAAGGTATCTTTCAGTAGTGGCTTTGTGAACATGTCTACAATCTACTCTTTTGTACTGATATATTCTAATTTGATTTCTTTTTGTGCCACCTTGTCTCTCAAGAAGTGATACTTGATAGAGATATGTTTAGTTTTGGAATGCATCATTGGATTCTTTGACATATTTATTGTACTAGTGTTGTCACAATGAATGACTACAGTCTCTTCAAAAGTTATTCCAATGTTTGTCAGCATTTGTTTCATCCAAATAATCTGAGTGCAGTTTATAGCGGTAGCAACATATTCTAATTTTGTAGTAGATTGTGCTATACAATCTTGTTTCTTACTTAGCCAAGAAACCAACTTTTTCCCAAGGAAAAATGCACCACAACTGGTACTTTTTTTGTCATCAATATTTCTTGCCCAATCAGCATCAGTATAAGCATGAAGTTTAAAGCTGTCATTCCTATCATACCATAAACCATAGTCTATGGTCCCTCTGAGATACCTTAGTATCCTTTTCACAGTAGCTATATGTGTCTCTTTAGGTTCTGCCTGATATATAGCCACAATTCTGACAGCATTAGCAATATCTGGTCTGGTATGAGTCAAATATTGTAGCCCTCCAACCATTGACCTATACAAAGTCTGAAAAATACATTTTGATTCATCATCAATTGTTAGCTTATTGCCAGTTACCATAGGTGTTCCTACTGGTTTACAATCTTCCATTCCGAATTTCTTGAGCAATTATTTGAGATACTTGGTTTGAGAAATGAAAATACCATTCTCATTCTAAGTTATTTGCAGTCCAAGAAAGAATTTCATTTCACCTATCATGGACATCTCAAATTCACTTTCCTTTTCTTTAGCAAACTTCTTACATAGATCATCATTACCTCCAAAGATAATGTCATCGACAAATACTTCTACTATCAGGATTCCATCTTCAGTAGTTCTTAAATACAAATTATTGTCTGCATTACCTTTTCTAAATCCAAGTTCGAGTAGATACTTGTCCAACCTTGCATACCAAGCCCTAGGAGCTTGCTTCAACCCATACAAGGCTTTCTTTAATTTTCACACCATGTCTTTGTCTTCACATAGAGGAAATCCATCTAGTTGTTCTATGTATACTTCTTCTTCAAGATCTCCATTAAAAAAAGGTAGATTTAACATCCATCTGATACACTTTGAAGTTTTTGTGTGCAGCATAAGATAGAAATAATCTTAATGCCTCTATTCTAGCAATAGGAGTAAATTTTTCTTCAAAGTCTATGCCTTCTTGCTGTGAGTATCCCTTACACACTAGTCTTTCTTTCTTCCTTACAACTGTTCCTTCTTCATCCATTTTGTTTCTAAAGACCCATTTTATTCCTATAACATTTTTATTTTTAGGTCTTGAAACTAATTCCCAAGTATTATTTTTCTTTATCTGATCCAATTCTTCTTTCATGGCATTTATCCAAGATTCATCTTTAAAGGCTTCATCTGTAGTTTTTGGTTCAACTTGAGAAATCAAACAAATCTCTTCTCTAACTTTAGATCTAGTTAGCACTCCTTGACTAGTATTGCCAATAATTTGACTTTCAGGATGGTTATTTTTTACATACCTTGGAGTTTTAGGAGTCTCGGTAGTCTTGCTTGTAGCAGCATCACAAGCCTCTTTTTCACTTTCTTCCTCAACAAGTTCTTCTTCTTCAATATTATCAGTGGTTTCTTTTATCTCTGATATCTGACTGCTATCATACATTCTTTCCTGTATTTGAAATTTCTCATCTATTCTTACATTGTTACTTTTAACCATCTTCCTCAATCTTAGATTGAAACATTTGTATGCCTTTCTTTTAACAGAGTAACCAAGGAAGATACCTTCATCACTTCTAGCATCAAATTTCCCTATCTCATCATCCCTCTTGATGTAACATTTGCTACCAAAAATTTTGAAATATTTCACAGTAGGAGTATGATCAAACCATAGTTCATAGGGAGTCTTACTTGTACCTTCTTTGATTTGAATTATATTTAATGTGTACACTGTTGTTCCAATAGCCTCTCTCCAATGTACATGAGATGTATTTCCTTCAATCAACATTGTCCTTGCCACATCAAGTATAGTCTTGTTTCTTCACTCTGCTATCCCATTCTATTGTGGAGTCCTAGGAGCATATGTTTCTCTTTTTATCCCATGCTCTTCACAGTATGAATTAAATAAATCTGATGTAAACTCTCCACCTCTATCTGATCTTAAACACTTTATTTTTAGTTCTAATTCATTCTCAACTTTTTCATTAAACAACTTGAATTTATCAAATGCTTCTGATTTTTCTCTTAAATAAGTAACCCACATCATTCTAGAAAAGTCATCAACAAAGAGTATAAAATACATTTCACCATAGTATGACTTTTTTCTTTTAGGCCCACATAGATATGTATATATTAGATCCAACTTCCCTTTTGATGTAAATGTTTTGCTTTTATGACTACTTCTAGTTTTCTTTCCCATGACACATTCTCTGCATACAATGTTAGAAGGTTTCACAATCTTTGGTAGATCTCTTACTGCATTAGCCATACTTGCCTTCACAATGTTATCAAAATTAACATGACAAAATCTTCTATGCCATAACCAAATATCATCTACCTTCGCAACAAAACAAGAGGCTCCAGATGTGTTTAATTCAAAAACATTACCTCTAGATTTTGAACCAGTAGCAATCAGTTTTCCTTCCTTGCTTCTGATGAAGCATTTACCATTAACAAAACTTAACTGAAAGTCTTTATCCATAAGTTGTCTGACACTCAACAAATTATGTTTTAGTCCTTCAACAAGTAGTACATTGTCTGTATTAGTCTTTCCATCTAGAGTGATGGATCCTACTCCTATGATGGATTTTGGGAGATTGTCCCCAAACCTTACAACACCTCCATCATAATTTACTAATTTAACAAACTTATTCTTATCACCAGTCATGTGATGAGAACATCCACTGTCAATTATCCATTCAGTTTTCTTCTCAACATGAGATACTAAGGCTTTTTCTTCATGAACTGGTTCATCCTTAATAGCAACAAATCCAATCTCTTCATTGTCTAAATCCTCATCATCAGAGATTCCTTCACTAGCATAATAAAAGTATTTGTCTCTTCTAATCTTTGCATAACCAGGTTTGTACTTAGGAACTCTTGTAGGACATCTAGATGCAAAATGACATATTTTATTGCATGAAAAATATTTCAAAGGTAATTTGCCTTCAAATTTGCCCTTACCTCTTTTCTCTCTTCTAGCAATCAATGTAACAAGTTCTTCCATCTTCTTTTCTTCTTCTATTATCTTCTCCCATTCCTCAGCATACTCACCAAGCTCTTCTCTTAGGTCTTCTTTGCTTGTGCTCGGAAGTGCAGAAACTTTCTTGTACATGGATGCCCTATATGCAGATTCAACTTTAGGTGCAACTTCTCCTAATTCCATAGCTTCAAAGGTAGTTGTAATCACCTAAAAATGGACAAAGATAATTTAACAATAATTCAAATAAAATCAAGTGAAATCAAAGCAAATCAAGGACATTATTGAATCAATTGAATCACAATGTGTAATTAGCCAATCAAAATTAAAATCAAGTCTTAATTCAATATCAATCAAAATTGAGAGCATTTTAATCAAGTGCAATCAAATCAAAATACAATTAATTCAATTAATTGTATAGTCTTGGATTAAATTAAATTCAACCCATTCAAGGGGTACATGGCTAAAATAAATCAATTAAATCAATTAATAAAAATCAATTACTCTCAACAACCACAAAGGAGAGGAAATCAATCAACCAATGAAATTTGAGGAAAGACATTCACATGGGTCAAGCCAAATTGAATCTCAATCACTCAAAGTGAGAGAGAATCTTAACCATTCATCTTGTCTTCTTATCTCAAGCTTTGAGGACACAAACTTTGCTTTGTCCTCAAAGGATGGAACCGAAGACTTAACCCCAACTCAACCATGATCAAACACAACTACACCCCCTCCCATTGGGAAAATCTATAAAAGGAAGGCTAAAATCCTTCATAATTCATCAACCACCTATCTGAGAATTACATCAAACCTCTTGCAATTTGAGTTTAGAACAGCATTTGAGAGCAATTTTAGCTTTATCTTGATAATTGTTGGCTTTAGCATCATTGTTTATCTTTATCATTCTCATTCTAGGACTATCATTAATGAGAGCTTGCTGAGAGCTCACTCATTAACATCTTAGTTAGAGAGCCATAGGATGCTCAATTAGTCATTGATTTTGTCAAATAATTGCTCAATTATGGTTGTATTTAGTTCTTATTTTACTTACATGATTGATGATTAACCCTAATTCTATGAAGGTACTATTCACTTGTATACAAAATGGCACCCACTGTGGGGCAGTAAGCCTCGCGTTATCATTTTTATCATTTAGATCATCTTTTGTATGCTTGTATCTGCTATTTTTCGTAGAATTTTTGCAGGAAATAGGTTAAATCATGCCTATGTCCAATTCAATCATGCCTGTAATCATTTGGATGACGCCTACCAGATCTGTATCACCGCTTATTCGTTGAACGTTTATGCCTAGTTAACACTTTCTATTCTGTCTTACATTCTTTGTTGTCGCCTTTGATTGAAGAAATCACACCTACGTGATAAAGTTGTATTGCCTTTGCATAAAGAAGTCACGCCTATGAGTGAAGAAGTGTCGCCTGCCGATAATTTGTTGTCGCCTATGATCAAGCTTTGCAAAGTATTTTGGATAACAAGTCATGCCTAGTATCATTCTCTTATGCTTGTTATTTTTAAAGTGTCGCTTTGACTTAATTAGTTTATGCTTCTGAAAATACTATTTGCGCTTATCAATAAATTATTTACGCCTATTAAAGTTTCTGTGTCACCTGGTACACTTGTCAGTATCACTTGCTAATAGTTAACTTATGCTTGTAAATAGTTTAATATCGCCTATTAGCTGGACAATGTCGCTTTTGGTTTTCTATCAGAATTTGTTTGCAGATTGATTAATTCTGTCATCTAATTCTTTGTTTGTACATTTTGATAGTAAATGAGCAGACATCAGAAGGTGCAGAAGCCATAAACTAGGTTTAACAAAGAAGGGAAGGCACTAGCTAAGAAAATCAAAAGGGAGAACAAAGCACACATCAAATTTGTTCTTGAGTTAACACAAGATGAAGACAATTAGCTATATCAGAAATACCTTGCTATGATTGAAGCTTACAAAAAGAAATTTGTTTCTTTAAATTGGATCTTTAGCCCTTAGTTCAAATTTTTATTTGAAAATTTGCAATTAGAGTGCTCAAAATTCATTTCATTAAATCTTTATGTTGTCAATTTTGATTTTGGTTTCCCCTCACTTTGATTGTTAGTGTTGACTAACTTGCTAGAGTATAAGCACATTGGAAGGAGCTATTGCCAAGGTGAGTAAAAATGACAAAAATTCTCTCAAAAATGCCCCTAGCTTTATGCTAGCTACAAGAAAAAGGTATTCTCCTAGTCAAGCTTGCATTTGATTAAATTGTGGCATTCTTTTGCCATAAGCTTGAGGTAAAATAGGAAATGAATTTCACACTTCAATTATAAGAATCTCCTTATCAAGAGATTGGGGAAAGAACAAACATGTGTTTAAGTGTGTGGAACAAAGAAAGACAATAGGGATATGCTCTTCACTCTTTGAGTGAACCAAACTCCCAAACTTGTCGACCTAAGTTCATTTCTTGTTTTTCATATATATGCTATAGCAATAGTGGGCTTGCCTCCCAAGTTTGCCTTAACGAGGCCAGTGAGAGGGACATCCCAAAGTGGGATACGCTCACTTTTGCCACAGGAATCCAACCCACTCTAAAATGAAACACATGTATCCTTAATGGGGTACATGACAAATGAATTTTAATTTTTCAACCTTCCTCTAGTAGCCCTCACAGATTGCGCAAAATCATGCTTCGGTGCATGTGGAAGCCTCCTTGGAGGATGAGAGATTTAAGTCTATTTGAATAGAATATATACTAAAACCTTGATAAAGTAGCAAAGACCACCTTCTAGAGCCATGTTTATGAACCAAATCTTGTGATAGGTAGGTGCTTGAAGTGTTTTCTTGTGAAAAACTCATGACAACATTCTAAAAATCAAACATTTTGTGTTTAAATGGGTAAAAGAAACAAGTGAATGTGTGGTTGTTGTGTTTGAAATACATAAACAAGTGAGAGATATCCATTGAAAAGCATCTTATATTTTTAAATCTCCTCAATAATAAAATCAACAACTCTCATATCAAGGATTGATTCCAAAAATGAACCCTTGTTGGATGCCGGTTTCCACATGGTCACAAACATATAGGTGATCATTACCAGGAGATAGCACTATCTTTGTAAACCCAAGGCAAGAAGTGGAGTACCAAAGTGAGTTCAAAGATCCTAATCAAGAGGATATTTTCACAAACCTATTTGAACCAAGACTTGAAAAAATGGGTGATATGAATTCAACCCATCATAATATCGACCATGCCAACTATGATCCTAAGGAGACACTTGAGGAAAGGGTTGAGAAAGCTGCCCAAGATAATGATTTCCTAGAGGTTATGGAAAAATTAATAGACAAGGATAGGGATAATTTCTTTTTAAGCCTAGCACAAAAGGGGGTAAAGCTGCCCCACGACTTTGATATTGACCAACTTAGGAAATACCAACACCAAGATGATCCCATGAACGTCATGACTAGGAAGATTAAGGCCTTTCAAGAACAAATAGATACCATGAAGAAGGTAGCTGAACCTAAGGCCTTTTCCATAGAAGCTTTGTGTCCTTTTCCTTTCAACAAAAGCTTAGCAATGGTATCTTTTTCGTTTAATACTATCTTTCCCAAATATGATAAATACATGGGTAAAACGGACCCACAAGACCATTTAAGATAATTTTGTGCCCTAAGCATAGAGTTCATGCACAATGACACCTATCTAATGAGACTCTTTCCTAGAAGCTTAGGAGGTCCAGCAATGGAGTGGTTTTCAAAACTAACTCTCAGAATAAAGTCTTTTGAGGAGTTAGCCTCCAAGTTCATAACCCATTACTCTTACAACATTGAGCATGAGATCACTATGCTCAAGTTATGCGATACCAAACAAAAAGATGGGGAGTCCTTTTTAGGATTCCTACAAAGGTGGAGGACCGTTTTTGCAAGGTACCCACGAAGTATCCTAAAAAAAGAGAAGATGGAGATCTTCACCAATAACTGGACTGCTGAAATGAACTATCGATTACAACTTCAATGTCCTCCAACATTTGAAAAACTTATTGAAAATGGAGTTAAGATTGAATATGTTTTGGTCAAAAGAGGTGAGATTAAATTATTTAAAGACAATAAATCCAACAATAACAATAACAGTAGCAATAACAATAACTATATTCCTAAATATTTTAATCAAGGGTCCAACAATCATAATGATAAATCGAAATCATGGAACAAAAGTAACAATAAAAATCTTGTGAATGATGGGGTTGTAGAGTCACACAACTTGAAGTCTACCCCTTTTATTCTACCTTATGGAGCGAATTCTTCAAACAATGTTAACCAAGCAAATAAAGCTCCATATAATCCCAATAATTATAACAACAACAATTCCAACACTTCCAACAATAAGACTTGGGATAAGTCAAAATCAAGCTCCAGCTATAATAAAATGAAATTCACTCCCTTGGGAGAACCTTTGGAGAATGTACTAAGAACTTTGTTGGCTAATCAAGTCATCACGTTACCCGACATATCAAATTATGAACCTAAAGTCAAACCTCATTGGTGGAATGCATCTCATCATTGTGAATACCATCGAAAAAGAAGTCATCCAACCAACGAGTGCATGAAATTGAAGTACTTAATGCAAGATTTGATTAATAATGACATCATCCAAATTGAAGGACCTCGAAACAATGGGGATCACATGGCCTATAAGAACCCCTTTTTGAATCATGAAAAGGGGGAGTCATCCAATACAAATCAAAACCATAAAAAGGGTAATGATAAAGTGAATTTTTCCCACACTTATGACAACACAATAAATACTATAAGTGAAGAAGATCAAAGCGTAAATGTTGTTATAATAAAAGGCAAATCAAGAGAAGCATCAGCAAATGTGGTCACTAGGGGGCAAGCATC
Source organism: Chamaecyparis obtusa (assembly GCA_027943335.1). NCBI lineage: Eukaryota > Viridiplantae > Streptophyta > Pinopsida > Cupressales > Cupressaceae > Chamaecyparis > Chamaecyparis obtusa. The sequence continues at coordinate 2,016,435 of BSBK01005248.1, forward strand.
GAAAATTGTTATACCTAATAATGCTCCAAAAATCATGGTGTCAAACCAAGCTTCCACATCATCATCAAAACAATACAACTTGGTTAACCAATTGCAAAGAACTCCCGCTAAAATCTCTATTCTTGAGCTTCTCAAACTATCACCAATCCATAAGGATATCTTGGAAAAAGCCTTGTTGGAAACAAATGTGCCTCTAAATTTGGAGGTAGATAAGTTCCAAAATGTGGTGGGGCATTTAATTGCACCTCATTGCCTATCATTCTCTAAACAAGATGATATGTCTCTCAATCATCCCCAAAATCTGCCCTTACACATAGAGGTGTTGATCCACAAGCATAGGGTGAAAAGAGTCCTTATAGATGGAGGTGCTGGCCTAAATATTTGTACCCTTAGCTTGGTAAAATCCTTAGGATTTTCTGAGGAGGCTATTGACCCAAAGAAAAAGATAACCATAAAAGCCTACGATGATGAAGAAAGAGCATTTAGAGGAGTCATAGTCTTACTCATAAGAGTTGGTCCTATGCAAAAAGAGACCATATGCCAAGTATTGGATCTAAAATTGACTTATAATATTTTGTTAGGAAGGCCATGGATCCATGAAATGTAGGTTGTTCCTTCAACCTACCATCAATGCCTCAAATTCCCATATCAAGGGCAAGAAATAATGGTAAGTGGAGACCTCAATCCTTTCCAATATTGTAATAACGTCAAACCTATAAATGACTCATTAGTTCCACACAATGTTGAAGGGTCTATACCCAATCAAATGGAACAAGGCCAAAGTTCTAAAGACATCCCTTTGCTGAAAGGAAAAGAAAAGATGGAAGAAGAAATTGTTGTTAAAGAAACTCCAAAACTCATTAACCAAACTACATCAACTAAAGCTAAAGAGAAGGTTAAGGAGGATGATTTTAGAGGAGAGAAAAAAGAAGACTCTACCAAAGATGTCCAAAGATATACTAAAGGAGCCCATTATCAAAAGATGGATAAGATGATGAAAAACTTTGATAAGCAATGCAAAATCAAACAACAAGGAGTGGGTGAATACTCCTTATCCATGATGGACCTAACCTTATCACCAAAGTCCTTTGGAAAACCTCCAAGTCTACCTCATAAATATAATGAAAACTTTGTGAGGGAAAGTACATCATCCATCATGAGTGAGGAGGACAATGAAATTCTGAATTGGTTATACAAGGATGAAGAATCAAGTGCTCACGTCAAGCACATTCAAAATATAGCCATCCCTACTCACCAATATGGTAAAGGTTTTGCAATCATGCAAAATATGGGGTACAAGGGTCAAGGACCTTTAGGTACAAGAAATGAAGGGATAATTGAACCCCTAGAATCCACATGGTGAGATTCCAAGAAGAAAATAGGTTTAGGATATCTTGAAGAAGGATATACACAAAAACACCATCCCAATGTATATGATCGAATACTACAATTAGAATCTCATAGTGATGAGGATTCTAATGAATAGGAATGGGAAACTCTATCAGAGGATTCATGCCAAGACAAGGGTATTGATGTCATTCATACCTATGCTTCTACAAAAAATAAAGGAGTAATGGCAGAATCACCTCCAAATCAAGCATCTAGTTCTAGTCAAGAGAGTCCAAATGATGTACCAAGCATAGAAAATGAAATAAATCAATGGGTAGGTGAGCCATATGTTCCTTCATGGAGACCTACTATGGAAGAATCGAACGCTAGGTTTAATCCCCGTGATTTTTATCCAACAGAAACCATAGTGGAGTCTAGTGAGGAGGATTTTGATCCTTCTTCTTTAGAGCATTTAGAGGAAGACCATGTCCAAAATCTTCAAGATACAATGTATGAACCTTCCAAAAATGAGATATACACTTTAAGCCCAATTGAGACAAATCCAAGTGTTGACCCTTTAACTCTCATTCGACCGGATCTAATTGAATGGGATACCATTGAACCCGATACCTTGCCAACTTTCTTGAACGAAAACACGTTGTCCCAATACCTTCATGTGGTTGAACCTTCTTTTACCAAGGACTATCAAGAAGAAATGATCAAAGGGAGTATCCAAACTCTTAATCCAAGAAAAAATGAAAAAAATAAAAAAAATAGAAAAGGAAAAGAATCGAGTGTTGAAACCACTTTGTGGCAACATTAGATTCAAAAGAAAGAAAAAAAGGAATAAAGGATGTTTCTAAAGGTGAAAATCCAACTGAGGCACCTATGGAAGGGAGTTTTGATGTTCTACCAGATCACTATGAAGAAAGGTCTCCAATTCTAATCGAGCCAACAGAAAAGATAAACATTGGAACAGAAACAGAGCCAAAGTTCATTCACTTAGCATCATCCCTATCTAGCGAAGAAAGAACAAAGTTCATTAAGTTTTTTAAGGAAAAACAAGTTAACTTTGCATGGTCTTATGTTGATATGCTGAGGTTAGACCCAAATTTGATAATGCATCACCTCAATATAAAAGAAGGAGCTAAATCGGTCAAGCAAAAACTAAGGAAAATGCACCCTCATATAGCCTTGTCAAAGTGGAATTAGAGAAGCTATTAAAGGTGGGGTTTATAAGAGCCATTGATTATGCACAATGGATCTCCAACATAGTGCCGGTATCAAAAGCGGATAAATCAATCAGAATCTACACGGATTTTAGGGACTTAAACTTGGCATGTCCTAAGGATGATTTTCCATTACCAAGCATTGATGATATTGTAGACCTAATAGCAGGACACTCCATGTTATCACTCATGGATGGATTTAGTGGCTATAATCAGATCAAGATAGCACTCGAAGACCAAGATAAAACTACTTTTACATGTGCATGGGGTATGTTTTGTTGGAATGTCATGCCTTTTGGCTTGAAAAATGCAAGAGTAACCTATCAAAGAGTAATGACTACAATATTCCATGATATGATGCATAAGTTCATGGAAGATTATGTGGATGAAATACTAGCTAAGTCACATTCAAGAGAAGAACATCTACCTATTTTGGCAAATTTTTTTGAAAGATTAGAGGAGTTCAAAGTAAGGCTTAACCCAAAGAAGTGTGCTTTTGGAGTTCAATTTGGTAAACTTCTAGGTTACATTGTATATGCCAAAGGGATAGAGGTTGATCCCACTAGTGAAGGCCATAATGGAAATAGAAGCACATAAAACCATTAGTCAGATGATATCTTTACAAGGAAGGATACAATCCATTAGGAGATTCATCTCTCAATTGGCAAAAAAATGCCATAATTTCACCCAACTCTTGCATAAAGATACAATCTTCAAGTGGGATGAAAAATGTGAAGAGGCTTTCAATCTACTAAAGAAATACCTCATGAATCCACCAATATTGATGCCACCTATCAGAGGAAAGCCCTTAATCTTGCACATTTCAGCAACAAAGAATTCATTGGGGGCCCTTCTAGCACAGGAAGATGAGAATGGAAAAGAGAAAGCAATCTACTACATTAGTAGAACCTTAGTCAAATATGAGCTGAACTATACCTTCATGGAAAGGGCATGCCTGGCTATAGTTTTTGCTTCCCAAAAATTACGCCATTATATGCTAGCCCACAAGATAAGGCTCATTGCTAAAATTGACCCTTTGAAGTATCTATTAAGCAAAATAGCATTAAATGGAAGATTAGAAAAGTGGGTGATGATCCTAAGTGAATTTGATATAGAATATGTTGATAGAAAAGAAATCAAAGGACAAGTTATTGCAGACCAATTAGCAGAGTCACCACTTAATGATGATCATCCTATACAAGTTGAATTCCCAAATGCAAAAATTGTGAATGTTGAGGCAAAAACATGGGAGCTCTATTTTGATGGTTCCTACACTCACCATGGGTCAGGAGCAGGCATACTTCTAATCATGCCTCAAGGCTCCACTATCCCTAAGTCATACAAATTGCTATTTCCATGTACAAATAATATAGCAAAATATGAAGCCTTGGTTATTGAAATCAAGTTGGCATTAGAGTGGAAAGTGACAGAATTAAAGGTATATGGAGATTCACAATTTGTCATAAATCAAGTTAATGAAGAATATCAGACTAAAGATGAAAAATTGGTACCTTACAAAACCATGGTGGATAATCTCAAGAAGTATTTCATAATCATCACATTTGAACAAGTGTTGAGAGAAAAGAACAAGGCAGCAGATGCCATGGAAACCTTAGCATCACTTTTGCAGATGCCTGATCAAAGTGATAGATATGAGTTCTTGGTAGAAGAAGCGATTCAACCCGCATATGACCCAACCCATCCTTATACCATTTGCCTACTTACTACAACTGAATCACCTTGGTATGGACCCATTTACACCTATTTGAAAGACCAAACCCTTCCTATCAATCAAACCAGAAACCAAAAGAAAAGTTTCATTAGACAAGCTGACAAATATACTATAATTGTTGAAACATTGTATCGGAAAAGTCTTGACGGAATGCAACTTAGGTGTTTAGAAGAGGAAAAATCAAACTTAGCCTTACGAGAAATTCATGAAGGAATTTGTGGATCACACTCAAACGGATTATCTTTAGCTAAGAAACTTCTTAGGATAGGATATTTTTGGCCTACCATGGAAAAAGATTCTTGTAACTTTGCAAAAACTTGTAAGAAGTGTCAATTCCATAGAAATTTGATACATGTGTCAGCGCAAGAACTTCATCCTATGACCACACCTTGGACATTCTATCAGTGGAGTCTAGATCTAATAGGAATGATGCATCCACCATCTTTGAATGGGAATAAATTCATCATAACAGCCACAGAATACTTTACTAAGTGGGTGGAAGCTATACCCCTATCAACTTCAATAGGCAAATAGATATCCTTGTTTATCCTAAATCATATAATTTGTAGATATGGCGTACCTCATGCCATTATAACAGATAACGCAAGGCATTTCAATAATAAAGACATAACGAAATTGTGCACCAAATTTCATATGATACATCATTCATCTTCAATCTATTACCCTCAAGGTAATGGACAAGCCGAAGCAACAAACAAAAATGTATTAAAAATCTTGGAGAGAACAGTGGATAATTCTGGTAGAGATTGGCATATGAATATAAACCCGACCTTGTGGGCTTATAGGACAAGCATAAGGACGCCAATAGGGGCTACACCCTTCTCCTTAGTGTTTGGAACAGAAGCAGTTTTGCCTTTGGAGGTAGAACTTCCATCCTTAAGGATATCTATGCATGGATTGATAAATGAGGAAGACTATAGGGTTGCTAGGTTACAAGAACTAGAACTATTGGATGAAAAATAGAAAGAAGCCTTTGATCACTTAAAGGTATACCAGAATAGAATGTCAAGATCTTACAATAAACACATCAAGCCAAGGACATTCCAAATAGGTGACCTAGTGTTGCATGAAAATCTCAAGAACCAAGCAGAAAGAGAGAAAAAAGGAAAGTGGGAAGAAAACTGGTTAGGATCATTTCTCATTGTTGAAGATTTTGGGACCGACACATACAAGTTATCAGATTGTGATGGTTAAGAGGTACAAGAACCCATAAACAACATACATCTCAAGAGGTTCTATACTTAAGGTAGATGAAAGAGTATAAAGAGTATCAGATGGAGAGCATCATATTTATTGTACATAATTCAAAAGAGATCTTGAAAATATCAAAAACATTTGAAAAGCATAAAAGGTCAAAAATAGTGGAAAATTGAGCATGAAGAAAGGAAAAAAATTCAAATATGATGCTCAAAAAGATGTTGTCTTGGTGAAAACCTAGCAAATAGCACCTTGATAATATGGAAAAAAAATTGAAAAAAAGAAAAAAAGAAAAAAATTGAAAAAGAAGAAAAGTGCCTTGGTGAAAACCTAGAAAATAGGCACCTTGGTAGCAAAAAAAAGAGAAAAGCTTTAAAAATAGAAAAAAAGAGCTTGATCCATTCAATCGGTGAAAACCTAGTAAACAAGCACCATTGAAAGTCCAAGTTAGTTGCATACTTAGAAGGTCACCTTGTTAATATTGCATTCACCAACATTTGTATATATTGCATAATAAAACCCCACAGTTGCATTTGCAAATACCTTAAGATTTTGGTCACCTAATCGAAAAATTGTCCTAAATCCCATAAACAAAATCAAATATCAAACTGGGGGCAATCTACTCTCAAGGAGCAAGGTTTCATCAACAAGATTTATTCAATCAGAGAATCAATTCATCACACTTGAAAGAAGAATACTTAATCAAATCTACATCTCAATCCAATATGAGCTTCAAATGAAATTTGATCCAAGAGCTTAAATGATCTTACCCTTTATCAGGATTAAAAATTTGAAATGGATGGAACTACACTTGAACTATGGATTTGAAAAACATGGCCAAATTTTTTTCTAAGTGTTGACTCAATTGATGAAATCATTTCTTTCTAGTGAATCGATGAAAGTTTCAGACTAGACAAGCTATGATGAAAGGATGATATTTTCTTGATTTCTGAATGACTATCTTAAAATCAAAGTTTTGAATCATGTATTATTTGTCTAAGGACGTGATCATCAAAGAATCATTGAGGACTTGTACATAGGACAAAATGGAGATTTCTGCTTGTTTACGCAAATAGATACCTTGGCTATTTTGATCTTCAATATCATAATGCCAACATCCACTTGCAACATAGAATCCGACAAAATCGGTATTTGCACTCTCATGATTGGCTTCAATCAGTGATAGTCATACCAAAGAGACTGATGGGAAAGCAAGGAAAAAGGGAAAAAGTATTCATATCATCATAGTTGAACTAGTGATGATTGTACTCAAAAATAGGATCCAAAAACGCTCAATGATGATTATAAGCTCTAAATCTTGAATAATGACAGTTAGTTGCATACATGTTAGATTAAGTGCATTGTATATATTTTTTTTGCTTTTCTTAGCTTAAATTGCAAGGGGAAAAATGAAATGGGAGGGTTCAATTCAACATCATGATTATAGATTCAAAACAACGAAAAATGAGATTATCTTTTGCATACATGCATATCATTAATCATTAGTCATTATACATAAATAGACGGAAAAAGAAAGAAAAGAATCATTATTCATACATCATTTGCATACATGTAGTTATAGATAGAATTGCATACATTTGAAAAAACATAGGATCATCCATATTCATATGATCATAAAACAATTTGCATCCATACATTGAAAAATAGAAAACATCTCATAATATCCATCCATCTATCTATATCATAAAAATAAGATACTTTGCATCCATCACATAAAATTAAATGCATCATAAAACATCATATAGCTGCATATAAAGATAATCTCATAAATCAACTCATCAAATAGAGTTGAAGGAATAGATCATCATATATCATCAAAATAATGTTTCTCAAAGGACCCAGTACATCAAAGTATATCCAGATGCAATATCATGAAAGTTGTACATCAAAGGTTTTGATAAATCAAAAAATATGGAATGTGAAACAAAGGACATCAATGATATATAAATTTTTCATCAATCAATCATGATCCTGTAGCACTAGAACCACTTGGATCTCTATCATCCTGTGGAGGAGGAGCTTGAGAAGTGCTCGCTCCACTCGGTCTCTGAACAATCACGGCTGAGAGAAATTGCTGCATCAAGGCAACAACTTGATCTAAATGCTCCACAACAGTAGATATCTCTGTCCTCATAGACTACATATCTTGAGCTAAAACACCAATAGTGGGAGCATCCTATGGATCCTGTCCATGATCCTATGGTTGATGAGCTGGCTGCGGAATTTGCTGTGCTGGAACCTGCTGACCCTGAACTTGCTAAGCATCGTCATCCTGCTATGCCAGGGCAACTCTCTATAACTGCACTAAAGGATCTAAACCCCCAAGAACCTATCTAGCAACCTCAACATGAGCCTATCTCTGAGCTCGCTGCTGTCGATGAACTCTATCCTGTCTCACTGCGGCTCTAGGATGAACTATCTAGACTGCATTAGCCTGCCTACCTCTGGCTCTATCTCAACCACGTCCATCCCTCACCCATCCTCTACATCCTTGATGCCTCTGATGTCTACCACCACCATGCCCATCATCACCACCACCACCACCACGTTGATCTAGGATAAACTCCACTAGATTTGTGAAATGAATAAACCTGTTTCGAGACCACCAGTCTTGATACTCATGGGACATCCCTGCATCTGACATACATGTCAACATCTCCCATCTGTAGAAAGGCATAGCACCAATCTGAGCCAAGGAAAACTGGTAATCAATACAAGGGCCCCATAAGGATCTCTCAGCCTGTACTCGTGCATATAAGGCATTTCCCAGAGGCATATCCTGTATCCTACCATATTGTCTAGAAACTCGACCAAAGAAAAACCGCTCAATGATAGTATCAGATCGACCAATCATCCAACAAGGACTAAATATATATGGTAACTCATCATCATCCTCCCGCCACAGATCACAATCAAGGTAAGGATTCCATGTAACCTGATCAAGATCATCTATCTGACATCTCCAATAATCTAGATGACCTAAGTGATGCTGAATCACCATACCAATATATAGAAAAGCATAAGGATATCCATGTGGTCGTCTCCTATCAGAAATAGGCCTGGTAATCAGAAGATGCTCCCAAATCCATAACTGGAGGATAATAGCACCGACAGATAAGGAAGAGCTCTCTCTGTACACAACCTCATGAAGATCTTGATATAACTTAGCTAGCACGTAAGAACCCCAATCAAAATGTTGAGGCTGTGCTAGTAAATCCTCTAGAATCCTACCCCATCTGACAGAAAAACTGTGACCTCAACGGTCAGGAAGGAGTAGACCACCAATCAATGCACCAAGAACTGGAGGCAATGTAGGGAAAGAAGCAAACTATGGCCATGTGATCGTATCATCATCAATCAGATTGTCCCCGAATACTCATCGGCAGATAATAGAATCATACACAGAATCATAATAAACAATTTCTCCTCGACAGGGAATCCGTAGCAAATGATACATGTCCTTGGGTGTGATCGTCATCTCACCATGAGGAAGATGGAAAGTATTATGGTCGGAGTGCCAACGCTCCGCCATAGCTGTCAATAGCCCACAGTTTAGTTGAAATTGGGGAAGATCGAGAAGGAAGCTCAGACCACAAAGCTCTATAACACGGTACTCAGTCACAGTCAATGTCTGTCCAAGGTCAATAACCCATGATGGAACTGATCAAATATATAACATAGGGAAGTCAACCTGTTTGGGAAAGAATAAAAGAATCATATCAGTATATCATATTAAGGAACATCTAAAGTTGATCAAGTTATGTTAAAATTCATTTTCTCATCATGAGCACATCAAAATTCCTAACTCTATATCATGAGGAAGGAAAATCTTTGTTTTATATCTCTAGATCTTGAGAGTAAAATATTAGATCATCACCCTATCATAACAGATTGACAAATTAACTTCATTGATATTACTATACTGATATCCTAATCGATTGTTTAGTTCAAATGTAATTGACCTAATCATATTATTCTAATAAGTCATCTTGACGTACTAAATATTTCAGAAAAATTGAAACAGAAATAGTCAAGTATAAGTGAAAATTTTGAGAAAAATGTTGTAGGCGTGATTTTATTCATTGCAGATGACATTTCCTTAAGCGACACATAATTTTTGTCAAGTGACATTACTTTTGTCACAGGCGACAAAGTTTTCATAGGCGACACTGAATTGACTTACGCGACAGACAAATCTTCCTAGGCGACATAGAATTGCTAGGGTTTCACTAGCGTAAAAACTTTAGGAATCTGGTTTTTAAAACCTAAGGCTACATGTGAACCGTTTAATCGTAGGCGATAACAAAATTTATTTAAGCGACATTGAAATTCTCGTGAGAGACAATAAAAACCGCAGATGCGACACTTAAAAGTGTTAAGTGACATTGAAATTTGCATACCCGTGAATTAAATATTTCAAAGTAGTGATGAAAATGGAAAATGCAATAAATGCTAATTAATGAGTAATAAATGCAATACCAAGGTTCAAAAAGAACTTACCGGAGGTCCATAGTCAAGTGGCCTCACATATCTCTGACACCACTCGAGTCGATGCACTCAAATAGGCACAACCATCTCGAAAAATAGAGGAGAACCAGAGAAAAATCACTAAAGTCAAAAGTGAAAATGAATAGCAAATCTAGGTTTTTCAACCTATTTAAGCTAAATTTGACCTAATTTTGAGGTAAGAAATGACTTTGACCTATATGAATCTATTGCATTTATCGGGGCAAATTGAGAAGAGTGGCATATCATAAAGTGTTTTTCAGAAATGAAAACATATCAATCAATCATTTAAACCTATCCATCGAAAACAACAATATGTTTCATTTCTGAGGGGGCATACCATCAGATAATCAGATCAACATCATCAGTATCATCAACAAAAATCAGAGATCGATCATCAAATCAAATCAAAATTTGTTATCGGGAAATTTTTCGTAATCAAACGAAAGGGGCATTATATCAATAATCAAATCGAACATCATATCAGGATCAACCATCATATCGAGAATGATCATCAGAACCATAGCAGGAGAGTTTCATATCAATCATATTAGCATCAATTTCATATCAAAAATCAGAGAATCGACCATCGAAAGACATCAAACGAACATCAAAGATTGACCATCGTTGAATCAAGACCTATTATCAGCAAGATCAGAGTATTCTTTGAATCGACATGCTTCACACGTCAACTCAAAGAGGGGCATTTGTAATCACCTAAAAATGGACAAAGATAATTTAATGATAATTCAAAGAAAATCAAGTGAAATCAAAGCAAATCAAGGACATTATTGAATCAATTGAATCACAATGTGTAATTAGCCAATCAAAATTAAAATCAAGTCTTAATTCAATATCAATCAAAATTGAGAGCATTTTAATCAAGTGCAATCAAATCAAAATACAATTAATTCAATTAATTGTATAGTCTTGGATTAAATTAAATTCAACCCATTTAAGGGGTACATGGCTAAAATAAATAAATTAAATCAATTAATAAAAATCAATTACTCTTAACAACCACAAAGGAGAGGAAATCAATCAACCAATGAAATTTGAGGAAAGACATTCACATGGATCAAGCCAAATTGAATCTCAATCACTCAAAGTGAGAGAGAATCTTAACCATTCATCTTGTCTTCTTGTCTCAAGCTTTGAGGACACAAACTTTTCTTTGTCCGCAAAGGATGGAACCAAAGACTTAACCCCAACTCAACCATGATCAAACACAACTACACCCCCTCCCATTGGGAAAATCTATAAAAGGAAGGCTAAAATCCTTCATAATTCATCAACCACCTATCTGAGAATTACATCAAACCTCTTGCAATTTGAGTTTAGAACATCATTTGAGAGCAATTTTAGCTTTATCTTGATAATTGTTAGCTTTAGCATCATTGTTTATCTTTATCATTCTCATTCTATGATTGTCATTAATGAGAGCTTGCTAAGAGCTCACTCATTAACATCTTAGTTAGAGAGCCATAGGATGCTCAATTAGTCATTGATTTTGTCAAATAATTGCTCAATTGTGGTTGTATTTAGTTCTTATTTTACTTATGATTGATGATTAACCCTAATTCTATGAAGGTACATTCACTTGTATACAGTGGTTAACTTTACAATCAACATCTCTCTGCTAAAGTTTGGAGTCAGGGGTATAGTTTCTTGAATTGACATTGCCTTGAATTTGTAAGCAGGAGTTAGAGATTTGAGAATCTTTGCAATGACTTCATCTTCATCATAAGTTCCTCCACAATTTCTGATATGCTTTCATCTTCATTCATTTGCAGCTTTTCCATCTTTGTCTTCCAACTTTGCAATTTCGCTTGTTTGGTATACTTATCTCCTTCATAAAGTGCCTCTAGTCTATTCCAAATTTCATGTGCCGAATCTAGATCTTTAATCTCAGTAAACTCACCCTTAGATAGTGCTTTGATCAATACTTCTCTTGCGACCATGTTGAATGAAAATAGCTTCTTTTCATCATCGGTGGCTAACCCCAAGTCATTCTCAGCCTTCAGAGTTTCCTTCTTCTTTACAATCATCCAATAGTCTATGCCCAAACATAGCAAGTGTGTTCACATCTTGTTTTTCCAACTGTCAAAGTTTTCAAGATCAAACTTAGGACTATCCTTCTTATAGAATTCCATTTTCCAAGATCATGTCAAGTTGTTAAGCCCTCTCTCTGAGGACCACAAGCTCTTATACCAATTGTTAGGAATAACAGTCCACAATACAACTGAGAGGGGGGGTGAATCAGTTGTATGATAGAATATTAAACTTTACACTTTTAAACTTATCAATATCAGATCCAATGAACACAATGAATGCCAACACAATAACACAAAATTTTGGTTCTGGGGAAACCCTGTTAAAGGTAAAAACCCAGGTGGGAATTAGCACCCACAAATAGTGTACTGAGAGTATAGTAATCCTTGTTAGAAGATATAGCCCTGTTAGGAGCTTATTGAAACATTAAAGTACATAGTCCTTGTTAGAGGACAGACCCTGTTAGGAGTCAAGAATGAAAGAGGGCTCACTGCCCAAAGAAGGTTAAATCCACCTTTTGAACTCACTAGTTCACAACAAGTGTATATGAAGAAATACACAATCTTTTGAACTGTTTTCCAGCAACTGTCTTTGCTTGATCAGTTCCAATGAAGTCCACTAGTAATCCTCTACTCTACATACAACAGACACAAGTTTGCAACCTTATTATATCACATATATCCCATCCTTGTCTTTTCCAAAGAAAAGACCTTTCATTTATACCTTATTACATTTTACCAAGATCAAGTCGGCCCATAAGGCTTTCCTAATTACAAACAATTACATAAGCCCTTGCTAAGATACACGTAGTATCTAAAATAAGTTTACAATGATTACATTATAACAATTAAGGACCGACATCCTTGATTTATGCTTTCCTAACAAGACACGCGCTTCATTTCTTGAGTCGACTTCAGAATAAGCCATCGCCAGAGCACACGCCAAAGATGATGTCACCAATCACTCTGTACCTTGCACTGACCAATGAACATCTATCAGTACCTCTTCCATCATCCTTCAAGTTCACATACCTTGAATCCAATCCCTCTGAAAGATATACCAAAAACTCAAAGACTAACTCTATCAATTCTCATTGTCACAGTCCAGTCACCAGTCTTTAAAAAAATAGTTGTATCTTTCTTAATATGCATCACTTTATGATGCAATCATAGATATAAGATCACAAAATCCATCTAAACTCTCATTTAACTTCACAACATCTGAAAGATCTGTACACTATCTATACACTGTGATTACGAGTCTGGTTCCTTCATAAAATCATATGTTGACATTAGTGACAAAACACAAATGGCAACATTATGAGTGCCCATTCAGTAACATAGTGATTAAACATATTACATGTCTTAATCACCACCCATGCATTAGCAATATCCAACAACACCAGTGTTAGATCCTTAAGATCTCTTCGATGAGCATATGGGTTAGGAAGACAACCTATGGTCAAAGAGAGGTTTCCGGAGGTCTCTCTGATGACTCTCATTGGAGAGACATGTTCATATTGGCAAGATGCATATGTTAATCGAGATGACATTTTGGCTTTAGGGAGATGCATATTTTGACCTCTCCATTGGTTTTGAGGCTTGATAACTTGCATTTTTACCAATGTTATTTTCTGCCAGTGACCCAAGTTTGACTTCTAATTATTGTACCATGTCCATAAGGGATAAACTCAATGTTGTACTACTTATTTGGCCCTTTACATACAATCTAAAGGTGCTCCCATGCCTATTTACTATTTACATGTGTTTTTTTCTTTTAACAAAGATAGTTGTGAACACCATAATTTCTACAATGCTATCTTTGTAGGGAAAAGGTTGTCCTTTCTATTTACAAGGTTGCATTTAGTTTTCATCCTACCTATCAACTTCTTGAATCAATACTTGCATGCAAACATAATATTTCTAAATGATTCTCATATATGTCCTCTTTGTAGCTTGACCATGGTCTATTATGAGTTTCATAATATTTGAATCAATACTTGCACACAACTTGAGTCAGATGAGAGTCCTTATGATTTTTTGACTAGGTAAAGGGATTTCCCAAAAGATAGACACCCAAGAGGTTATTTGTATCGATAAAATAAAAAAGGCCATTCATGTTGTAATTATAATCAATTAAACCTTCTATTTTTTTTAAGGAAATAAGGGAGAGATAAAGTCTCCTACCACCACATAATGTGCCATCCTTTCGATAAGAATGAGAGATGTGACTTTGTCTTGCATCATCTTCTTACCAACCCAAGTGTTTGGAGCATAGATATTAAAGAGATGCCAAGTGCAACTACCAAGTTTGAAGGTCACCACCAGGTAGTTATGGGAGAAAGCGTAGGATTCACCATCCACCTTATTTGTATTTCACATAGTAGCCACCCCCCAAGGATCCACCAGCCTCACTAAAGAAGGAGGATCTCATCCATAATCTACTAGCAGCCAAGGAGAAAGTTTGGTAAGACATCTTAAATTCCTACAATAAGAGAACATCAATATTTAGATCCATAATATATTTTCTAAGGGAATAATACTTTTGGGGGCTATTCAACCCCCTAATGTTCCATGAAAGGAACTTTATTTCTTATTCATGGTGTTAGCATCTAGAGAAAGTTTCTACCCATTGGAAATTTCTTTTCCCATGGCCTTATGTCTAGACACCCTTTATGGAGGTTTTGCAACCTTGTTGTTTATTCCCACATCAACCTTTTTGGTTCTTGTTTTCTTCATTTGTTGTTGTTAATCATCTTTTCTTGAATGGTCATCGAAAGCAACAAAGAGGGAGGGTTTTGTCTTTTAAATTAGAATCATTGACTTAGTAACTTCACACAAACTATCCATCATAGAAGCCCCAGGGTGGTCCCACAATAGTGTGTCCCAGTTTTTGGCCAACTTTGACACTGAGATCGACATTCTGAAAAAAAAAAACTTCACTTTCAAACACCTATTTCCACAAAACTATTAGGAATTTGAAGATGATGTAAACTAGAGTCTTTTAGAATTTTCTTTCTAGTTTCTAAATATATTTTTAAAAAAAAATAAAAATTGATTTGAATCCATTTTTCTTTCTCCTTTGAAAAGTGGTGTGTGTGAAAAATCAACATTTTTAAGGAGTGACTGTCACTTGGATTAGCATAAATTTTTTTCAAAAATAATAACGATGTGATTCTTTTGAGGCTATATTTTTAACTTCAATATCTAACGTATGGAATTGGTTTCATTCATTTTGGCTCAATATTCCATACTTTATTAAGTTCTAAAGTGAGAGTAATTGTAATTTAGACATAGCTTCTATTGGATCGCTCTAACTTGATTTGTATATATCAAAATTTATTTTTTCTTTTTTTGATAGAAACTTAACACAAATATGCTTTTCCTACATAGTTTTCATAAATTTTTTTTGTAAGTTACTATTTTTCTTGAAGTGTCGAAGAGACAGGTTGTTGAATGACCAAACAACCTATATTTAATTAAAGTTAATTTTGAAAGTGACAATGAACTCAATATGTATTAAAATTATAGTCATTAGAAAGCTTACTCGAAGTAGCATCATTTGGCTTTTCTTGTTTCATAACATCATCTTGTTTGGTCTTTATTTTAGGACTTAAAAGATTTTTTTTTTGCATCTTGAAAAAATATCAAGTTTGGGTTCTTTGTATGAAGACCCATCTTTGTGGCTTCATGCGAAGGGGTCTTTACACAAAGATCCCTTGGGAAAACTTCGACAGGAACAAGCCTTGCCAGACTTATACCCGACCTAGTTCACCCGAAGTAGGTCAACTAATTATGGTTATTTTTTTGGCATGGTATAAAACAAAATGTTTTTTTTTTTCATTTTTCACACAATTGCAATCAACTTAATTCACATTTTTAAAACTATTTCTCTGATTTTTTGAAAAGCATTTTTTGAAGGAGAATTGATATTGGTGTTTTTATCAAAGGCATTTTTTTGGAGGAGAATTGCTATTATTGTTTTTATCAAAGACATTTTTTTGAAGAGGAGAATTACTATTTCTAAATTTTTAGAAGACATTATTTTGGAGAGAAGAAATGAGGAACAAGAAGGGAAGACACAATAAATCTGCAAGAAAAAGGTCACCTAGTACTTAACAAAGAAATTGTGAAGCTACATTGACATATAAAACCAAATAAGGTATGGACCTATCTACCTCTAATTTCATGTGCCCAAATTTTATGGACCTATGCTCTATGTTTCTCTAATTTGATTCATTTTCGTGCATGTAGTTTGCAATCAACATGGTCAAGGTGAAGGAGAAGCTCAAGTAGGAGGGTCAAGCCAAGTTGAAGAAATGCAAGTTGAAGAAGGGCCAGGATCACTCCCTACAGAAGCTCAAGAAATTTATGTTGGAGAAGGGTCAGGATCACATGCTCCTACTCGTAAGGATGAACTTATAGATCTAGCTCAAACTGTAAAGAGAAATATTAATTATAGAAACTTAGATCATTTATTTACAATGGATGTGGAGAAATTGAGATCATTTTCTAATGTTCAACCTTTAAGTCTTGCTAAGAAGAGGTCAATGAATAAGATAGAAAGAGAAATATTGGCTCAATTTGATAATTTTGAAACACTTGAACAAGCTCAATTTCTTTCAGTTGTACTTATAAATAAAAAGTTGGAATAGGCATTAAAATTATTGGGTATAAACACAACATCAAAGAAGAGAAAAGTTGTTGACATGCAAATTGATATGATTGAAAATCTTAGGAAAGGTTTGAACTAGGTAGGGAAGCGATCTAGAACTAAAGATAAGATCATTACAAGAAGAGTTATGTTGACATCCATTGTAGGTAACATTATGCCCCGAAATAGACAAATATCTTCAGTTTCATCTCGGATTGGTTTTAGTAGGAAAACAATATCATGATATGTTAAGAGGAGAATTCTTTTGGATGATAACACCTTGGAAGGCAATTGGGAAATCATGTGTAGAGATCCTCTTTCTAATAAGATTGATGAAGGAATCAAGAATTTGGTCACATTATTTTGGAATGATAATACTCATCCTTGATCAAACAGTAGAGATGTTATCAAACATAGAATTGTAGCTAATCAATATGAACATCATAAAAAACATTGGTTGGACACAACACAACATGAAATGTATGTGTCATTTTGTAGTTCAAATCCTAACATAAAGATTGGGCAATCATTATTTGAAATATTGAAGCCATATTATGTCAGGACAAAAAAAGTGTTTGAAACTTGTTGTTGTCATTATCATATTGAATTTGATCTCCACTATCAATTTTTTTGAAAGTTTGTAGAAGACACTTATGGTTTTGAATATACTCCTACTAGACAAAGTGACTTCATCTCATCCATTTTATGTGACAAAAGAGATGGTGCAGTTGGTGAAATAAATTGCATGAAAGGAATATGTGAAACATGTGCTGATTTGGCTCTTTTTCCTTTGAAAAAATAAAATATTGATGTAACAATTAAGATGGTAAATAGCAAGAGTTACAAATATGTAAAAAATGAAACAAAATTTGGGAAAGAATCCAAAAGATTCAAATTTGTTGAAGAGGAACTAACTGTTGGAGCATTTATGGACAAACTTAAAAAATTGATTCAACCCTACAATCATCATGTTTTTTTTTGCAAAATGGAAAGCACAACAATTCCAAACACTGAGAGACAATTTACCACTTGAAACTATTCTATCAGTTGTTGATTTCACGAAAAACTATTCATTTGTTAAGCAAAAGGAGGTTCAATCAGAATACTATTTTTCAAAGAAGATTACTATTATGGTACATGTGTGTTATCGCCATGCACAATTAGATTTGGATGGTATTCAGAGAACATTTGAAGCATAGGTCATCAAGAAGGAATATCATTTTTATATAAGTGATGATAAAGAGCATGACATTCATTATGTAGAACACTGCTTCAAGATGTTTTTTGCAAATTTGAAAGAAAGACGCATAAAAATTGATAAACATAATGTTTAGTCAGATGGATGTGTTGTATAATTCAAATCATCCAGACCATTTTATGTGTTATGTAGATATCATCATAACGAAAATATACCACATGTCTAGAGTTTCTTTGAGAGTGGACATGGAAAAGGTGAACATGATGGTGTTAGAGCTTGCATCAAACATGCTCTATGAAAGTATCAAATGAATTATAAGGGAGGTCGTATAAAAAATGCACATGATGTTGTTGAATGGTGCATGACACATTTCACATCAAACAAGGATGGCACATCATCATGAATGAATCAAGTGGTACCACACAGAGAATTTTGGGAGATAAAAGGTATACACGTGTTTCTAAATTATTCATCTATGATATATATTAATTCTTGTTTAAATTTTACATTCTTTATTCAAATTTATAAAATGAAATTCATATGATATATGCATGTGTTCAGGTGTGGATAGAAAAATTATGCATGGTAGCAAGAGGATAGAAAAGACATGATCTTTGCTTTCAGTTATGAGTACAAATTGTCATGATTGGACGTTGAGCACCAGGGACTACTCATGCTTTTGTTGTCACTACATTGTTGACAACTCTGAGGAATGCATAAATCAACAAAGTGGATATGTAGGTGCCTCAAATCTAGTGCCACTAGTTGTTATTGATATATTTGATAGAGATGAAGATGAAAACTTTGATGACGTTCCTTTGATTTCTATTGATTACGATCATATTTAAGGATTGGTCAAAATTGGTAAGTATAATAAATTGAGTTTCACGTTATATGGCATTGAGTTGCATGTATATATATATATTATAGAGTGAACTAAATCAATTTTAGGATCTCACATGTATATAAATTTTTTGTGTAGGAGATATCTTTGTAGTGATTGTTGAACCTAAAAATGTAGAAGGAGTTAGTTACTATTTATTGCATTTACTGCAGAGAGGATGAAGTTAATTGATCATGAAGAAAGAGATGGAATGTTGTTCCCCACAGGTTTTTATTCTTTACATGTCAATATATTGTTCATTTTGTAAATATAAAATTTAAAATTTTAACAAATTTTTAATTTAAATTATTTTATTTAAATTTATATTGTAAAAATTTGTGACTAGCAGGTTCAGTTATTTTAGAGGGAACATATTTCAAGCAAATCAAAGTAATTCAACATGGTATTCACTTTTTTGGTTACCAACCAGATAATAAGGTGTTTCAATATAGCCACCTAGTAGTTGCCACCTCCCTTTGTCCCCATCCAGTTAAATCTCAACGTGGATGTCATAAGTGGAGACTAGATAGTGAGGATCATGAGAGTATATTACATGTTCTCCATGAGAGGTCTGAACCACTTGAGTTGGTCTAAAAAGTAAATTACATACATATTTCATGTGTTAGGACCTACTTGACATCTCTAGATTAAATTGACTATACTTTGTTGATATATTGAAACATATGATGGGTTATATTTTGTTTATCTATTAATAAGACTTTGATTATATATTTTGACATGGTTCTATGCTTTTATATATGTTTTGATGGTTCAATAGTTTTAATATATAGTTATGTATGATTTTAATAATGTTTTTATCCATATGGTTTTATATGTATGTATGTTCTTATGTATGCTTTGATGGTTCAATGATTTGTATATGTAGTTATATAAATGCTTTTATGTTTGTTAAAGTGAACATGTTAAATGGATGATATTAAGTTTAGAAATTACTCATGGTTCATTAATTACATATTATCTTGTTATTTTTTATGATGGTTCAATTATATTACTTAATAGTTAAAGATCCCCTTAAGACCAGCCCTTAAGACTTTAGTTAGGTTACTAATGACATGACATGTTAGTTCTAGATTGCTTATATTACTTATAATCTATTAGTTACATATTAGTGTTATTTTTTATGATATTAAAATTAGATTAACTTATTAGTTAGAGATCCCCTTAAGACCTCCTCTTAAGTAGTTATATAAATACTTTTGTGTGTTAAAGCGAATGTGTTAAATAGATGATATTAAGTTTAGAAATTACTTATGGTTCATTAATTACATATTATCTTATTATTTTTTGTGATGGTTCAATTATATTACTTAATTAGTTAAAGATACCCTTAAGACCTCCCCTTAAGACATTAGTTAGATTACTTATGACATGTTAGCTCTAGACTACTTATATTACTTGTAATCCATTAGTTACGTATTAGTGTAATTTTTTATGATATTAAAATTAAATTAACTTATTAGTTAGAGATCCCCTTAAGACCTCCTCTTAAGTAGTTATATAAATGCTTTTATGTTTGTTAATGTGAACATGTTAAATGGATGATATTAAGTTTAGAAGTTACTTATGGTTCATTAATTACATATTATCTTGTTATTTTTTTTTATGATGGTTCAATTATATTACTTAATAGTTAAAGATCCCCTTAAGACATTAGTTAGGTTACTATGACATTAGTTAGATTACTTATGCCATGTTAGTTCTAGATTACTTATATTATTTATAATCCATTAGTTACATATTAGTGTTATTTTTTATGATAAAAAAAATTAGGTTACTTATTAGTTAAAGATCCCCTTAAGACTTCCCCTTAAGACCTCCCCTTAAGACATTAGTTAGGTTACTAATGACATTAGTTATATTAAACTTATGACATGTTAGTTCTATATTATTTATATTACTTGTGGTCCATTAGTTACATATTATAGTTTTATTTTTTATAACCATCTATCAAATAAAATAAAATCATGTAACCTTCTAACCATAATTAATGATCATTTAACCATTTATTAAACTAAATCATATGATCGTGTATCAAATCACATCAAATCATATAACTATATAACCATAATCAAATCAAATCATGTAACCATCTAACCATAATCAAATCATGTAACCATCTAGCCATAATCAAATCAAATCAAATCATGTAACCATCTAACCATAATCAAATAAAATAAAATCATGTAACCGTATAACCATAATCAATGATCATATCATATAACCATCTGTTAAACCAAATCATAAGATCATGTATAAGATCACATCAAATCAAATCAAATAATGTAACTGTCTAACCATAATCAAATCATGTAACCATCTAACCATAATAAAATCAAATCATGTAATTGTCTAAGCATAATAAAATCAAATCGTGTAACTATCTAACCATAATCAAATGAACTCATGTAACTATCTAACCATAATCAAATCAAATCATATAACCATCTAACCGTAACCAAAGATCATAAACACATAAATCATCTGTGCATAGGTACAGAATATATAAATGTCAAAAATATGTGAAATGTCCAGAACATAAATCAAAGATGCACAACAAATGTCCTAAGGTATCCTAGACTGATGAAGTCACATACAAAAAGAGCGACCCTCTAACCGAGTGTCATGAGCATCCTCTGCACGTGAAACAACAACAAACCCCTACAAATTTAGTACAACTTGTCAAATATATATGTACATTCATATATTATAATTATATACAAAAGATTTGTAATATATTAATACGTGAATTTAAACTTGTATATTTAAAACCTACCTAAGAACTAGTAGGTGTCACCTTTGTTTAATCTCTTGTGCATACACGCTCTAATCCCATGCTAGAGGTAGTACGCTCGTGCAACTATGCCTACAAATATTATATATATAGAATAAATTTATACGAGCATTAGTACATGTAACTATGTAATCAATTTATTGACTATAAATAAATTAAAAATTAAACTTATACCTGGGTCTCAGGAGAAAGAGGATCACCAGCGTGCACCATCACATCATCTACAGAAACACCATCACACGCATCATCTCTGGCACCAATCCTCTCTAATGAGGAGCATAATGGGGAGTGTAGCTGGGAAGGGAGAGGTGTAGAGTCAGAGTCAGGATGAAGTAGAAGATCCATATATGAAGCTATGTCAGTGTCAGTGGTGGTTTGTCTCAATCCTTATAATTTATCCTCAAAACCATCTAGGTCCTCCATTGTGATGCAAACATCACCAAGTCATATCCCCCCTATGTAGCTGTAGAGTGATCTGTGGGTGCAGAGTGTTGTAAACTATGAGATGCATTAGTTGATGGTGTGCTTTGGGGTGGTGGAACTGGAGGGCCCTGAGAGAGTCTAATGGTGTCTCTAACAGACTATATAGGGACCCTCTCTGACTGAGCAATATAGGTATATGACTGTAAGAGGTCCTCCAATAAATATAGTATCATCTCAATGTAACTCTAATGTCCGGTAAGAGCTCGTATATCACATGGTCTAGGGAGACCAACATCTCTATATGTCTTGTTAGTAGGGGTGCACTACTAGATGATGCCTCTGAAGATGTTCGGGGTCGACTCAGTCCTATAATAATATATCTAGTGAGTGTATCAAAAGTAATTCTGGCAACCACAACTGCAATGTGTCCAATCCTATCAATTGCTTCCCTCTAGGAAGCAATGACAACTCTATTAGCAATATTAGCCATAGATGGTGCCACTGTGGGTGCCCTCTTCCCAACCAAGTGTTTGTGTCTCAACACAATGTGATCAGGCTAACGATATTGATTGTGGTCTAAAACTCTACCATGCCCCTATCCAAAGTACCCTGGAAGATCTAAGTAGTTCACGTTGAGACCCAAACGGACCTTGACGTAAACCTGTTGTGCAAAGTAGAGTGGAATCTGGTTGTTATTGGGATAATGAGCATGTGCCGCAAGGAATCACATATATATCATGCGTGCACTCTTTGGTGCCACACAACACATAACCTGATATGTTCTGATGTTGCTTCTCTCTTGATAGCAAGGGAAACCTCTCATTTGATAATATCCTTTGAGACCCGTGACTGGACCTCAGCTAAGGATATATCACTGGAGATCTTAGATCTCAACTCTTAAAAAATAGAATCAATAATCTGTGGAGTATATGGATTCTGTCTACCCATGTGTGCAGATAGATCCTCTAGACTTCGCAAAATGGTGGTACAAATATCTCTATAAATGTTGTCCTCAGAGGAAGTGATAGAATCCCGTAATCGCCCCCCTATCAAGAACACCAGGCACCTGATGTGGGGAACCCTATGCTGCATCATGTTGGGGGGAAGCTTGTGTTGGGGCATCATGAGGTGGGGCACCATGTGTCGGGTCATCTTGGGGTGTGGCACCCTATGCATGGTCGTGTGTGTCCATCGAAGGGTAACATACATTATTAAATGTTAAAATTTAAGTACATTACATGTGTGCAGGTAAAATAAGATTAAAATCTAAAATTATACATAATTATCCGAGAGAGAGAGAGAGAGAGAGAGAGAGAGAGAGAGAGAGAGAGAGAGAGAGAGAGAGAGAGAGAGAGAGAGAGAGAGAGAGAATTAAGGAGTTTGGTGAGAGTCATAATGGGCACATGGGGAAAGATAAAGTTTTAAAATTTTCTAACATTTTCTAATAATTTTTTAATTTTTTCAAAGGTTTCAAATTTTTCTAAATTTTCTTGAAGCTTCAACTTTTTGTAAATTTTCCTAAGGTTTTAAATTTTTCTAAATTTTCTTAATTTGTTCTAAAATTTTCTAATATAAATATTTTAAAACTAACATTTTAACATTACTAATTAAAAATAAGTAATAAGATTACTGAAAATCTAAAATCTTCTAACATTTTCTAGTTTTTTCTAACATTTTGTTGTATTTTCTAGCATTTTCTAGTATTTTCTAATATTTTCTAGTATTTTCTAATATTTTCTAGTATTTACTAACATAATTTTGTAACTTAAACCTAATTTTTTAAAATAAAAAATTACTAAAAATGAAATAACTATTTGAAAATAAAAAAATAAACTAAAATAATTTATAAACATATAATTTACAATAAAAAAAGAAAAAAAAAGAAAAATGTGTGTACCTGGAATATAGATGGTCAAAGGAGGTGGAATAGAAGGCAAGGAGGATAAAGTCAATGAGGTCGTCAGGGGGTTCGCTCCAATAGTGGGGTCTACTGCTCTCTATGAATAGTAATTGTGAAAATGACATCCCTCCGCTAGAAATTTGTAGAAAATCTAGCCTAAGGGCTCTTCACGCGAAGACCTTGTCATCCCTTCGCGCGAAGTACCCCACATTAGGGCCTTCACACGAAGAGGTGGCATGTCTTCATACAAAGACCCCTACTTTTTTATGAAGACCTTAAAAATTGAATTTTTGGGTCCAGTAAAAAATCATTCATCCCCAAAAGTGGGACTCACTTTTGTGGGTTCACCCTAATCTAAAGTACTTACTTTTTTAGTAGTTAATATGTTGTCCTCAAACCTTAGCATAACTCTTTAGAATTTCTTAGCCTCTAAGAGGTAGACCTCCCCAAAAATAATAATATCATCCACAAATTGCTGGTGGGAGAAGGTTTGTATCTAAGAAGCATCTTTAACACCTTTTATCTTATTTTGGTCCTTATTCTTTTGGATATTCCAACCTAGAACCTCTGCCACAAGAATGAACAAATAAGGGGATAGGGGGTCCCCCTTTCTTAGACCTTTACCCATAGAGAAGAAGCCTCTAGAGGAGATGTTTATCACAACAAAAAACTTACTAGTAGTCACACATTCTATAATCATCTTTAAGAATTTTCTATTACAACCATACTTCTTGAGCATAGTAAACAAGAAATTCCACTTAACCTTAAATCATAAGGTTTTGAGATGTCTAGTTTAAGAATCATACTTGTCTTTTTGCTATTCTCCATATAATGCATAATTTCATGACTCATGATAACAACATCTAGGAAATTTATTCCCTAAACAAACCCCTTTTTGGCTTGGAGAAATAAGCTTACCAAGAATATTCTTAAGACGATTCAACATAATTTTAGAAAAGATTTTATAAAGGGTGTTGCATAGACTTATAGCCCTATAACCAGACATTGTTTTGATATCATAAAATTTAGAAATTAGAGAAATGAAGGTAGAATTCAACTCCTTGAATAACTGACTTGTTCTAAAGAAATACCTCATAGCATTAAAAATGCATGTACCAATAATATCCCAGTAAATTTGAAAGAAAGTCAGGGGGAATCTATCAGGCCTGAGAGCTTTGAAGGCATGAAAGGAAAAAAAAACTTCTTCAACCTCTTTGAAGCTAGCCTTTTTAGTGAGATTTTAATTGTCCTCATCAGTGATCACAATGGGGATAACATCTAGCATTCCATTCAGATTAGAGAAGGTAACATTGTTATTATCCAGGGGATCATTGAAGGATCTAACAACCAAATTAACAAAATCATCATCCTCCTCTGTAAAGTTACCATTAGGAAGTTGCATCTTTCTGATTTTAAGAATTCATTAGGGTAGAGAAATGAAATAATTTAGTATTTTTGTCACCCTCGGTGAGCCACTGAATCCTAGATTTCTGTTTCCAAAAAAATTTCTCTTTCTTATTTAGTTCTATCTATTTCTCTCTCAAAGTTTTGTCTTCCTTATAGATGTCATCATCTTGTTCTCCTTTCTCCATTCTTTCCTAGATATTTTTATAGGTCCTTAGTGACTTTCTCTTTCCCTTTGAAGATGTTGCCAAAGGAAGTCCTATTCCAACCTTTAACTTTTTCTCTTACAATTTTTAGTTTTTTACTGACTTGAACCATAGGAGATCCCAAACATTGAGTATTCCATGGAAAGAGTTATATGTTAGTACACATAATTTTTTTATTTCATTTTAAAATATATAATTCTAAAATTAGTGAAAAAGTATAACCATGCACTAAAGCAAATCAATTTAAATAAAATGAAAAAAATACTAGATAAAGATTGAAGAGTAGTGTAACTTCAATTTTAGCTTTTTATTATAAGCAACTAAATTTAAGTTTTTATTTTATTAAAAACTCTTAAAAATAATTTTTTTGTTTTTATTTTTTAAATATAAACATAACATTCATTAAAATATAAACATTTTATTAGTTTATAGTATTTCAAAATTATAAACATACAAGAGACTTTTTAGTGATTCGATTTAGAAAATTGAATTAGCCTTGGTCATTTCCTTTATAAAAGTGTGACACAACCTCATACTTTTACCATATCCTTTACCTATACTTGCAAACAAATTCACATATAACCATTCCCCACATTATATTTATGCATAGACAAGCAAATATTCACTTAAATCTTGCATTTATTATGCCTATATGTCCATATACCTCAATATAGTCATTATTTACCTAGATATAATTATATTTCCACCCAATGCCATTTTCATAGTCAAATGAGTGACCATACAACTACAAATTTTAACTAAGCCTTTTAAAAATTTATATTATATAACTATAAGGGTGAGTGCACAAATATGGGGGAGCAAAAAGATGGACGCATTTACTTTTTTGGCCCCCGTCAGATCATTACCACATTAGCAAAATTAGGTTAGTGTGGCATTAATAATATCATATTTCCACAATCCATTTCAAATGTGTGTGCATTTCTAGATTTGATTGTGTGTGTTTTTAGCATCAACTTTTCAGATCACACTCTATGATCTATCATCAGGAAGAGAGAGTGCAAGAATAGTAAAATTATAGGTGTAGACCAAGCCTGTCTCAAGAGATATAAGGAGAGGAAATGACCTAGAAAAATGTGCAGAGAGGAAAAAGAAGACATAAAATAAGGCTACAAAAGTAAGTAAGAAAAAGTAAATAAAAATAAAATCCCCAAGGTGGGTAAGCTCGTGGGTTAAGTTGTTGTAATCGCAAATTTTAAAGGCCCTAAGACCAAGAGTCTTGAGGATACCAACTTTTTGGCAGGGGTGGTGGTGGGAAGACGAGTGGAGGTATAAGCTAGTATGGGTGGCCTTGCGGTACACATGACAACCAAAGCTACCATTGGGCTTCTTGATGAGAAGAACGTCAAGGAAGGGTAACTGGTTATCTAACTTAATCTCCTTGGTGAAGGAAATGTTGGGGGCCAAAATGTTGATGTGTTGGTGAAACTCTTCTAGTTTGTCAAGCCCATGTGGCCAATAGACATTGGTATCATCAACATATCACTTCCACCATCTGGGTTTGAGGGGGAAGGAGTGGAGGGCCATCTCCTCAAAGTGCTCCATATAGAGGTTTTCTATGACAGGGGAAAGGGGGGAACCCATAGCCACCCAATCCACTTGCTCATAGATGACATTTTGGAAGGAGAAGAAGGTGGATCTTAGGCACAACTCAACCAAATCGGCAATCTCAAAACTAACCTTACGTTTAACAATTTGAATAGTGTCGGGAATAGGAACCTTGGTGAAGAGGGAGACCACATCAAATCTAACCAGGATGTCACTGCACTCAAACTTGGTGTCTTTAATAAATTGGACAAACTGGCCGCATGAATCTTTGACAAAAGATTCAGACTTACCCACCAAGGGGGAGATTATCTTGGCAAGGTGAGAGGCCATAAAATAAGTCGACAACCCAATGGTGTCAACAATGGGTCTCAAAGGAATACCTCCTTTATGAATTTTAGGCACCCCATAGTTGTGAGGGGTTACTTCCTTAGATGGCACCATTTTTCTCCTAGTAGCCTCATCAAAGGAGGATTTGGACACCAAAGCTTTGACTTGTTTTAAGATCTTAGAGCATGGGTTCTGAGAAAGGGTCCTATAGCTGCTGGGGTTGGAGAGCAAGTCAAGCATCTTGGAAACATAGTCCTGTCTATTCATAACGATAGTAGAGTGGCCTTTGTCAGCTTTGGTAATAATGATGTCATTATTATAGATTAAATGGTTGAAGGCAAGCGACTCCACCCTAGGGATGTTGCCTCTAGGCAATTTGGCACGTCTGAGAGCAACAATGCAATCTTGCCTAATTTCATCTGCACCATCAAAAGGGAGAGAACGGACATCATTCTTAATGTCAAGAAGAAATTGAATGTGGGGGATGGAATGAGGGGCGCAAGCAAAATTAAGACCCTGTTTTAAAAAATTGAAAGAAAGGGGGTCAATGGAAGCATTAGACAAGTTGGCATTGCTAGGAATGGCCAATCGTTAGACTTGGTCAATTTAAAATGTTTGATGAGCACCAAATTTGACTAGTGCCAAATGCAAAAGTACTTATAAAACAAAATTGATTACATTTTCTACTATCTGGTGAGTGCCAAAGGAGAAATACAGAGAGGGGGGAGAGGTGATGACCTAAAAATTTAGGAGATGGGATAAGAGGGAGAGAGAATATTACCTTGAACCCTATACAATATACACCCTACGTACCCAAAATCTTGTACCGTCAATATCATCAATATTGTACACAAAAACCCCATACCAATACCTAAAACGCTAAATCATATATCCTATACCCTCAACCCTATATCCTACACCCTATATTTTATACCTAGATGGAGAGAGAGAGAGAGAGAGAGAGAGAGAGAGAGAGAGAGAGAGAGAGAGAGAGAGAGAGAGAGCATAAACTACATAAACTACATAAACTATTAAAAATTTATTAAAAATCACATATCCATTAAAAATTCAGCCAAAAAATGGCATAAACTACATGGTGTTTGCTAATTTCTAACCAAAGAAATTTTTTAAATTCTAAAAAAAAATTAAACATTTACGGAGAGCACACTAGATGCTATGTTATGGATTTTCTTTTGAAAAAAATACGACCACTTTGTGTGCTCCCCCTTTTTGATTCTTATAATCTCCACCTTTTTTTTTAAATAGTAGTTTAGAAAGTAGATTTAGACCTCTACAACTCTTATTCTTATTTCCTCTTCAAAATTTGAGCTTAACCATATTCATTTTCTAGTTGAAGATTAGACATTGTTAATTTTTTTAAAAATATGGCATCTTAAGACCCTGTTTTAGTCCCCCATCTTGGTGAACTTGCCCATCACCTTTTATTTTCTTGCCCCGAGTCAACTATGTATGCTTTTTATGAAATGTTATGTTATGCTTTTGTATTTAAAGTCATTTATTAGCTTTCATTTTGATCATCTCTTTCACATCCTTTGTGATCTTAAAAAATTAAATGAGCAATCAACAAAAAAAATTTGGATTTGGTGCACTATAAGGAATAGCAAATCTACAAATTAAAACATTTGAGGAGGCTTGGTCGATGTCTTTAATTCGAGGATTACGTTTTAGGGTTTGGAATAGGAGTATATGCTCCCTAGTGAAACAATGCCAATCCTTTGAAGATGTATTTCTAAATATTAGTAGTCTCAAATGTCTAAAAAGAGCAAAGCAAACAAATATCAACCAAGTGAGGAGTAAAATTTTGCACTTAAGAGGGTCAAGCAATGGTGAGAAAAGCAAACTTCTTGTGGTTCATAACCAACCTCTAAGGTCCTAGAAAAAGTATAGACTAGGCACTATATCCAAGACACATTGATAGAGAGGTCACATTATTGAGCTAAAATAATCAAATATTATAATCTTTAATAAATGACACTCGTTCTTTAGTCAACAAGCTAAATGTCTTTTTTTTTGCATTTAATTTCTTGACTTTAATATTTTATTTTAAAATACTTTAACCCAATAACTATTACCTACTAGATTTAAGTTAATCTATACTTATTCATAGACACTTATTAATTTAGTCTAAATAACCCCAATTTTTAAATTTTTTATAAAATATATAACACTTCTTTCAAACTCTCTATAATTATTATGAAATATAGTTAATGCTTTCTCTTTATAATTGATTAAATTTTAAAGACTATACACTCAAAAAGATCCTTCATATTGTCCCTTCTAATGGATGGAATCTGACATCTTGGATAAGAAATTAACTTTGATATTATAAAATTATAATTTGAAATTTGTACATAAAAATACCTCACTCAACATCAAACTTAATTGAGACTAGGAATATATAACACTACAAAATAATAAAAATAAGATCTATTAAAAAATTAAACATCTAGTTGCCGTAAGAATCGGGTTGAGACTATTAAAAGTCTGACTTTTCCTGTGAAAGGCAAAGTCGTCACGGATTCCAATTTTCCTTCATTACGATGCAGTAATAGCCAAGACTTTTCCTTTATCTTTACTTTATTCAAGTGAAGTAGGCATGAATAAGACAGAAGTTAAGTGGAGTACGCAGGAATAAGACATTGTACAGGAATAAAGATAGAAAAGCAACTGCTCAACAGGTACATATTAATTAAATCGTACCCACTGTCTTGTCTGAGACTTTTCTTTATGTCACATTATTCGAGCGCTCTGTACACGGCAGAATACTTGTGGAAAAGGCCGGGAGATTTGAAATACACGGTGCTTAGGAAATTAATATTTTTCTGCCATCATAAGTTACCTCTGTTTATTAAAAGAAGCTGATGTCACATAGGCATTACGTACTCTGTCACTCGTGTAGGTCGCAGATGAATCGGGTAGTGGTTATTCAGCCAAGAAAATTGTTTTCTTTATATAATCTTTTGGAAAAAAAACTAAGTGTTTACAATTTTCGTGGCTTATAGCCTCTGCGTATACATGCCATAGTTGCATAGTCGAATCAACTTTGAATTCTGTCGTACAATGGCATATAGTGTGGTGTCACCAATCAAATCAACGGTCTAGTTATAAATTAAATATAACAAAGAAAGATGTGACTGAGTCAAAAGACTCACTCCTATGCCACTATGTATTTTTCTAAAAATAATTATAAATAATAGAAAGATTAATAATAATTTAAAAAATTTATGGAAGTTACGTTTTTTTAAAAAAAATTAATAAAATTTTAAAATTGTATTGTGTAGATATCGTTATTAATATTTGATATTTTTTAATAAAGTATATTTATTATTGAAGTTTAATTTAGTTTATATAATTAAATTTAGAAGTAGAAGTGAGAAAGGATTTTTTTAATTTGATGGATAAAGTTTGTATTTATGAAATTAGTTTTATTAGTATTAGTCTTATTTATTCTTAATATTTATAATTTAAATTGTATATTTGTTAATAAATTTTTAAAAGCTTTTTAATTGCGAATTTAATTTGTTTGTGTGAGAGCTAAGTTATTTGATAGCATCTAGAATGATATTTGTATATATTGTTAGACAACAAAACGAGACTTTGTTTTTACTACTTATTGAAGTTTGATCTTATTTTATATCATTGAATTGAATGTAGAAAAATAAAAGTGATTTTTTTAAAACTTAAATATAGCCAATGGTTTTCAAAGAGTTTGCCTTAAGATATAGCCAATGTCTTACATCTAGACATTCAATTTTAACCACTTGATGTTTAATGTAATAAATCATTATCCAATTGTCAATCTCATACTTGATGTTTCTTTGTAGTGCTCCTCTGTTTTGGTTTTGATTCTATGTTATGTTTTGTATCAAATCTGGTGTGATTCTCCTTTGCCCATTTTCTTTCATGTAACATGTTGCATTTAATGAGATGTCATATTATGATTAACTCTTGATATTAGCTCAAGCATAACATAGGGTAGAGTTTGTGAGATTTGATGATCAACCCGACAATATCCCAAGGGTCGCCTATATATCACGAACATACTTCTAAACAAAAATGAAGCAAGAGAAAAACAAACTATTATGAAGCTAGATGAATTATTAGATATAAAATAAATCAAGTACAATATACAATGACAAACCCCTTATTGTATTTAGACAAGGATGAAATTATGGATGAAATCTCAAGATATACTGAGATTATGACAAGGATCTTAATCCTAGGGAATAAGAAACACAATGTGTCGACCATGATCTTCTATATAAATATCATCAACATGTGATTACCCAAAAAGGTGTTGGTCATGATCCTCCATATAAATATTATCAACACTTGCAAATAAATTGAGTTAGTTACAAAACTCATTTCTAAATTGAAGACTTGGAATCAATTAAATTTGAATACATAATTTCCTTACCATCTCCACTTAAATTGTGTCACTTATTGTTATTGTTTGGTTAAGATCAAGAGAAAAGGGTAACATATGGTCTTGGTTGTTGTATTGATAATTTAAAACTCCAATAAAAGTCACATTTAACAAATAAAGATATATGAAATTAATTTATATATTAAAGACTAAAAACCTAATTTATGTATAAAGGCACAAAATTTGTGAAAATACATTTCATTATTTCATTACCATTTGTAAATTGCATTGCATCCATTGGTGTTGTTGTCTTGGGTAAGATATCATCTTGATTTTTTTGTCCACCATCTAACACTGCAATAATATTTCACATTGAATACATTGAATCATATAAAATCAATGTACAAACTAAAGGCTCAAAATTGATTGATTATTATTTTGTAATTTCATTACCATTTCTAGTTTGGATTACAATTTCATGAATTCACTCACTTCGACTTCATTATTTTCTTTAGCCAATGGAGCAACAACATCTATAATTTATTAAAAATAATTTAGTTAGTTTTCAAAAAACATAATAATTATTAAAAATAATTACCATATGTAACTTGTATTTCACGTGTAACTCTCTCTCTCTCTCTCTCTCTCTACCTCCACCTCCAATTTTTAATGTATATTTAACAGTTTCATATACCTTTTTGTGGACAATTTACCTTAAATGTTCTTCCATCAATTTTTATGCCATTGTTAGTTTCTAGGACAGATGATGAGCGTACGGTGGTTCTACATCTGTGTGAAATTTCTTTTCTAGAGTTAAAAAATCAATTAATTGTATTCAATCGAGGGGAAGTCAGAGTTAAATAATAATAGCATAACATTAATATTATAATATAAATTTTTATATTAGTATTTATTATATTATTATTATTTATTTATGTATTGTATAATAGTATAATATTAAATTATTAAATATTTATATTATATGTTCAATATTATACCTAAGGGAGGGAGGGAGAGAGAGAGAGAGAGAGAGAGAGAGAGAGAGAGAGAGAGAGAGAGAGAGAGAGAGAGAGAGAGAGAGGACTTCCCCTTGATTGAATATCGACGGTTTGACTATACTGAATAAGTAGATGTCAATGGACTTCCCCTCTATTGAATACAATCAATTGATTTTTTAACTCTAGAAAGGAAATTTCACACAGATGTAGAACCACCGTATGCTCATCATCTATCCTAGAAATTGACAGTGGAATAAAAATTGATGTAAGAACATTTAAGGCAAATTGTCCATAAAAAGGTATATGAAACTGTTAAATATACATTAAAAAGTGGAGGTGAAGGCTCTAGAGAGAAGCCTCTAGAGAGAGAGAGAGAGATTTTGGCAAAATTTAAGTGGGAGATATTGGATATCGAATAATATCAGATATCCGATATTTTCAGATATTCGATATTATCAGATATCCAATTTTGTTTACTGATGAAAAGTAAAAACAATATTCTTTGGGTCCCTCCAGAGAGTCACATTTTTTTGCTGAGTTGGCTTGTTATTGTCCGTGTTGTCTTCAGTGTGATTGGGATCAGTGTGAGTCAAGTGAGTGGGTTGAAACATGGGTTCCACATTATCTTACTCCTTTATCTCTCATAGTCTCTATAATAAATGATGACATGGATTTTTCACTTGACTACGACCATCTTTCAGATCTTCTATAGCCAGGACATGTTTTTACATTGGTTGCACCATAAGGGAATGATGAGAGATTAGATTAATGGTTAGCACATTGTATATGATGAAAGCAGAAACTTGCACAACTAGCAATAGATGATGATATGTTCACATATCCAATAGGATCACATATTGTTGGGGGAACATGGTTGCACACATATATGATTAGAAATAATGGTATTCCTACATTTGAAGACTATGAGAAGCACAAAAACCATTCTCATGTATTCACACCTTGTTATAGCAGCCAACATTAATTTGTTGAAACATAAAGGAAAACCAAAGACAAAGGAACTTTGGACTATTAGTACTGCTGATAATGAAGTAGAAACTTGCACCACCGTACACTCATCATCTATCCTAGAAACTGACAGTGGAAAAAAAATTAATGTAAGACCATTTAAGGAAAATTCTCCATAAAAAGGTATATGAAACTATTAAATATACATTAAAAAGTGAAGGTGAACGCTCTCTCTCTCTCTCTCTCTCTCTATATATATATATATATATATGTATATATATGTATATATATATATATATATATATATATATATATATATATATATATATATATATATATATATATATATATATATATATATATATATATATATATATATATATATATATATATATATATATATATATATATATATATCTATAGATATCTATATCTATAGATATCTATATCTATATCTATATCTATATCTATATCTATATCTATATCTATATCTATATCTATATCTATATCTATATCTATATCTATATCTATATCTATATCTATATCTATATCTATATCTATATCTATATATATATATATATATATATATATATATATATATATATATATATATATATATATATATATATATATATATATATATATATGCAAAATTTAAGTGGGAGATATCGGATATCGAATAATATCAGATATCTGATATTTTTAGATATTCGATATTATCGGATATCCGATTTTGTTTACTGATGAAAAGTAAAAACAATATTCTATGGGTCCCTCCAGAGAGTCACATTTTTTTGCTGAGTTGGCTTGTTATTGTCCGATTTGTCTTTAGTGTGATTGGGATCAGTGTGAGTCAAGTGAGTGGGTTGAAACATGAGTTCCACGTTATCTTACTCCTTTATCTCTCATAGTCTTTGTAATAAATGATGACATGGATTGTTCACTTGACTATGACCATCTTTTAGATCTTCTACAACCAGGACATGTTTTTGCATTGGTTGCACCATAAGGGAATGATGAGAGATTAGATTAATGGTTAGCATGTTGTATATGATGAAAGCAGAAACTTGCACAACCGATGATAGATGATGATATGTTCACATATCTAACAGGATCACATATTGTTGCAGGAACATGGTTGCACACATATATGATTAGAAATAATGGCATTCCTACATTTGAAGACTATGAGAAGCACAAAACCATTCTCATGTATTCACACCTTGTTATAGCAGCCAACATTAATTTGTTGAAACATCAAGGAAAACCAAAGACAAAGGAACTTTGGACTATTAGTACTGCTGATAATGAAGCAATATTGAATACTCTCAAGCACATAGATGACCCTTTAGGTACACTTCAATAGGTAAGTTCAACTCAAGTTGTAAGGTTTTCCATGTTTATTATGATTACGTTTAATAAATTAATTGTGGTTTTTTGCTTTATTTGTTTGAGCCAATAAACTTGGTTTTGTATGTGGATTGTAAATGTAGTTGGATACATATATGATAGATATAGAAGATCGAGGTGTGAATTTGATTAGCCCATCTTTTATGACGGTAAACTTCACTATGCATTGTCTAGTCATGTTCTTTGGTTCGTTTAGTTACTTATATATACTCATAATATTTTTCTCAAATCTATATAAACTTCTTATATTCTCTATTAACTTTTCTTTTTCCTTCCGAATGTAGGGATTGGAGTGAAAAGGACACTTATTTTTTATATATAGTTATGTAATTTGCATATTTAGATGCCAAATTTTGTATATAAAACCAACAATCGAATGTAATGTGCATAGTTAGATGCCAAATTTTGTATATAAAAACAACAATCGAATGTAATGTGCATATTTAGATGCCCAATTTTGTATATAAAAATAACAATTGAATGTAATGTGCATATTTAGATGCCAAATTTTGTATATAAAAAAGTAGATGCAAAATTTGAAATATAAAAGAGCCCATGGAGTTGATTTGCAAATATTAAGAGCCCACATTTGTATTGTCTTAATGCCATGTAAAGTGCAAAAAATGTGTTTCCTTACTATGAATGTTATATCCTTATATAATTTGTATCGTCTTAATTTTGTATCCTTAAATTTTTATTGTATTAATTCCATCTACATTTGTATCATCAAATGATGTAATAGTTGGAGTCATTGAGGGTTAGTTGAGGGTCAGTTGAAAGTTGCACCAATGGGTTTCTTCCAAACCATTCATCTCGGCACCGAATGGACTATGCCATTAGCTCTGGTTGGGTGGGTAAATGCTAGGGATGACCTCGTTTCGAACACTGAGTCAGTAAAACATTCTAGACCATGCCGGACCAAAGTGTCCCCAAGGTGCACTAAGCACGATTGGGCAGTGAACTTTCAAGGCTCGGTTCTCGGACCTCATGAAAGGTATCAGTGATCTGTAGGATACTATAGGACCATGTTTCTGAGGCCTACAATAACCTCTCTCCATTTTGAGAGATTCAATTTTTTTTGAATTTGGCATGCTAGTATTGCTCGATGCCAAAAATTGTAGTGAGGGTTAGTTGAAATTTGCACCAATGGGTTTCTTCCAAACCGTTCATCCCGACACCAAATGGACTATGCCATTAGCTCTGGTTGGGTGGTTAAATGCTAGGGACAACCCCGTTTGGACCACTGAGTCAGTAGAACATTCCGGACCATGCCGGACCAAAGTGTCCCCAAGGTGCACTAAGCACAATTGGGAAATGAATTTTTGAGGCTCGGTTCTCGAACCCCGTGAGAGGTATCGACAATCTGTGAGATGCTACATGACCACATTTTTGAGGCCTAGAATAACCTCTCTCCATTCTGAGAGATTCAAATTTGTTTGAATTTGGTACGCCAGTCTCGCTTGATGCCAAAACTTGCAGTGAGGGTCAGTTGAAAGTTGCACCACTAGATTACTTCCAAACTGTTCGTCCTGACACCAAATGGACTGCACCATTAGCTCCAATTAGGTGGGTAAACACTAGTGACAATCCTATTTTGACCATTGAGTCAGTAGAATGTTCTGGACCATGCCAGACCAAAGTGTTCCCAAGGTGCACTAAGTACGATTGGGCAGTGAACTTTTGAGGCTCGTAACTCAGACCCCGTGAGAGGTATCTACGATCCGTGAGATGCTATAAGACCATGTTTCCAAGGCCTACAATATCCTCTCTTAGTTTTGGGAGATTCAAATTTGTTTGAATTTGGCATGCCAGTCTCGCTCGATGCCAAAACTTGCAGTGAGTGTTAGTTGAAAGTTGCACCATTGGATTACTTCCAAACCATTCATTCTAGCACCAAATGGACTGCTCCATTAGTTTTGGATGGGCAGGTAAATGCTAGTGACAAGCCTATTTCGACCATTGAGTTAGTAGAACGTTACGGACCACACCGGACCAAAGTGTCCCCAAGGTGCACTACGCACGATTGGGAAGCAAAATTTCAAGGCTCGTAACTTGGACCTCGTGAGAGATATCATCAATCTATGAGATGCTATAGGACTGCATTTTTGAGGCCTACAATAACCTCTCTCTGTTCTGGGAGATTCAAATTTGTTTGAATTTGGCACGCCAGTCTCCCTTGATGCCAAAACTTACAGTAAGGGTCAGTTGAAAGTTGCACCACTAGATTACTTCCAAACCATTCATCTCGACACTGAATGGACTATGCCATTAGCTCTAGTTGCATGGGTAAATGCTAGCAACAAACCCATTTCAACCACTGAGTCAGTAGAACGTTTCAGACCACACCAGACCAAAGTGTCCCCAAGGTGCACTAAGCACGATTGGGTAACGAACTTTTGAGGCTCGTAACTCAGACCTTGTGAAAGGTATCAGTGATCTATGAGATGCTACAAGACTACATTTATGAGACGTACAATAACCTCTCTCTATTCTAGGAGATTCAAATTTGTTTGAATTTGGCATGCTAGTCTTGCTTGATGCCAAAACTTGTAGTGAGGGTCAGTTGAAAGTTGCACCACTGGATTACTTCCAAACCATTCATTCTAACATCGAATGGAGTGAACCATTAGCATTAGGATTAGAAGTTTTTAGTCATTTAATGACACTGTCCAAGGTTTCAGAACTTGGAGATATTTCTATGATATAGTTGCTTTGATAAATCATCAAATTCCTAGTGTATTTGCAGGGGTACAAGAAGAGTACTAATATTTTGTCCAAAAGACCAATACCTAAATTTGAGATATGTTTTGATATGGCCAAAAGGGTGTTTGATCATTGCAAAAAGGGTGTTTGATTATGTAATTAGGCCAGTTTGAAGTCTTTTAGCCATTGGGAGTAAAGGGTAAGTATAGAAACCTTGAAACCACTTTAATAGATATTCTTATATATATCTCAAATGATGAATTACACATGTGAAAATATGTAGCACATAAAGCATATACATAAATTTTCTTAAGTCATGAAGCATACATGTAGCACATAGATTATAAAGCATACCACATGAATTCACTTAAGTCATGCACATAGCCCATACACATGAATTTAGGTTATGAAGAATGTACTTGAATATACATGAATATACTTAAGGCATAAATCATACACATGAGTACATACACACAAGCATATTTCCATACTAACAATGAATAAATGAACACATGTAATTAACAAATTGGATCGAATATCAAGTTTCATATATATCAAAATGAACAATAATTTTGTACATATTTACATGTCAATATATCTAGATACAATGTGGCATACACCATCTCAAAATATATCATATGACATCTCAAAATAAGAAGTTCAACTACAAATGTTTCTAGGACATCCTATTCTACTGGTGGATCATCAAAATGCAGCCTCTTTGAAGTACACTTTGGCTCTAATGGATCTTGCATTCAAACACAAAAGTGAAACCCCAAGTTAGATTAAAATTCAGAATCATAGTCAACAATAATAAATAAAATTTAAACTAAAATTGAACTCTCATATACCTCGCCTCTTTGTCTCCTCCCATGGGCAGAAGACCTAATGTATGCCCTTGGTAGTGCAGGAACAATGCCACCAATGTCGACTCCGACCTGTATATGTTTTCAAACATGAGATTGATCTACCAGTTATACCATTTAATATTAAATACTTGGTAGCAAATATATGTTTACAAAATAATTGAATTAACATTAAAACTTACCTGTGTTGAACTTTCTTTAGGGATTGTTGGCTGATTCATCAGCAATACAAACCCTTGGCATTCTGCCTCCCTCAAACTAGGAGTGACCTACAAAATTCAAACAGATACTTCATACTATCATAACTTGACCATATTATATATACTTGATAGTAAAATACACAAAAATAACTTTAGAAATGTATGTACCATGGGGCTATCACTATGAATGGATATGCCTATGACTCTATCACGATGATTTGGTCTCATGACATCATCATATGCCACACTCTATCAAATAACCATATAAATTAAAAATGAGTATGCATAGTTGACAAGTATACATGTATGCATAAACAAACTAAATTACTTAATTACCTTTCCCTTGTCAACGACTAACACCTGCACCCCCTCACATTGCCCCTGGTGGCAACTGGTGACACTTTCATTAGTATGTAAAAGATGATCATAAAAATTAGAAAACAATGTACATATACTAGTATCGTAATTTAAAAGGAAACCAATGAGTACATTAAAACATATGTACCATGGAAGTGTCAAGACCAAATGATATGGCCGAAAGCGTGGACCCCTCCACCTATGCCATCTCCTCCTCTATCATCAACTGAACATAAATGTAACACATACAAAGACATAAGTGGGAAATTATTATAAGGAAATTCTACTAAAAATACGAACAATAAAATTTAAATACAATGTATAAAGTGAACTGTTTATCCTTACCGCAACAGTGGGAGTCCATGGCTCTGAAGGCCCCTGATGGACATCTCCATAAGCTGCTTCAGTTCCTATAGTGTGCTATGTAGAATCATCCATGTTGAAGGTGAAATTATATACATCACTATTTGTCAGGGGACCTAAGCATAGATTCTTGCATATAATGCAAGTGTGGGGCACACAAACATGTGAGCTCATGGAGGATGTGGAAGCACTAGAAGCATCAAGACGAGGAGGCAACAATGTCGTGCTCTGCATAACCAATAGATCACTCAAGGTGTGAATGGATCGAATATGTGAGCCAGCCTTAGCAATAATGTGAGGATCCTGTACTATGGGAGGTGGTGAAATCTCAGGAGGGGGGACATATGTGCGAGATTTCACCCATTGTGCCCATGGCCTATGCTGAGGAGCGCCTAAACCTACACCTTGGTTTGGTCTCATACTCCAATAATTCACCTTGTGACTGAGCACAAATTCAACATACAATTTTTTAATAAAATAAAATGGGACATCCAAATTGTTGTGAGGTGGTCTATCAAAACCCATCTACCAATGGTCCCAAAAGTTGTCACGTATTGCACTATTTGTGCACCATTTAATTGACAACTTAGTTTTTTATGGTCTACATTTAGACCGGTTTTAGGATCCACAAAAAGATTAGCTATGTCATGTTTTGTTATAT
This sequence comes from Chamaecyparis obtusa, assembly GCA_027943335.1. NCBI lineage: Eukaryota > Viridiplantae > Streptophyta > Pinopsida > Cupressales > Cupressaceae > Chamaecyparis > Chamaecyparis obtusa. The sequence goes on from BSBK01005248.1 coordinate 2,056,805, forward strand.
TTAGGTTCATGACTTGATCATAATCAAGCCCATCGTCAAACTGGGCGTGCATGGAATCACGCCAAAGAAGTGTAACAATATGTTGTTGTGTAAGTTTCTCCATGTTTTCAATAATTGAGTTCAATATCGTAAATATGGGGTGCAATGTGGGGATATTGGCATAGGTGGTTTGAAATCCTCTAGGTTCATTTAGATTATCTCCTATTAGGTCTTCTAAACGGTGAGGGTTTGTGACAGGTACGTCGTCTAGAGGTGGGGGATTGTTGGAAGGTGGTTCTGGATTGTTTGCAGGATCATTAGGAGGGTTTTCCAATTCCATGTCTGATAACTATAAAAAAACAAATAGATAATTACAATAATTTAAAAAAATAAATAAAAAAACTCATTGCTACCCTAATTTTTATACAAAAAACTATAAATTTCTATTTAAAAACAATACAAACAATAAAAATTAGAAGCTTTCACATACCTTTGGATTTAAGGAAAATCAGATAGGGGATTTGAAAGTAGATATCTGATAACCCTAGATGCATTCACGTTTTCAAAATGAGAAAATGTTGAATGCGACTAGGGTACATAGTAATATATTTACTGATAAATATCATATATCTGATATTATCAGATATCTGATTAAGCCTTTTGCTTTGGCTTTTGGCTTGGCCAGGTGTACTGACACCCAAGCCTACTAAAAAGTCAACATATGCATTTGGCATTTTTGGATGAGTGAAAATAAGTTTTTTTCACATTGCCACTTTTTGGCATACCATGATCCTGCACATACCCTAATATGAAACTTGAAATTGAGAAAACTAGTGCAATTGGAATTTTGAATTAGGCGGGAAGTTTCAGATATCCGATTTTATCGGATATCTAAAATTTTTGAATATTTGATATTATCGGATATCTGAAATTCTCAGATATCCAATTAGGCTTGGTATTTGCTTGGGCATTACCAAACGTGGATTGTCAACCCTTTAGGAGTGTTTAGGAGATGGTTTTTGATATCGGGACTTCGACCATGTAGTTGACGAATATTTTTTCAACCAAAATTGATGAAACAAAAAGGGTTTCTTAAAGACATTAGTAGCTTTCCATCAATATAATTGCTATCAAATTTTGAGTTCAATAAGTAATTATTACTTATTTTTCAATTAAGTTATCTTTAATGTCGTAATTGACATACTGATTGAAAAATAACTATAAATTTCAAACCGTTTAACCTTTTTGAAATCTGAAACATGCGTCACATTCTATGCTTTGGCTACTATAAAAAAAGTAAAATTTTTGAATTTTGTAAAGTTTAGAATTAGTTAAGGTGGTCAGACACGAGAGTTTTTTATTCTAAAAAAGTTGTAGCAGAAAATTCATAATTAATTATTTATTTGACAAAAAATTACAAAAAAATATGAGTCACATCCAAGCATGAGTATACTACTCATGTCTAGAATCATTGGAAAATATATCATCATTTGATTGTGATTAAGGTTGTCAAACATATACGTACTTTTTATCTTTTCCCTGAAATTTTTGTACTATTTCATTGAAATCTAAAATTTTGAACAATTAGATAATTTTTTTTTTAGAAAAGGGCTAGCAGTTTAGAAACTACATTCAATTTCCTACAGATTCTATTCTTACAAATTTTTCACATAAGGTTCATAAGATGTTCAACTTTTTACGTCAAGTTGACTAACCCTGATTTTCTGATTTTTCATTGCCACTTAAGGCCATAGTTTGGTATACCATTTTCCTGCACATACCCAGTACATTTTGGGAATGGATATTAGAATCAACAGATTTATCACAAAGCTCTGGTTAAGCTAAATTAAGTATGTGAGTTTAGCATAAGATCTAGATTCACCACAATGTGACAACTTGTAGATCCATGATTGATCTTGAACTGCGCTAGGAATAAAATTATCTTTGGAAGATTGTCCAAAATCTCAAAGTGAGGTGAAGGACATAGAAAGTGTACCATACATGAGTGTGGTTGGAAGTATTATGATTGCTATGGTCTGTATTAGGTCAAACATTCCCCATGTAATGGGAATCCCAAGTTTCTATGTGGCTAATCTTGGATGTGTACATTGATACGGAGTTAAGAAAGTTCTCAAATATTTGAGGGACACTTATAAGTAGTGATTATGTTATCATGGTTATCCTAATATACCTCAACATTCAATATGATTATTTACAGATATGTGGATTTTAATTGGGTAGGTGACATTGGAAATAGAAGCTCCACCATTAGTTATGTCTTTACTATGTATGGTGATGCTGTTCTTTGGATGAGTAAGAAACAAGTTGTAATCAGTTTATCCATGATAGAAGTAGAATATATGGAAGCTACTCATTCTTGTAAGGAAGCCATTTGGATTAAATGGTTGTATTCAAATATTGATTTTAATGTAGGATTGATTACTATCTGTTGTTAAAGTTAGAGTTTCATTTCCTTAGCAAAGAATTTGACTTTACATTCTAGAACAAGGCACATGGATTTTAGTTTCATTTTGTTTGAGATATGGTAGAGGATGGGAAGGTACAATTAGAGAAGGTTGAAAATTTTATGAATTTTGTAGATGCATTGACAAAACTAGTGAGCATAGAGAATTTTAGATAGAGTTCTTGTTCTATGGGCCTCTTAGCTCCCTACAATTGATCTATGGGATATATGAAAGGTCTTCTAAAATTGGAAGAATTTTGGACTTAAAGTGTCTCCACCTTTTCAAATCCTAATAGTGATTATTGTATTTATTTATTATAACAATTAATTTATCACCTACAAATGTCTAGTCATCTAATGGGACCAATAAGCTTGGTGGAATCCTACTTGGTGATGATTGTATGACATATATATCACTTATCTAAAGTTAGGAATCCCACTTTAAGGATATTGACAAGTATAATGTTATAACAACCTATGAAAAAATCTATGATATATTATACAAGTGGTAGGAGATACCTTTTGCATGGAGAAGCCCAACTTGGGATATGAAAGGTTGTAAGAGAATCAACTAATAATAGTTAACTATGACACATTCTCTTCTAGCTAAAAGTTCTATAAATTATGAAAACATTTATGACAATTGTAAGGTGAATAAGAGCATCTATTAAACCTCAAGCTAGTAAATTTTGGGTGGCCAACTTAGGACATTTGAATGAGGAGTCACTTAGAGATGTACTTGTGTCTTTTGCATTCTTTTTGTGGTTAAAAAATAGTGCCAAATATTTTGCATGACCCCATCTTGTATCTTCATCTAGAAGTTGCTTCTTTAGTTGTATTTCACTATATAAGGTAGCTTTGGAGAGTATTTGTCATATTATGTTTTATGGATGAAGTTTTATACTTCCAAAGTTGATCCAAATTGTAGGTTGTTAGTTATACACTCTTATTGAAGAGGCTAAGTGATGATATTGTATTGTAACCATTACTTTACTAAAATACAAAGTATTGTTCTTTTAGAGTGTGGAGTTTTTCTCCCAAAAGGGTTATCCCCATGATATATCTTGTGTTATATTATATACATGTCTACATGTTAGTTATCTCCTTGTGAATATGTTTCTCATTCTATAGTAGTTAAATATTGTAAAAACAAATACACTATCTCCCCCACTAGATTATTGTTAGGAAGCATTTTACAGACTTTAGCTTCCTTTCCTAGGTGGTGTTTTCAAGTGATGATGCATTTGGAATTGATCCACCTTTAGATTGGAATGGATTGGATGATTACAACCTCAACAAACATTGTTATGGAGAACCATACAATAGTTTATAATTTGACAGTCTTGAATATAAGTTATATTTTGTATATCTAGATATCTATAGTAGGAATAGTTATAAACAACATTTTGTATAATTTTATATCAGACATGTACATTTTTTTATATAAAATAATCTTTTTCATAGCTATGATATGAATATTTGACCTTGCATAGTTTCATTTAATAATGAGAAACTCGATATATGTAGATTTTGTTAAACTATATTTAATAATTTTTTTTAATATCTATTACAATATATCTATTATTTATATTTATACTAAATATTGCATTTAAATTTATTTTGTTGGCATATTTGATTTAACAACTATCATTTTTTTTATCTTAACTCTTTCTTCTAAATTAATAATTTAGAAATTTTTCTATAATAAAACAAAATCTATATAAATTTGTTCAATAATTGTTTTGGCTCTAAAGAAAAAGCTCCCCCTTTTAAAAAAATTAATAAAACTAAATACTTAACTAGTGATAGATTTATATAAATTTTTTCAATATTTGTTTTTGTTTTAAAAGATAAATTTTTTCCTTTACAAATTTCATGGAACTTAATGATAGATTTATTCTTGGTTTATATTAAAAAAATATATTTCATGAATTATACATTGAGTAATTAATAAATTTAATAAATTTTTTTTAATTTAAATAATAAGATAAAATTAATTTTAAAAAATAAACATATATTTAGTGCTAATTTAAAAATTAAATGCAAAGGAGAAAGGTATTTAATTTTAGATGTAGTTTTAATATGGTATTAAATTTTGTACATAGATCTAGAATTTACATATTTTGTGGTAGGCCAAGATTCCAAGCCTAAAATACTTCTATAGATGAAAGTCTAATTTTTTACTAGATATATTTTAAATCATGTATAATGTGTACTTCTATATATCATAACACTTCTATAATAGTATGATTTCTAGTAATAGAAAAAATATTTTTAAAGGATTTATATATCATAACAATATAATATGCTTAGATTAGCACTTCAAAAAGATTGATTTAGGTCATTGAAACAATAGAGAACAATTTTTTTTAAAAACATATAGATTCTTCTAAGATGATTAGATAGATTTTGATTTATTTTAGTGCACTAATGGAAGTGTTCTTATCATGGTCACTTCATTAATGTGAATGATTTTTCCTTGATATTTTGAAAATTAAGTAAAAATATGTTTTACTGGGTCTCGAAATAAATGAGTTAAAGATACAGATTAGACAATAAAATCAATAGAAGAGAGCAACCAAAACAAAAAGGGGGAGCAAAAACACCCCAAACCAGCAACAACCAACAAGACAATAAATAAAAAGAGAATCAACGAAATAAACCAGTTAGTGCAACTCTTTCAGAATATGGATGGAGTCTACCATCTTTTTCCCTAGCTCTGTCATTTTTTTTCAGATTCTCCTTGAGCCCCATAATCTCCTTACTAGATGAGGTGTTCTGGCTCATCTTCGCTCTAGTTATGGTCCTAGGGCCTTTACCCTTTGTATTAGGATTCTGCATAGCATCTCACTCCTTCTCTAGGATGTCAACCAAACAATGAAGGTTATTGATAGAGGACATCATATGCTCCATAGAATGCTTTAGCAGGTTTTCCAACATTTTTTCAACACATTCAATTCTAGCCAATAATTTAACAAGGGGCACAAAATCCTGAGAGTGGTCATAGTCCTTATCCCTGTTATTAACTCTATCCAACAAATTCTGATACTTGGCCTCTAGGTCAGTATTTCGTGTCCTAAGCTTCTTAATCTCCTAATAGCACCTTTTGTCACTTCTGAAAGAAAAGAGGGCTCTAGCTTTAGTAGTATGTAAAAATCCCAAAGTTGATTCCTCCTTATCAGTGAGATCCTCCATTATCATAGACACATAATCCTCTCTCTTAGCTTTCCTTGATGTTAATGGTATCATATGAATGTATTTAAATACAAAGATGCAATAATGAATTATGCAAATGGAATTTTAGTTTTGAAAATTTGAATTTTAGAAACTTAGGGGTCAAGTTTATGGTGTGGAATCAATTCTTCATCCATGGGATTAATGTAGGATACTTTTTTTTGACGTGAATATGATGTTTTATCTATTTGGTTCATCACCTAGACCCTATTTGTGCACCAGTTAAGTTTAGTAAGGGTACACATACGGTACTTATGACACTGTCTAAAGTCATAAGATTAAGACACATGCCATATTCTTATGCAATCCTATGTCTCATCTTCATCTATATAACCAAGAGGTTCTCTTTGTATTCAAGAACACAATTTTAATAAAATACCATTGTCCTCTTATATTTGATCTCTCTTATGCTTTCATTGAAGCTTCTAGATCTTGGTTTAACACACTTTTATACGAATCTTACATAGTATAAAGTGTTCTATACCAAATCTTATAAAATAAAGATAAATAGTGAGTCTATGAGGACGGGTCCAATAATAGGCATAATGAACTATGAGTATATAAAATCATGTGTAGATTCAAGAATAACATATAGATAAGCCATGTAGAGATATATACAAATAAATGAATAATCATATAGATAAATAATACCAAGGATGAGACCCCTCAAATATGTGGTCTCACTGGTTCATATCTCCAGTCAAAAGTGATTAAGCTTTAGCTTCTCACTGATTCATAGCTCCAATCAAAAGTGCTTGCTTCAACCCCTTACCAATTGAAAACAAAAAAGTCATATAGATAAATAAACTTCACTTAGTAAAAAATACACCATTTATAAATATTTAATTATAATCATGTTAGAAATTCCATAAATTAATAGTCTTAAATTTAAGAACCTAAAAATTAAGATTAATATGATTGAACTGTATTTAATATAATTTTTAATTATCAGGGTGGATAGAATTTACATCTACAGAATAAGGTTGGAGGAAAATAACTGCATTTCAATTTTGTAAAGTTAACATGTGAAAACATTGTGGATCACATTAACAAGATTTCTTTAGTTCAAAGTTATTTTCTCGTAATCCTTATTTATTTTAGAATGAGAACTAATAAAAATCATTTTAATTGAGTATAAGATGGTTAGACAGGCTCAATGCGATAGAGCATTTTTAGGTCATAAAACCATTCTAAGATTGATGCTTTTTGTAAAGAAACCTTATTCTAATCTTCAAAGATTTGTAGTACAGGACGAAATTTCTCGTCAATATGTGACGTAGAAAGAGACTAAAGTTCTAAAAGATCTGTGAACGTGCCAAGAAAAACTTTAAAATAAAAATGTGGGCAAAGATCTCGGTGATGACATTGTCTGTCATTTTACTTTTCTCTTGCTTTTAATTCAATAAATTATCTATGATTGTCGCAGTGATGTCAAGAAATTTACTTTTAGCATAAACATTTCTACAACGAAATTTCTAAATTTGACTACTTTTACATCAATACACATAAATCCAGTAATCTCAAAGCAACTATGCTGAAAAGATCCTTCTTTACTCGTTCAAATACACGTTCTCTTTGCTTTCGTATAGAATTTTACTTTGGCGAAATTTCTTATTAAAATGAAAGCGGGAAAAAAAGTGAAGGTGTGATATTTCCCATAGTTTCTTTCCCAAAAAGCAGTGACAAGGAAAACTACTATAAAGCTAAACATTGGGAACGTTAAATACATTGTACTTCTCACCCTCATTCTCGTACAATTATACTTCCGTGTGCAATGGGTATATCGAAGAGCTGTGAAAGTTTAATTTGGAAAAGTTTTGGATTTTTTTTTAACATGTATTTGTGTAGCATATTATGTCAATTAATAAGTTATTAAACAAATGGTTTATTTTTAGTAGAGGTCTTAATAGAAAAGTGATAGCTTCAAATTAACAATACATTCACTTATAGAGATTCAAACACGGTTGAAATAAACCTTTTAATGAGGTGTTGGAAGTAACAAGTACTTCAAGAGGAGGACGGGGTGAATCAGAGTACGCTAAATCTCAAATTCATCAGAACAAAAACTAAGATGGTGACATAAAATAGAATACTAAGAGTCCATTCAAAAACTTGCATCATCACACGACTATGAAAAGAACATAAGAGAAAAATGGAATAAGTGTATCAGAGCACTAAACACAATGAAGAAACCAACACCATGACACAGTTTTTGTGCAAAGTGGAAACCCTCGAAATCCAACTAGATTTGTCATAGGGAAAAAACACTCCAATCCTTTTATTAATCTTAAACACCAACCAATACATCCAATTTAGCAGCCCTATTGCAAGGAGCTTCAACCCCTAACCTTTTTCAGTCTAGAAATGAGGTTTATAGAAATATACTTGCACAAACTGCAACTCTATTTCAATAAACCTGTTTATTAAAATATCACAAATTTTTAATAAAACTCTCAAAGATCTTTTTCACTGAGATCCACTTCTTACTCTTTTTCCCACACCACAACCTATATATATATATATATATATATGGCTTAACTTAGTTAAAACACATACATACATACATAGAGTTGAATGTAGTTAGTCAAGTAGTTACATTTTAATCCCTGTAACCAACTTTACCTGTGAAGCGTTAATCAATATTACAGATGTAAAACCACATAAACTGTCTTGGTTACAAATAATGAGTATGAGTCATGACAATTTGTAACCACCTTCCAAAATTGAAACCTAATAAACAATGTAAGTTTCCACATTATCTTAGAATAGTCTTCACACAAAACCCTCATATAGGGTTGTGAAATTTTTCTTGAAAAGAGTCAAACTCTTTCAAACTACTTACTAGACAAATCTGCCAAACAAATTGAGCAAGAATAACCAATCTTTAATAAACAACTGTAAAGGATAAAATAGTGTATGAGGTCCTAGAATAATGGTTTGCACATAAAAGAGACCCCAAAGCCAATATTTTATACTTACATGAAATTGTATTGATATAGAAAGTAAATATAGATGACTAATATTGAAATTAAGAAATAAAGGTACTTACCTCCGAAAAAGAATCGGCTGAAAACCCTATCAAACGATCTAAAAAATTGTTAATTCTCGCAATTTTGAACCAAAACTGCGAGATCTACAAAACCCAGAAATATTTTTCCAATATGAGATCAGTCGACCTTGACCCTCATAAAAGGTCAAGGACGACCTCAAGAAAATGAAACTCGACTTTGACTTTGTTTGCGGATCTCAGAAGTTCAGCAAAAAGGGTATCCAAATCTACACTCAGATCTGAAGTTACGCACCTATACCTACAAGAAAAAGAGGGTTTTTGGTTGTTTTTTCGGGGGGTTTGCCTTAGTCAAACCCCAATTTAGGAATTAACCTTGAAATTGAATTGAAATTGCTGGAATAAACAAAGTAAATGGAACAATTCACCTTGCTTGAGTTGAAACCCTTGTGGAGGATTCGAATCCTTGAATCCACAAGAATGGATGAATGTCGAATCGAATATAGGATGTCTCCAATCAATTGTCTTTAGATCTTCAACACCAATCTTGAATTTGGAAGAGGCTTGAATAGAAATGGAAGGATCTTCAACAACAGAGCTCCATAGAGCTTGAATCCTTCAATGGCTTCTAATGGATCTCCTTGATGAATTGAATGCTTAAATGCTTGAAGGCTTGAATGTTTGATCTTCTTGCTTTCTTGCACTTGAGAGCTTGAGAGATTGTGAGATTGTGAGATGAGATGGAGAAAATGAGAGAGGAAGGCTCCCTTTTATAGTGATCTAGGGCACAAGAGGAGCCTCGTAGAAAATAATAATTAATCGCCCATGGCACAAAACTCTAGAGAGGTGCACATGGAGAGGAAATTAAATTAAAGTCTTGACACAAAAATCTAGGAGGGGACCACCCTTAATATATAAATAAAATAATTATTTAAGAGCCTTGTTACAAAATTTTAGCATTAGGCACAAAACGCAAGAAAGGCTAATCTCCAATAATAAATTAGGAATCCTATACAAATATCGAGAAAGGTCCACCTCTAATATTAATTTGAGAATTTTACACTTAATTTGAGAAATAGTGGCCCCGAAGAGGGAAAAGACAAGTTTTTGATGAAATCCCGCAACCGAAGGCTAACCCTGAAGATCCCAGACCTTAGGGTCAAGGTCAAGCTCAAACCTGACTAGGTCAGGGTCAAGGTCGACCCTGACCTAGTCAGGATCGAGGTCAACTTTGACCCCATAAGGTCAACTTTGACCTTAGGGTCCAAAACCTTAGATTGATAGTCCAGGTTGCTAGGAAAATGCTAGGAAGAAGTGGAAAATGGGGTAGAACAGGGGGAAAAGCCAAATCCAAGTCGAATATCCATTCAAGGTGTTCGACATGACCCCAAACCACTTACTCAGAGGGCTAAATGCTCTTACCATGGAAGTGTTTCCATTTTAAGATGATACATTAAGCCCCCACTTTAGCAAGAGTATGGACTCGATGCAAACTCTTGGTAAAGGAGATCATAAAGAAAAATATAATCTTACTAAAATCAAAGGGAAAAAGGAATCCTCAAGCCCCCAGAGACTCCAGTCTTCATCAACTCCAATATTGCAATAAGAGAGACATCACTAGAAAAAGATAGAAGGGGAAGAGAGGAGTGGCTAGCTCACCTAGTAAGATGTGTGTATCTCATTGTGAACCACAAAAGGATAGGATGGCCCACCAAGAAAACACTTGATAGTCACCCCATAATGTTGTGCAGCTTCTGACAACTTTGTGCATGTATGTAGTGCATCTTCTGACGGATTTTATAAAGTACCCATGGATCCACCTTCTTGTATCACCATGGAATACAAAATGCGTGTCTCCTCAGGATTTAGCAACTTATGTGTTAACCCCTCAGAAGATTTAGCATATAGATGCGTGTCTTTTCAGGATTTAGCAACTTATGTGCATTACCTTCCAAGATTTAGCATATTTGAAATTGGAAATGCATGTCCCTTTAAGATTTAGCAACTTATGTGTGTTACCTTAAGAGGATTTAGCATATTGAAAAATTTAAAAAATGTGTGTCTCCTCAAGATTTAGCAACTTATGTGTGTTACCTTCTGAGATTTAGCATGCTACAAAACAAAAGGTTAGAACAAAAATAAATAATATAGAGCAAGGGAGGCCGTATATATGCCCCCCTCCTTAATATGGCAAAACATACTATTTTGACATGTTAAGGAAAGAAAAGAACAAGGATAAAGCCCTCTTCAACATCAAGACAATATCCTTTAGACAACACCCAGTCCAAGCCAAGAAGGTCTCAACTCCTATGAGGCCATGGAAGGGACAAATGCAAAGATATATCATGCAAGAAGTGAAAAAGTAACCCTTGTGAGGGATAGCACACTGTTCAGTTTCCAAGGTGAGAGATATATCAACCATGGAAACCCAATGTCAAACAATAAAATAGGTTGTGATCAAGGAAAAAGATCCTCAATGCAAACCAAAATTTTCATGTATGATTGCATATCACATAATAGATAGATACATCTTAACCACGGAAAGAGGTGAATCCCAGAAAGACAGAAAAGAAGGAAATGACATCCTTGCCCCCCAAGTGTAGGAACAAGGATCGAAGGAGACCTATTATATCACTCGCAACACTATGCAAGACAATGAGCCCCCAAGTATTAGGTTACCATTGTTTACATAATGTGGAGTTCCATAATAGGAACATAATTGTTATTTAGAGAAAACAGGATTGGAATACAACTCATTGTCACATGATATATAAATAACATTACTATCAATGAGCTGCCTAATCTTATAATGTAAAGCTTGAAATTCATTAGTAGAGTGATCATGAAATCTATGATATAAACAAAAAGGAAGAGTCTTCAAGTGTGGACTACGTTTCTTTTTGCATTTAGGTCTAGTAATCATCTTAGCATGAAGGAGTTTAGGCAAAAGAACTTCTTGGTCAAATTCCTTCACAGGTTCATCATGTTGTGAAGTGTTATTTGAGATGTTATTAACATTGATTTGTTGTCGAGGATTAAATCCTAATCCATAAGAATGCTCATGCCCCCTAGTGTGTAAGGGCATGTGAATTCCCTGTTTATGCTTACCACATCCTTGAGCATTAAATCCTTGTTTAACTAGGAAGTGATAACCAGGACCATAATGAGAAGCCATATCGGAAGAAGTCAATGGAACTTTAGTAGTCACTATATCATCATTAGTAGGTTTGACAGATTCATTGTGGGTAGAAGCAGCGACAAAGTTATTAGGAGTAAAAACTCATTGTTCAAATTCTCTTTATTTCTTCATAAAATCAAGATCATTAATCTTATATTCTCCCATAAAGGTAGGAGTAAAATCCAAGGTTCCCCAATCATCGCCAGGAAGAGCATTAGAGGAAGAAGGATTGCTATTAGGAATAGGAGTAGTTTGGTTTTGAATATTAAGACAAGGATTAGGCGCATCATCCATATGAAGTGTATACATCATGTTGTTATGTATAAAATTGACTTTACGATGAAGGGTGGAAGGAATGGAAAGCATCTCATGCAACCAAGGTCTACCCAAAAGAAGGTTATAATTCAGAGGTCCAGGAATAACATGAATAGGTGTATTCAGGATGACCGGTCCTACTTTGATAGGTAAGGTAATGATTCCTAAAGTGTTCTTAGCAATGTTATCAAGGCCATGAATAGGAACACTGTCAGGTTGAATAGTTGAGAGATTGACGTTAATTGCTTTGAGAATGTCCATCTGACAAACATTAAGCCCAAATCCATTATCAATCAAGGTCCTACGAATGATACTTTTATTAATAGAAACGACAACCATAAGAGCATCATACTGATTTTGAACTTCTTTAGAAGGTAAATCCTTTTGAGTAAAAAAAATGTTAGGAGGATCCAGGGTAGCATGCAGGCATTGTAAGAAGTTATTGATGTTCTCTTGATTAGGAGGTGGAGTAGGAAGAGTTTCTAGAGCTTTTTGCAGGGCTTCATAGTAGGTAGGTGAAGTTTGAAGAAGCTCCCATAAAGAAATCTTGGCAGGAGTATTTTGCAATTGAGTTATTAAATCATACTCCTTGCTAGGAAGACAGGGTGGAGGAGGAAGAATAGGTTGAGAAGGTGGCAAAGAAGTAGAAACCACCGGATTAGGTTGAAGATTATTCCTTGTACGATATGTGTGAGCTATCAAATCTTGATCATTGAAGGACTCCATAGGTTTACCTTTGACAATAATGTGGGGACAACCTTTGACAGTCAACAAAGGTTTAGGATAAACCATTTTAGTTGTCTCAACACTACAAATAGATTCACAATGAGGAAGAAAAGAGGACATCCTAGGAGGAGATGAGGTAAGATCTTGATTCTCCATAGGATCATCACTAAAAGGGAGAGCATTAAGGGAATTCATATCATTCTCCACTAATGCCTCATCACTAGAAGGAATCTCAAATGGAGGTAAAGAATCTATAATATCATCTTCTTTCACTAAAATGTCTACATGTGTGTTATGAAAAGAGTTATCATCATGTATCAATATGTCATCTATTAATAAATCTCTCTCTTGTATCAAAGATTCTTCATGAGGAGGGGATAAATCAATGTTTTTATCCAAGGGATCATCTACAATGGTGTCATGAGGAAGAGAGTAATCAACATCCAAATCCAAAGGTTCATCCCAAATAGGAGGATCATCATCCCTACCAATAAATCACATCATAGGATCCCTAGAGGGTAAATTATGTTCTAAAGTAGAATCATAGAAAAGACATATATTAGGAGAAGAATTAACATCAATCCTCAACTCATCTCCATAAGGAGAAATATGATGGAGAGATAGATTAAAGTCATCTTCTTTCTCTAATATATTTTTACAAGGAAATTCAAAAGAGGACAAAGCAACATCAAAGCAACATCACACACACTAGATAAAGTCTTTCTAGGTGTAACATTATGCAATGGTAAGGTAAGAGGAGAATGTTGTGTAATCCCAAAAGTTATAGAAGAAGTTTTGGAAAATATTTGAAACAACTTGTGTAACATGATAACAAATAGATCTAGATATATCCAAATGCATTCAAATGAACTTTATAAGCATTAAAAGGAAATCAAACACACAATAGGGCATCTAATTCCACAAAAGAAAGAGGATTCGTGAAACGGGTTCACCAAAATGTAAAGGATAAAATAGTGTATGAGGTCCTAGAACGATGGTTTGCACATAAAAGAGACCCCAAAGCCAACATTTTATACTTACATGAAATTGTATTGATATAGAAAGTAAATATAGATGACTAATATTAAAATTAAGAAATAAAGGTACTTACCTCCGAAAAAGAATCGGCTGAAAACCCTATCAAACAATCTCAAAAACTATTGATTCTCGCAATTTGAACCGAAACTACGAGATCTACAAAACCTAGAAATCTTTTTCGAATATGAGATTAGATCAACCTTGAACCTCATAAAAGGTCAAGGACGACCTTAGGAAAATGAAGGTCAACTTTGACATTGTTCGCAGATCTTGGAAGTTCGGCGAAAAGGGTATCCAAATCTACACTCAGATCCGAAGTTCCACACCTGTACCTGCAAGAAAAATAGGGCTTTTGGTTGTTTGTTTGGGGGGTTTGCCTCAATCAAACCCCAATTTAGGAATTAACCTTGAAATTGAATTGAAATTGCTGGAATAAACAAAGTAAATGGAACAATTCACCTTGCTTGAGCTGAAACCCTTGTGGAGGATTCAAATCTTTGAATCCACAAGAATGGATGAATGTAGAATCGAATATAGGATGTCTCCAATCAATTGTCTTTAGATCTTCAACACCAATCTTGAATGGATCTTGAATTTGGAAGAGGCTTGAATAGAAATGGAGGGATCTTCAACAAGAGAGCTCCATAGAGCTTGAATCCTTCAATGGCTTCTAATGGATCTCCTTGATGAATTGAATGCTTAAATGCTTGAAGGATTGAATGCTTGATCTTCTTGCTTTCTTGCACTTGAGAGCTTGAGAGATTGTGAGATGAGATGGAGAAAATGAAAGAGGAAGGCTCCCTTTTATAGTGATCTAGGGCACAAGAGGGGCCTTGTAGAAAACAATAATTAATGGCCCATGACACAAAAATCTAGAGAGGCGCACATGGAGAGGAAATTAAATTAAAGTCTTGACACAAAACTCTAGGAGGGGACCACCCTTAATATATAAATAAAATAATTATTTAAGAGCCTTTTTACAAAATTTGAGCATTAGGCACAAAACTCGAGAAAGGCTAATCTCCAATAATAAATTAGGAATCCTATACAAATATTGAGAAAGGTCCACCTCAAATATTAATTTGAGAATTTTACACTTAATTTGAGAAATAGTGGCCCCGAAGAGGGAAAAGACAAGTTTTTGATGAAATCCCGCAACCGGAGGCTAACCTTGAAGATCCCAAACCTTAGGGTCAAGGTCGAGCTCAAACCTGATTAGGTCAAGGTCGAGGTCGACCCTAACCTAATCAGGGTCAAGGTTAGCTTTGACCCCATAAGGTCAACTTTGACCTTAGGGTTAGGTTAGGGTCGAGGTTAGCTTTGACCCCATAAGGTCAACTTTGACCTTAGGGTCCAAAACCTCAGATTGATAGTCCAGATTGCTAGGAAAATGCTAGGAAGAAGTGGAAAATGGGGTAGAATAGGGGGAAAAGCCAGATCCAAGTTGAATATCCATTCAAGGCATCCAACTTGACCCCAAACCACTTACTCGAAGGGCTAAACGCTCTTACCATGGAAGTGTTTCAATTTTAAGATGATACAACAACTATTAAGCAATAATCATCATTGCTGATGCAAAGTAACTGGTCAAAATCTTTTAAGCTGAGAAAGCTTTGTTACCATTTCATCTTTTAGACAAGAGGAAAAAAAAACAAGTGCTGGGTCATACCTGAAAGTGGGGAAAACAAATTTCTTTTACCCATTCACAACTACTGTGAGAGAGGAAAATGACCATATTCCTTCATCTTTTAACCAACATAATCATATATCAAAAACCCAAAACCAGAACCTTGAGCAAAACTGCAGGAGTGTCAAACAATCATCGTTTATAGTGGCTCGGGTAAAAACAAAAAAACTGTGAGCAAAAAACCTTTGCCAAAATGAAAATGATTTGAGATCCATTCTCATCGATTAGGCCATAATGTTTTAAATTCGAACCACATGGATTACTCCGCGCGAATATTCTTATCCCATGATTACTTTTGACTTAACTGGGGTAAGGTTTCCTTAACTAGTTTAATACCGCGAGTTTCCAATTTCCAATGCAACCAAAATTCCATGTCAGCAAAATGTCATCAAGGACAAAAAATAGAATAAAAAATCTCCCCCTTTGTCCTTGATGGAAAAACAAAACCACCAAGATAAAAAAAACTTGATTTATCTTTAAGATCAACATACCAATTCTGATTAAAAAAACTTATAGCCTAAAGAAGTGCGAAAGTGCTCATCAATAAAACAAGCATTATGCCATATTGAGTATAGGCCAAACATCAGTGATCAGAACACCAATCAGAAAGAGAATCAAAGAAGTCCTATCAAACTTCCATTGTAAAAATAACATTCCTATCAAAGTATATCAAAGTATACCACTATCAGCTGTCAAAATGATGTGCCAAAAATATCAACAATAGCAAGGTAAAAATCCTTGTACCAATATCCCTTGTTCATCATGAAGATATATAATCAAAATATCATCAGATGATTATTTCCATAGAATCAACATTCATGCCACTGTAAAGGACCTAGTAGCATCAATGTGTAGTACTTCCTAGTAAAGGACCTAGTAGCATCAATGTGTAGTACTGCCCAGTATCAAAGTGTAAAAACAAAACATCAGTGCCAAAAGTGCTAGATATGAAACAATATCAAATATATGAACCAATAAACAAGGACAAAACAATAGGATAAAAGTCCTGATCCACACCAGCTGTATCATCACAAATGTATCAATAAAATCTCTGATCCACACCAGCTATAACATCACAAATGTATCAGCACAAAGTACCATAAAAATCATCAAGAATCACTGTCAAAATGTCAAGTCAAAACACCAGTTGTAATTATCATCAAAAAGCACTATCAAAATGTCAAAGTACCATATGTAATTATCATCAAGAAGCACTGTCAAAATGTCAAAATACCATATGTTTCTCCCCCTTTTGTCATCAAGGACAAAGAGGTCCTAGGTGGGAGCATTGTGAGAAGCTCCCCCATACTTGATCAATCAGTTTGAAATAAAGGATTGAGAGTAAAATCCCAACCAATCACACAACCGCATGAATGTATCCTTGGGTAAAGCTTTGGTAAATATGTCTGCAACTTGTGCCCGGGAGGAAACATGAACAAAAATGATTTCATTTGCAGCCACTTGATCACACAAAAATTGCAATTTAAGTGCAACATGTTTGGCATGGGAATGCATTATAGGATTTTTTAAAATTTGAATAGCACTAGTATTGTCACAAAATATAGTCATTGGTTTTGACACCACAACACCCAAATCTGCCAATTGATAAGACATCCAAAGCATTTGAGTACAACAAGCTGTGGCAGCAATGTACTCAGATTCAGATATGGACAAAGTGACACATTCTTGCTTCTTGTTGTGCCAAGAAACCAGTCAGTCACCAAGAAAGAAAGCTGCACCACTAGTACTATGTTGATCATCAACACAACCTCCCCAATCAACATTAGTATACCCTATCAATGTAAAATCACCATGTTTTGGATACCATAACCCAAAGTCTAGAGTACCTTGGATATATTTAAAAATTTATTTTACAGAATTTAGATGGGATTTTCTAGGGGTAGACTGATAGTGTGAGACCAAACAAACTGCTTGCATTAAGTCAGGTCTAGAAGCAAGAAGATAGAGCAAGCTTCCTATCATACACTGATATTCACTTTGATCAACAAGTGGGGAATCATCAACCTTAACCAACTTACACCCAATTTCCATAGGTGTACCAATAGGAGTACATTGGTCCATCTAAAACCTTTTTAACATCTCTTTTGCATATTTAGTTTGTGAAATAAAAAGTCCATGTTCTAGTTGTGATACTTGAATGCCCAATAAAAAAGATAAAGGTCCTAGCATTGACATTTCAAATTCATATTCCATAATAGTTGAAAAACTCTGTGACAATTCATCATTTGTAGATCCAAATATGATATCACCTATGTAGATTTTAATAGCCAGAAGATCATCATTAACAACTTTAGTATATAATGTACTGTCAACACTTCTTTTAGTAAAACCCTTAGAAATCAAATGTGAATCAAGTCTAGAATACCAAGCACGTGGTGCTTGTTTCAAGCCATAAAGTGCTTTCTTTAATCTGTATACACGATCTGGATAATCAGAAGATTCAAAACCTTCTAGTTGCTCCATATATACCTCTTCTTCTAGGTATCCATTTAGAAATGCCGTTTTAACATCCATCTTTTACACTGTAAATTTCTTAAATGAGGCATATGCAAGAAACATTCTAATGGACTCTAAACGAGCCATAGGAGAAAAAGTTTCCCCAAAATCTATCTCTTCTTATTGAGCATACCCTTTACACACAAATCTGGCTTTGTTTCTAATAAATTTTCTTTATTCATCTAACTTATTCCTGAAAATCCATTTTCCCCCAATTACATTTTTATCATCTGGACGAGGAACAAGTTCCCATGTTTTATTTTTCTCAATTTGATTGATTTCATCTTTCATTTCATTTAACTAGGATTGATCTTTTAAGGCTTCAGAAACATTTTGTGGTTCAAAATTTGTTAAAAGAAAAAAATGCTCAGCCATCTGAGCTTGTTCTATCTGTTTTGCCTTTCTACGAGTTATTATACCAACATCTTTATCATCAATCACAAGTGTTTCAGGATGTCGTTTAGCAATTATATTGGAAGGTGTTTTCTGGGGTATATCTTCCTTAAAATTAGGAACTTCCTCTTGTTTACTTGAACTGGTTTCAACTACTTTGGTAACAACTGGTTCATTTGATGTTGATGCATTGCCAAGTTCTAAATCAGATTCCTCATCAACATCTTGAATCTGATTTTTTATCATATTTCAATTTTCATTGAATACTACATTAACAGATTCAACAATTTTATTCAAGCATTTATTAAAATACTTATATGCTTTGCTGTTTGAAGAATAACCTAAGAAAATTCCTTCATCAGATTTATCTTGAAAACTATCAAGATTTTCAAAATTATTCTTGATAAAACACTGACAACCAAAGATTCTAAAATGCTTAATAGATGTTGTTTTTCCATACCAAAGTTCATAAGGAGTGCAAGTTGTTCTTATTCTGATTTGTACTCTGTTTAATATATATACTACTGTGTGAACAACTTCTTTCCAATATTTATTAGACATATTAGATTCATTAAGCATAGTTCTTGTCATTTCTTTTATAGTTCTATTTTTTGTTTCAACTACCCCATTCTATTGGGGAGTACTAGCAGCAGAGTACTGTCTTTTAATCCCATAGTTTTCACAATACTCAACAAAATCTTGAGAAGTGAACTCACCTCCCTTATCTGATCTTAGGCATTTTAGTTTCAAATTAGACTCTTTTTCAACCATTTTTCTAAAGAATTTAAACCTATCAAAAGCCTCTGACTTATGCTTGAGAAAGCTTACCCATACCATTCTAGTGTAATCATCTACAAACAATATAAAATATTTTTCTCCATTCAATGACTGTGTTTTCATAGGACCACACAAATCTATGTGGACTAATTCTAATGGCCTTGAGGACAGAAACTCCTTAGATTTGAAAGATGACTTAGTTTGTTTGCCTTTTACACATTCACTGCAAACAGAGTTTGTAGGTCTACTAATCAGAGGTAGACCTTGAACATTTTCATGTTTACTGATTCTGACCATATTATCAAAATTAACATGACCAAATCTCTTATGTCATAACCAATTTTCATCTATATGACTCATAAGACACATGCCTACACTTTGTTCTTGACTTGTGGAGTCTGAAAAATGATATAAATTACCAGGTGTCCTGAATCCATTTTCTATTATTTTCCCTGACTTTTCTTTAATCACACATCCGTAAGAATTAAACACAACTTGACATTCGCTATCACAAATCTGACTAATGCTTAGCAAGTTATACTTTAATCCTTCAACATAATAGACATCACTTATAGGAGTGTCTTTGTTTATCATCACTGTTCGTGTTCCACTAATTTATAGACTTGTGTTATCACCAAATTTGACAAAACCTCCTAGATGATTTTCCAAAGTTGAGAACTTGTTTTTGTCCCCTGTCATATGATGAGAACATCCACTGTCCAAAACCCAAATAGAAGATTTGGTAGATATTAGAGCTATTTAAACAAGCATAGATTGTTCAAGTTCGGGTCTCCACATTTTTGCAGGTTTTTGTAACATTTTAGAGTACTTAGAATTGTGACCATATTGATAACATGTAAAACATCTTATGTCTCTGACAAAACCAAAAGAGTGTCTATGACCAAAAGTAGGAACTCTAGCAAATCTGCAAGTATTTACTTTATGCCCAAATAGATTACAAAAATGACAATAGCCATGGAAAAATCTATTATTTGGAAATTGATTTCTGTTTGCTATTATAGAATTCTGATGTGAAGTTTCACCTTTTTCAGTAGTAACTCTAGAATGTTGGTGATTTTCAAGAGTGTATACTTATTTTTGTAGTTTACTAATTTCTTGTTCTTTTCCTTCAATAAGGCTTCTCTGAGTTTCAATAACCTTGTTTGCATTAACTAGATCAAGTTGTA
The DNA here is from genome assembly GCA_027943335.1 of Chamaecyparis obtusa. Lineage (NCBI taxonomy): Eukaryota > Viridiplantae > Streptophyta > Pinopsida > Cupressales > Cupressaceae > Chamaecyparis > Chamaecyparis obtusa. The sequence continues at coordinate 2,077,307 of BSBK01005248.1, forward strand.
AGATTTGATTGGAATCTTCATAAGAAGTTACAAGTTTCTTAAATCTTTTTACTTCTTGAAGATCACAAAGAAGCTCTTCTTCGAGATTTACATCTTCTATTTCAACTTCAGAATCTAGTTCAAGTTTTACTGCAACTGGTTTTTCAAATTCAACTTTGGTGATAAATAGTGTTTCACAACCATCATCATTTGACTCATTAGATTCATCTTTAGAGTCTTCTTTTGACATAAGACTCTTCTTTTTAAAATTGTTCAACCTTTTGTTAGGATTCCAAGGTTTTTTAAATGATTTTTCAGATTTATCCTCATCTTTACTTAGATCTACATACAAACATTTGGCTGCAAAGTGTCTAGTTTTACCACAACCAGAACATTTAAACTTGCCTTGAAACTTCTTCCTGAGTTTCCTAACCAGTAAAGTTTCAAAAACACCAGATAATTTAGACTCAATCTCTTCCTGTTTCTCAACTTTAAAAGTTGTTTCCTTAGAAGTAGAAGGGGTATTACCAATTCTCATTTCATAAGTAGTAAGTATACTTTGAAGCTGATGCATAGTCATTTTAGAGAAATTTTTCTTTTCTTCAAGAGTGGATATCTTAGTTTCAAATTTTGGTAATAATGTTCTAATTACTTTTGAAACCACATCATGATCATCAATTTCTTCACCAAGACCCTTTCGAACATTTACAACTTCATCTATACAAAGAAAATAACTTGCCACTGACTCATCATTATTCATTTTCAAATCATCAAACTAAGTTTTCAATGTAATCAATTTTGATTCTTTAACGTTTTCATTACCTTGATAAATGGATTGAAGATTGGTCCATACCTCATTTGCTGATTTGAAGTACATTACTTTAACAAATACTTCTTTTGATAACCTGCATAGTATTACAAAGCGAGATCTTTTATCCAGTTCATATTTTGTCTTTTCATTTGCATCAGTAGGTACAGTAGATGGTACAACATATTTGTTAGATACAGCTTCCCACATTCTGACATCAAGAGAATGAATAAATGCTTCCATTCTAACTTGCCAACAAATATAATCTGTGCCATCAAATAAGGAGCTCTAGTGAGCGAGGCACCTTCGGCTTGAGACATTACAACTTCCAAAATAACAAGGATCAATCCTAGGACAGACCTATGAGGACCCTATGCTCTGATACCAATTGTTGGAAGTAACAAGTACTTTTAGAGGGGGAGGGGGTGAATCAGAGTACGCTAAATCTCAAATTGATCAGATCAAAAACTAAGATGGAGATGGAGATTTTTGTGGAAATGGAGGAGATGGGTGTGGATAGAAGGAGAGTGAGAGATAAAGATAGAGGAGCGATAGATATATAGATATGAACTAGATACATTTGTAGTGAGGCAAAGATAAAAATATATAGATACATATAAGAATTAACATTTAGAGAGGTAGAGAAAGGGAGATATATAGAGGTAGAGAAATATGGATAGATAATTAGATAGAGGGATATATGGAAGAGAAAATGTAGAGAAATAGATAGGAAAAGAGATATAGATATGAAGGTCTATGAAGAGGGAGATGGAAAGAAGGAGGGAGGGAGATGGATGGCTCTAAAGAGAGGGGAACATATCTAAGGATAGAGGGAGGAGAGGAAGACATAGGTAGAGATAAATATAGAGTGAAGAAGATGAGGAAGACAAATAGATAGAGAAAGATATGTAGATATATAAAAGAAGAGAGAGTAGGAAAAAGAGATATATAGATGGTGACAGAGAGTTACAGAGAAATAAAAACATAACAAGATATAGAGTGGGATGAGGGAAAGAGATATATGGAGAGAAACAAATAGAGAGGTTGATATATAAACACACACACACACACACACACAAATATATATATATATATATATATATATATATATATATATACTGAGAGAGAGAGAGAGAGTAAATTATATTATTTTAAGCTATTATAACATATTTTCCTAGAGGCAACGATGAATTTAGATTAAAAAATATAGATGATATATGCAAAATGAAAGTGTATGAGTATGGAGGTAAGTATGAATACAAAATATGTATGCCCAAAAGTACGTATGAATGTATAGAATAATAAAAATAAAAAGTCAAAACTAAGATTATGTATAAACTTATAAACTATGCAAGTACATAAACTCACAAGCAATTAATAGGTTAGTGTAAAAGATAAGTGTAAAAATATTATAAATTATGTTAGAAGATAAAGTAGCAAAATATTATAAATTATGTGAACTCAAAATATATATGACAACAAAAAATATCTTGTAAGAAAGTATATACACATAAAATTTGGTCAAAGAGACTTAATAATTAGATACATGTTATTTAATTAATAACAATTAATTCCTCTACTATATAATTAAGTTCTATAATTTAATTATATAGTTCATTTTAATTAAATTATTTCTACCATAAATCCACTTCGCACCTTTTTCCACCTCACCTTATCTCATCCCAGTCACTCCATGTCACCGCCACCTCATGTGGTTCGGATAATTAATTTTAATGAGTTAATAAAATGCCCGATTACTCTCAACAACTCAAGGGACACATGGCATGGAAATTCTATCCTCTCTAATAAATTGAAATTGTCTTGGCCACTTGGCATATGGAATCTCCTATCCTCAACAACCTAGACTTGCCACTTGCCTAGCCACATGGCATCCACTCCAACTTCCC